>PDGT01000126.1:208659-280475 GCA_003671415.1 Megathymus violae
GGGGTGGATTATCTAAGGAGGCTCAATAAGCGAAATAGTTACCCCACCTCTCTTCACCCTTAACTGCTTACGTCAATGTTGCCTCCAAACATACGCCCATTAACGAAAATCTATTCAGTGAGCGGGAAGACACCACCTGCCACTTTATCAATAGTTACACAATTTGAAGGGCAGGTGTCAAAATACTTCAAAGCCCATTCACCAGTAACTTCAGCACAATAAGCCACCAGCTTCGACATTATTTCCTATAATTAGTTTATATGCACATGATGGGAATCTCCTTCGTATGTATCAGCATTATGCAGACGAGGATGGCTTCAGCGATTTTTACCACATCCCACTTCATTAAGGTGGGCTCAAATGGACCTCCATGTGTTGAACTGTGTCCCCACGTAAATCTCCTAAATTACCGAGTCCACTGACATCTTGGACCCGTGCAACTTTATGTTTCTGAGACAGATAGAAATAGTCTTTATTTATTTCAATCAGAATAGCCAAAAGATTGTTAGAAACATTACTCGGAGGATAGGTTATTTAACGCACTTACCAAGAGACAGGAGTCGAGGTCTCAGGTCGGGACTGTCAATGGTGTATTATGCAAACGTAGGCTTATCCAGTACCACAGAAAAGGACAATGAAAGAGAGTTTTTTACTGTCATTAAATGACTACTTTTCAATTGGAACCAAGTATCATTTGGTTACATGTGCCTCGATATGGAAGATTCGAGAATTCGATCGATGTAAATACAATTGTACGTTAAATTTATAAATCGAGCTAAATATAAATATCTAATTAGCGGTCATTTTTAAAATCGATGTGTCGTAGAAAATGGCCGACGCAACGCGAGTCAATTTTCCCGCCATTAATCAATTTATTTTCACTTACCGACTTTGATGGATGACCGAATGATGCTAATATCCGTAACTCCATTCTAAATAACACGTCTTACAAATCATTTATGACATTAATGTCTTTCTGGAATATTCTGTCTAATTAATTGTCAATAACTTATTTCAGTTTCTCGTATTTGACATTTAAACATTTGTGTACAAGTTCCACAGATTATTAATTAATCTTCGAAAATCGAGTTTTCATCGGTAATCGATGTTTTGAGAGGTGTGGTCTACGATGTTTGAACCGGCACCAAGCTTTTTTAGAAAAGGGTTTTGTTTAAGCTTTGGCCGTACTTTATTTAGTAGGAAAAAATATTGACCTCTTAGAGATAGATTTTAATTATTAGAAGTTGCAACTCTTATATTAAAATCAAAAAATTAGAGCCCCACCTTCATTCAGTCATCAACCAATTAAATTAAAGTAAAGAAAACTTTTATATTTCTGTATATTTATAGTGTCTTTTTCTGTCAATTTTACAATGGGTGAGCTTTGTTATTAATATAAAAGGGGAACAACTTTTTTGGCATTATGCCTGTCTGTGCGCATATCAGATAGAATAGGGTGGTCTAAAAAGATGTGATAGAAACATTTGGATGGGGTAAGATAAAATTTGTTGAACGCCTGATAAAAAGAAATAGCAATTATATTGAGTGCAGGTGCTATTTCTTAACATAAGGCATCGATTTTGTAAAGTTAAAGGAGTGTTATTATATTAATATTACAAAATTATAGAGTAATCTCCGGAAATTCTTTTACCATTTTAAAGATACATTATTCCAGATGAACATAGGCTATGTAGTAAAATAAATCTCTGTCCCTATGTTTGATTGCGATAATCTCAAAAATTAAAATAAAATAACTATTGTTTTGGGTTCTGTTGCATGAATTAAGAACGCTAATGATAGTTTTTGTTTGATTTTTTAAACTGGAATTATATTATATATATTTCGTTTCTTTCGCCTTGAATTATACGCATCTGCCACAGCTTACAATTAGCTGCAATGTCGACTAGTAGAGAATGCTGTCTGGAATTAAGTCGGCTCACTACACCCCTATTCGCTAAGGATATAGTATAACATCAAAGACAAATCAAACCCCTTGCATATACATCAAGAAGTTTCAGCGCCCACTCTTTTTGCGTAGTAATGGCGTTAGGCTTAAAAATAAACCCATGAATATATTACCTTGGGATCGATATTTTTTGAGGTTAAGGCCCGCGGCTGCTTTGTAATTATCATAAGATTAAGTTCTATGCGGCATTTTAATAAATAGTTCGAGTAACCTGACTCAATGTTGCTATATCTTCGTGACGCTGGTTCATTAAAAAAATAGCTTCAAAAAGGTTGATTAGATCGCGCTATATCCTAGTGTTTTATCCTAGATTGGATTTGGTGGCATTGGGACTGTTTTTTATTAATGTAGGCAAAGATAAAAAGGTTTCAATACCAGTTAGTTACTGCTTTGTTTGTCAACCTATTCTGTGTTCTTTTTTTTCTTTGGTTATTGTTGAGGGGCTTTAGTGTTATAAATAGAAAGAAAATTGTATACAGTACTTTATTCGATGACTAGTAAACTGCCCTCGTTCGCTTCAGTAAAAATACGCCTGACGCTTAGAAATAGCATCCGCATTGTTTTACGACTGGGTTTGTCTCGTGCTATGAATTAGAAATGTATTCATTTATTACTATTTTATTTGCAATAAAACGAAATCGATTAAGCAGCTTTTGAGATTAGCGCGCACAAGCGCACAGACAAACGCCACAAAATGTAACAATTATTGTTTTGTGTTCTATTGCGTTAATAAAGGCCCCCAATAGTAGGTTTTCTTATATATCCTTAATAATAATAAATAGGTGAAGAGGATATGTATTATAAAATATACTTTTGTTACATGTCAATATGTCAATCTTATTGTTTCTTTGGTTACATAATCACATTTATACCTTTGTTCTACGTGCACAAGTCGCAATACTTGAAGGACGCGCTCGTAAAATGGTGCGTACCACCTTGCACTGGACGATACGATGATATTTGATCGTTTATCTATGTATATTGAAAGACTTTGGCGACAGTCACACTGTGTCGTGGATTATGTAATACCGCGGTTTGGAAATAACAATTCTCGAATCGGATTTTTTACATACATAAAGTCAATGATTGGTAACAGTTCCACACGATAATGACCTAAAGTCCATTAATAGCTCAATATCTGTTACCTTATAATCTGTCCTACTCTATGTTTCTTTTGTAATCTATGTACTGCCCCGTCTCTATTAACCTCCGTATGTTATTTTATGCCTTGCTCATCGTTTCGTAGGATTCACGAGCATAGAGCAGTGGATGTTGCCTTGGACTCAAGGATAGATAAAGCCGAACAAGCCTTAGAGCCGTTTAATCAAAAATAGGTTTCTAATTTCAAACACGTACCAAAACATAAAGGTCATAGGAGTAAATTCTTAAAATGGATTGTATCCACCCTGGTCATGTACAATTAAAATGGCGCTGTGCAAGTCCGTGTATACGACGCGCGAAATGCGAAACTCGCGGTGACATTTAAATATTTTCAAGGGAACGCTGCAATTATGTTAATACGTAACTGTGTAGTTCCGTGTTTGACTTGTGGACTTGGTTTACGGACCTCTAATCTAAATATTATTTTTAAATAACGTACCTTCGTCCAGGTTAAATATATTTTACCACTGACAGTGTAACTACGAACTTTTTTTTTTTAATTTATTTATCAGCTTAATACAATTTGTTAAATTTACAAAATTATGCCCAACTACAGCATCGTTAGTATAAAAAAAATTATGCAAAAGTGTATTTTAAAAAAAGAATACGATTCATTTAATTTTTTTACCTAGGAGACCCTGCGGAAGACCAGCGCTGGTTGTCTCCTGATTACTAGCATTATGCTCAACAGGATCCGTTTCGTACTGTTTGCATTTTACACATCTCGCTCTTTGTAATGTTTTTAGAAGCCAACTTAATGTGTTTTAACTGTAAATTTGGTAAGTGTAAACATTACGAATAAATGATATGTCTATATCTAAAAGAAGAACCTTCGTTTTAATCATGAACAAACTCTTTCAAATTTTGTTCGAATCGATTTATTTATCGATTGGGATGGAACAATTTTGTACAATTTATAAGCTAACTAGCTAAATTTTCATATTTTAATTTTAAATGGCTAAATTTTAAAATTAGCTTTCGTGGTGTTTTTAGCTGAATAGTTTCGGAAATGGAACGAAGGCAAGCTTAGTCAATTTAAACGAATTTTCTTTGCCTTTGAATGAAATTGTTCGTTTTGCAAAACGTGTAGTAAATATGAAAATATAGTTGTGTAGCTCTAAACGAGTATTTTAAAGCAAGATATGTACAATATCATCATCAACATTACAACTTATTATTGTCCCAGTGCTGGGCAGAGTTTCTTCTGACAGTGACAGGCGTTAAGGCTACAGTCCGCCACGCTGGCCAACTGTACGTATATTGTCCGACTTCACACACCTTTGGGAACATCATGGGGAACCCTCAGGTGTGCGGGTGTCCTCACGATGTTTTCCTTCACCGAAGCGAGCGAGTGATAAATCATTTTTAATGCGCCGATCATTACAAAAACAAATGGTACGGGCAGGATTCGAAAACGCGTTTCCCGTGCGCGAGACCTACGACCTATGTACGTTCAAACCACTGGGTTGCTGAGCACTTTATGATTTTTTTTTATGATTTATACTGTTAAATTTAATTAAGAATTAGTTTCATTACAATATGTGAATCTGTATCAGACTAGACTAATGTGATTAATAGGTTAATTCGTTCGTAAAATATATGAATGCTTACAGACTGTATAGGACCTACATCTCCAACTCTCCAACCTACAAGAATGACTCCTGTGAGTTGCGCCGACCAGTGCGGGGGATCCGGGACTCGAGGGAAATCTATGCCCGGGCGTTATACTCAAGGGGGTCAACAGCCCCAGGCGATGACAGCCCCTCCCTGTTGAGCGGGGTGCGGGGGGATTCTCGACTATCTCTCTAGCATATACTTTAAAAACATTTGACAGATGACTAGAAACCCCTTCGTTTAGCTTTGAAGAATCCAAACAACAACAACAATTCAGTTCCGCGGGACAAAAAGTCTTCTAGAGCAGCTGATAGCCGCGTCTCCGGCTGCGATACTTATTGTATTAACACTGTTTTAAGTGCAGAGAAAGAAACGTAAAAACAACATTCACGTAGCGCTTATAAAAATCATTGTTTATTAAAACTTCAGTAACTTCATATTAAATGAAGCTATCGCAATATTTTTACTTAAACTGTTAATTAATATACATAATATATAGGAACAGAACTCATAGTCTATGTTCATCTGAAATAATGTACCTTTCAAATGGTAAAATAACTTTTCGTATAGACCCACGATTCCGGAAATTACGCGCTAGATGTACGCAGACTCACTAAATTTGATCTCTGTTTATAATATAGGTATAGATGAAGATATCGCAATAATTTTTTTTGTTAAATAATAGCCAAGTGTATAATAAATAAAACTTAGAAAACTCAATTGAAATCTGTCCAGTAGATTTTCGGTGATGCGCGCACAACGGCAGACACCTCTAGCATTTTATTTACATAGACTGTGATACTCAATGTAGGTTAAAAATATGCCAAGGATAATTTTGAAGTGTTCAGTGGCTTTGATGTGTTATATACTCGTGTTGTTCTTTGACTAATTCTTGATTGTTGATTTGTGTTGCATTGCAAAGGAATAGAACAGATCGCCCGCGTCGGTGTTCCCGGCTACTTACGATGTGGGAGTCTTCAAGAGGAGAGTGAAAAGGCCATTTATAAGTCAGTGCGTTCACCATCTTAGACTTCATCACTACTTACCATCAGGTGGGGTCGTTGTCGAGCATTAACTTATTTTATGTAAGAAACAGATACGAAAATTCCAAAAAAAAATACATTTAGGGCTCTAATAAAAACAGTCTAATTGATTGAAATTTGTTACAATATTATTATTAATATAGTTGTATATAATGTGGCTGGTCGCTGGTCAGAATAAATACTTTAGCGTTTTGCTTATTTTTAGAATTAAGCTGAGGGGTATACTGCCCAGCGACCTCTATTATAAGTACCTATCTTGACGACATTATTCGTTCGTTGTTCAACAGCCTTACACCTCGAAATAGTCGGCGGTAATATTTATATAAAAAAAGTTATAATACTTCGAATTTCAAAAATACTATCAGCAAATTTAGCTTCGTCACTGAAGTCTAAACGTATCGTAATGAACCCACTTGAAATGTAACGTTCCAATATCACAAATCTTGTGACCTTTCAATTCACGTCTAAAAATAGCTCCTATTTATAAGTTAATTAGGTCGCCTTTCCAATAAACGAGTTAATAATGCAGATAGCTAATGGAAATTTCAAAATAACGGATAGGAAACGGTGGCCGTATCCGGCACGAAGCCGGAAGCGTGGCGGCTAGTTTACGTTGACCTCTGAACTGTTTTATTACTGCATCATTTATTCTAAACAAGTATCCAGCAGGTATTAAACAAATGGGTACGTTAGAATATAATTTATTATGATAACTATGATTATTACTAAACATAAAATCGAGTATCTGTGACATAAAAACCTTATTTCAAAGTAAATTTGTTACAATCATTTTTGCATCTGGCAAATCCAAACTCCTGATTGTTTAGACTGTCCTCAGTTTAACACAAAATTTTATTAAACCTTAATTTATGTTGCGTTAAATTGAATACAATAATAAAATCGAATTCAATGCTGAATTTGGGGCACAATTTAAAGAATCAGGGAATTACCTGATTCGTTTGTTTCAAAATAATGGCAGCACTTCTTTATTAAAATAAAAAAAAAAATTACCATATTTCCAAACTGTAAAAGGCACTAATCACAAAAAGTACTCACGGAATTTCATGGGTTTTTACTATAAGTAAGAATAATTAACAAAGATGAAAAATTTATCAGGATAAAGGGAGTGAAAATTGTATCCAATATGGCTACCGAATTTTTTATGTACAAAGCAGACAGAATAGACGAATAATTTGATGGTAATTGGGTACCACTGACCATGGACAGATAACTCAATAGACATTAAAAACTCGTGTCTGATAAACATGTAAGCCGATGACCTTCTCTTGCCGTTCTTTGATGCTACTACTGAAAATTTGAGTCTAATAAAGTCCAAAAACGCAAAGAGATAGCGAGAAAGTAGCCGCCATTTTACACGTCTGTCAATAAAACGTCAGTGCTGCTGTCGCTGTCACATGACCATCGACAAAGGCGGCAATTTTGAACTGGGCAAAGGTGCCGACTGCGTGCTTGAACACAGTGTATAAAAATATCTTTATAAACTTTCTAAAGTGTCTAAATCTATAAACAATTATAAAATAAGTCGCTAATTCTGTCTGTTTTGACGCTTAGTTATTTCAAACTTTGTAACTCATTTTCGGGGTATAAGGTTTTCCATCCACACTTGCCGAAGCCAACCTTCTCTGCTATTCATGCACTTTACTGAACAACGGAGGAGGCCAAAGCGAATGGTCCCTCCTGGAAGTCGCTACGCTCTGTACCACCCAGTTCAATCCCTCCGGTACTTGTTTGGTGCATTTCGTGTTATAGAATTCCATAGACAGCGTTGACCTTCCTTTGTTAGCTATGATTTTAGTTAAAAAAAAGATCTCGCAGTTATATCTTCCAATTTTTTTATAATTTTAATGTAATATGTTTCGGTTTTTTTCTTTGTAAGTGGCTTTGTAACAATAACAACAGAACAAGCGTGCACGATTCTCGGTATGTTTAGAACTTATTTAATGGATCAAAATGTAGGTTAGTTTTTCATCCCGGGAAATTGATCTTTTCCTGCGGAACTTTCAAAAGAGATACGTGGGAGAGTCCCACTAGGAATCATTTTATTAGGTTACAAATGGGTATATCAGACAAACCCCATGTAATATTCTAATAAACGGTTTTAGTGTTTCGTGCTTCGTGCTCGTTAAGCTATGGGTCACAGTTTTTATCGTCAATTAGCAGTCGATAAGACGTGTCGAACGCCGTCGATTGGCTTAAGACCTTCCGACACTTGTGCCTCTCGAGTCCACCAAGCATTAGAACAGCATAAAGGATTGTCGAGGCCTCTTCAGTTATGAAGAGAGTTCACTATCTGCAATGGTATTTTCATAGGTCAAAATTGATAGGAAGTTTTACAACAACTAACCCTTGCCAAAGCACAGTCAAAAATTATTTTGGACATGGTTAGTAAATTCCTTTTGTGTATATGTACACAGCACAGTAAAATCGTAATTTTTTTTTTAAATAGCAAATTCATTTCAAAGTCTTAATCTTCGCGCCAAAAACAATCACTATATTTTTCACTATGCTTTTTCAGTTTAACATTAAATAAATTATAAATATTACTTACTCTGTGGCACTAACGAGTACATAGAACGAAGTGGCTAGTTCATTGTTTTTTTTAGTGCAGTTTCTGCTAATAAAAATATATTTTTAGTGTTTCAAAGGACTATTTGAATTGTATATCAAACTAGCGGCCTGCACCGAATATGTTTAGTTCTGGTTGAATTCTTGTCTAATTATAGGTGCAAAAGAAAGAGATAAATTTTTAGGCATTTCACCTGATGCCTTATACCTAAATCTATCTCGTGATCGTGAGCGCCGTATTTTTAAATAATATCGCATTCAGACAGAGAGAGACAGAGAATTTGTTTTATACTCTATAGTCTATGTCCCACCGGAATAATGTACCTTGACGGGAGTAGTGGTAAAAGAATTTTTCATATAGGTGCTGTGGTCTCGGAGATTACCTTCGACATACACACTAACCCATTAAATTCACTCTCAATATAACATTAGTAGGTATAGATATTTGTATCTGTACTATATAAGTGTGAAAAATATACCTTTGCGACATCTATATGAATTCAAATAATTCTTTTTTTTATATGCCAGTTCAAAAATCAATTTACTTGTAAAAAAACCATTATTTTATTTAACAATATTTTGGCTTAACACGAATTACTTAATTTTATTATGTCAAGCTTTTAAAGTCATACTAAATTCGGGTCGAGCGGAGAAATTAAAGAATCGCATTTATACAAATCATACACTTTTATAAATTTTTATTGCAATATTAAAGCGTTCGTATGGAATTCTATACTTTATTGTTTACGTTATTATTGCAGTAATACTTTTGAAACTCATACTCTCTCAAGGTGCTTATATTCTCTCATATCCAATATTAATACAATAATACTAGTTGGGCTGTTAAATGTTTTTCTACAACACATTCCCGGAATCCGATCGCAGCGACACTTGTCGGGTTCAATTTTTAATCTAAATTTAATCACACACACAAAATTTCATAAAAATCACTCCAGTCGTTTAGTAGGCGTAGTCACACGCACTGACAGAAGAATTTTATATATTAAGGTAATAATAATTTATCTATACTAATAATACAATTCTAACTGATCGCTTTCTGTGCATAAAATATATATGAGAAAAATATTATTAGGGGCCTTTTATAACGCAATAGGACACAAAACAATAGTTGTTTGAATTTTTGTCTGTTTGTCTGTGCGTTTGGTTTAATTCTGTTCTAATTTCAGAAACGGCTTAATCGATTTTGTTCTGGTTTTCACTAATGTATTGCAGTGAGCGTCACTTAATAGTTAAAGTTTGTTTCAATGCAATCCGTCCATAAATAAAAAAAAATATAAATTAATATTCAAATTTTTAATTCATACAATGAGAAGAAAACTGTCCTAAAACAATGCAGGAGTTATTTCTCAGCGTAGTTTTTCTGAAGCGAAGCGAGGTCCGTTTACTGATTAGTATTATAATTTTTAATGACAATTTATGGACGCTTTTTTAATGACTGCATATTTAGTTCCCCAAATTACAAAAGTCGAGTTGAGCGGGACATGTAACCATTTTACAAAGAAACGCATTTAAATTAACTGCTTTTACGAAGTCATGTCAAATTACACTGGCTAGTGGAACGCGTAAATCTTCAACTGAACCTTGCTTCCGAACATTATCTAACAACGCCATCTTTTGGTAAGTAGGTTAAGGTGATTTAGAATGCAAGGACGAGATTCAGATTTGTAAAAATGTATTCTTAAAAAAAACTTACCATCAAATGGCCAGTCTGTTCGTTTGTTGGCTAACGTAAGAAATGTATTTAGATATAGCGCCATCTATGGCTTAATAATCGTCGTATGCATAAAAATCAATTGTCATTTATTGGAAACAGTTCGATTCAGCTGATTCTTTTTTCGTTATGTTCGTATTTGACGGGACTAGGTTTGTATTAAATGAAATTTTTGGAAAATCCACCTGAGAAGTCGGAAATGTGTATAGATAGTATTTTTGTAAGAAAATCTCAATAAAAAAATGTGGCTTTCATTTTAATAGTTCTGTTTGAAGGAAGGTTCAGTTGGATAAATCCTTTCTCAACGAAGGAACCAACTATCTGGACGTGGGAAATAGATGTGCAGCGCACCTCGTACATTCTTCATTAGTTCTATAAATGTTCATTCATAAATGTCTAAATGTTCTATAAATAAATCTCAATCCTCGGTTACAAGGTTCAAAACCTTTAAGAGATGTGCCACCAGATTTTGATTTGTTTCATTCTAGGATCATCTAGATGGTTCTTACCCAAAGTTGACTCGTTTAGCTACAACAATTTTACAAAAAATGTTAAAATGTATATTTCTTTTTATTTCTCAACAAAGTTTTTTTTAATATGTTTTGCATTTCTCAATTTTTAGCTCGACTAAAATTTTTTGTAATTGTATTCCAATCCGATCACAACAAACTATGTCTAGGATAAAAAATAGTGATATATAACATTGAAATAGCTGAAATACCTGGAGTTGGGGTTTAGACTCCTTACATTTTTTGTATTAAATTCATCGCTTGACATTTCCTTAATGTAAACCTATGTTGTGTATTAACCTTTGCCCTACCGTGATTAATTATTTCGCCTACGAACCCCGAAATTAGCATATCGAAGCACGCGACCACAGACCATTCCAATATTACAGAGATGTTGGCACCAACTTTAATAGCTATACGTACAACACCTCACCGAAATTACACATTTGGCTGCGTACCGCATCATGTTTACACCAAACTTTATCTTTATAACAGCTTGATGTGTTGCTGGTAATTCGTATTCCATTGTATTCATAAGGTTCTTTTGGCTTCCACCACCATTTACTTTCTAGAACCATCCGCGAAGTTTTAAAGGAGGGTCAAGAGTCAGAGAGATCATGGATTCCTTGTTTGTTCAAATCCAAAATCATTTTATTATTTTCCTTATATGTCTGAATTTAAAGGTTAAAGTACCATTCAAGAAAAAAATCGTCCAGGAAAAAAAACGGCGAAAGAAACTCTTCAACATCTGAAAATTACGACGTAAGTTTTAACTTGCGTGGAAATGATTTCGACATTGTTCTGAAGAATTCTTGTCATTATTATAATATATTATCCTTTACCTACAAGCTGTGCTTTAACCCGTTGCTAGAAAGTTTCAATAGATAATTACATATCACTTCACTAACTTCCGCAAGTATTCCCAGTCAGCAGAATAGTGTAAGCCATCGCTCAGTCTACTGTCCAGTTCTTCGGGCAACTGGCCAGTCGATTTATTCGGGGTCTGACCCCTGGATCTCTTGCTGTCCAGCTTTCCGGTTAGCATGACTTTCTTCAGGTTATCGCTGGGCTTTATAGCGATATGTCACAAATACTGAAGTATTCTCTGGAATCATAAACTGGAGACTCTGCTTCACCTTTAACTAATTGAGAATCGAGACGTTTGTTCTGTGAGTGGTCTAGGGGATACGTAGCATTCGTCGTCAGCAAACATCTCTAACGTATCAACATGCTTTCTATCGGTTACTTTCAGGGTTCAGGGATTTGAAGGCTGTGATAGCGTCGCCACTAATATCTAAACATAATGCAATATATAATAAACTAATAATGCAGCAGTGACAGTGACCTTTTCAATTACAAAAACTTACGCGTGTCTGTGGTTAGCATCCTATAGACGTAAATCGCATCAAGTAAACTTGTGTTACAGTAAAAAGAATTCTGGGATCAATTAAATGTATAGTTCCTCAGCAGAAAAGTATTTTTTTATACTATATAGACACGCTTATATATTTCAAAAATTTCTTTCATTCTATTATTATTGAATGTATAAAATGAAATCAATTTTTGTTACAGAATTGGTGATACTTTAAAGCTAAAAATGCACAATTCGATCAATTATATTTCTTAATCAAACATTTAGTACACGTTCTACACTAATCCTTCTGTGTCTGCAATGGCGGCATGAAATTTATGACATATGACACTTGACTGACTAATGACAGATGACCTTGTCAATATTACGTCTAGTTTGTTTTATATTCTTATGTACATTTACATATCAAATATACGAGTAACACGACACGAACGATCTTCATATACTGAACTTGAAACTGGCACGTGTCTTTCCACCTGACATAAACTAATTTCTGACTTCTATACTTGCTTATGAATTTGAAACTTTTAGGATGTGTTTTGATTTTTTTGGCTTTCTATACTAAACTTGGACTATACTAGATCACCTCTAGACAACATAACTCAATTCAGTGATTTGCAACGGCTTCAATTAGATGCTTTGAAACAGCGGATTTAAAATATGTAGTATCTACGATGATATGTTTAAAATCATATGCACCCAGGGTCCATGTTGAATTTTATATCCTAATCCGAGGAAACAGTCCTATCCTAGATTATAACCTATATATACAAGTTATAAATTCACCAAGTGTCATGCAAATTTGTTTTGTAGTATTAGCATTAGAAAAATAATTTGTTTCCAGTAAACAAGTGTTAACATGATAAATAATTAATAAGCATCTCTTGAGTGTTTTTACAATTTCAGATTATAATTTAGAAGTATGCTTATACAATGGCGTTAGTTGGTACATTGCAAGTTTTTCATTACTGTGGTGCACACACTATAAAAAAGATTCAGTATTGTGGGCACCAAAACACAGCCAAAATGCACCGAACAGCGATATACGTCCACAGACTGTCATCTATGTGCCAGAATTTTTGTGTATACAAAAATTCAAGAATATATGTTTTGACTTCTATGTCATGTGAGCTATAACACACTTTTACACTACATTAGTTTACATACACTAGTTTAACTAAATATAATACGCAACTTTTGCGGCTCAGTAATGATGTAACGAAAGCGACGAACATCACAAATTTTATAATTACCCACATCCCCACTATTGCTCATTGACAACTCTTTCGTATACGGCGGTATGGTTTTTCACGTTCAGCCACTTAGCAGTAAATGGCGTCGTCCTTCATTTATTGGTAACAATTGATAACAAAGTCTACCTATGTTCAAAAAACGAAAAAATTCAGCTGCGTTACAGTTTTATTTCATTGTGTCAAATGTATTCATAACACATTATCCAGTTAACATATAATTACAAAGATATCGAAGGAGACATTGAACATATTGGTGAATCACATTATCACCCAATGAGTGAATCGGTACAGATCATTAAATCTCCAGATCCGCCTGTTCACCAGTAGAGGGCGTTAACCTTAATTTTACAATATTAGTTCAGCTCCTCGCCAACAGATAACGCTAATCGGTTACCTGTTTCAGCCCGACCGTGTTCCCGTCAAGCGGACTGTGCTGGCATCAGCAGCTCGTCGTGCGTGAGAACGCATTATGACTCCGTGACCCGATGTCTCTGCGGGGACAATTTGCCGCCAGTCAATGGACAATGCGAAGCCCAGACTAAGGGTTAGTACATTACATAATTATGCTGTACCGATGCTATTGACAGATACGAAAAAGGGCCTCAATTAAGTTTTCGATGTAAATCATATCAAAATTATAGAATATAATTTAATGGATTTTATAACACGGGATAAAAAGTACATAAATAAAAATGTTAACATAGTAGTATTAAAAATTTCTAAAAGAAATGGCGAAAGAACTCCTCCGCATATGCAATGCATACAGAAATATTTTCTCATCGCAGCGTATCCCTTGCATATATTATTCTATACATACTGTTACGAAGCTCTCGAAAGGTTGGCCGAAAAGAGGAAGGCGGCAGCCTTACGAAGTTTCTGGAAGGTTCGGCCGGATATAATAAAAGGCGGTAGTAATAAAAAGTACCTGGGACACTTCAAGCCAATCTCGCCTTTATGAGTTACGAAAAAGGGACGAATATGGCATTTATAGGCGAATATGGCAAGTTTACCTGACCCCCTATTGTTATGTCGATTTCCGGGTATTATTATTGGCGTTCTACGAAAGGCGTAGAAAAGTCTTGGAAGGCCCGGAAATTGATATAAATAGTGGGCAGGGTCGCTTATAGGGCATTCGGTTCCCGAATACGAAAGCGGAGAGTTCTCTCCCTACGAAGCGAAATCGACCTGTGATCTACGAGTGCAACTGCGATTGTGCAAGTGAAATAAAGTCTCTGCGGAACTATTGTGGCATTTCACGAACTTCCGGATCCTGATAGGTAGCAATACATTATTTAAAATAACATTTAACTAAAATTATCCAACGGTATACAGATTTTACAATACACTTTCAGATAAGTCTTAAACTTTTTTGAAATCAAAATGATTTTATAGACTTTTGTTTTTTTTTGTCAAACGCTTCACTTTCATTCCAACAATGCAACGGAGACAAAAATATTTCAGGATACCTTCTTTAGAGCCGTGGTAGCTACCCAACTACGAAAATATCTTATCAACTCTTTCGAGTACCACTTGTTAGTATAGAGCGCAGCGACCTCCAAGCCTGCAACAGAGAGCTCAATATCCATAGACTCGTCTGTTCAACAGGATGTACGTGCAGTGGAGGTCAGTGCGGATTTCAAGACGAAGACCTTTAAACCACGAATTCGTTTAATTTAAAATCAAATACAAAACCCAAACAGCAAATAGAGTTAATAAAAACTTATTAAAATGCGACTTAATAACCCGAGGTATGGATAGGTTGTAATTAA
The DNA here is from genome assembly GCA_003671415.1 of Megathymus violae. Lineage (NCBI taxonomy): Eukaryota > Metazoa > Arthropoda > Insecta > Lepidoptera > Hesperiidae > Megathymus > Megathymus violae. The sequence goes on from PDGT01000126.1 coordinate 223,665, forward strand.
ATGAGCTTTCAAATAAGGTACCTAGTGCGTGTCAATCTGACATTTTGCGACCTCGCATAGTGAGTGACCTTAACTGAGTTAATTGTTGACTACCCTTATTTATATCGGCATAACGTTAATTAGTAGTTTCAAAAGTCTTGGAAATTTTTAGTTACTGTATTATTGGGTGTTGAGTTTTGTATTTTAGAAGGCATTACGTCCTCCCTTGGTTCAGATGTAAGCCTTTGACATCTCAAGATCTGCTGCCTGAAGATCGGCCTTCTAAAGGTCTACCTGGTTCTATTAATATATGTGTGATCATAATCAGTTTAGTAACTACATCATGTTTGTTTAATTGTCTCGCTAAGCACATATATAATTGGCATTGGAACGGGATTGCGCGCACATGTAATCGTATTCTAAATTTAAACATAACCGATTGAAAACTAGTTAAAAACATTCACGGTAGCTAGTCACGCTGGTAAATCCTTACTACTCAAGGATAGTTAAAATCCCATCCGCCAAGAAAATGTAATATTATGAGCTTCAAATACCACAAAAGTTTGGTATTGCTTTAACAGAAATCAAGGATTTTCTCAGGTACGGAATAAGAAGGTTCGTAAGAGGTAGCCATTAATTAAATATCACACGGAATTAAGAACAATAATGGCGGTGATATTTTCCCGCGCGAACTACTTCTAATAATTTTTTAATCTGTGCTCTAACAAGCTAAAGGTTATCGCCCATACGATCGCTACACGAAACCGCGGCCTTGTACGTGTAATTAGTGCCTTAAGTTCCAAATCTAAGTAGAAATCTCTCTCTAGCACGAAGGCTACTGAAATTACGTGATCGGGAACTATGTTAAAAGATCTTTATATGTGATTAAATTTTTAGTGAGTATACTCGCATGTAATTAAAAGTGAATTTTAAAATGACCCATAACTAACGTGTTGTTGTAACTAAGTTTTTAACGATTTAAAATCATTGATTCATAATATTTGGGTGAATTCATCGGAAAGTCGAATGAAATGAAATAATATTTAATTCGAAGTTGGTTTTTACAAACACTTTTCGGGCGTAAAACTACGCCATCCCTTCAACAAATCCCTACCGTGAGTGATCCCGGAAGAAGAAGCGTTAAGAGACTCCTGAGGAGTTTTTTTTTCTTACTCACAGTTGCAGAACGCCCTTATGGCTATAAACTGGCTTAATATTGAACTCAATGTCTGTGTCTCAATGATTTGGAATCGAATACTATTTTGCATTAGCTTTTTATCAATGTTACAAATAAGTTATGTAGACCGCTAACTGAAAGATGACTCCGTCGTGGTCTCAATTCTTCCTGTTGGATGTCTTGGGCTATGTACTAACCTGTTTAATTACCGTGGTACTCATAAGCATGCATGGTGACCTGTAAAGCAACTACCTTCTAAAATCAGTCAACATTTGTGTATTTCTGACGTTGAAACCAGTTATCATGAAAATTTCATAATCTGGACGAATATTATGGGACTCAATTAATACTGTACAAAACCAAGTTATACATAATGATCTAAATATTTTTATTTTCAGTCTTTATTGCTACAGATTGATGTATATGTATATTATTTTATATTTGAAAATTTTATAACATGCAATATTAATTAACTAAAAAATATAAAAATGCGAGGAAAATTTGAAATATCAAAACGCAATTATTGGCTCTACAGAAACGTAATGTCATCGCCTACGACTTCACACCGAGAAAGTATGGTGCGCTGACAGTTTTTTTTTATAATAACTGGTTGTTTTTACGATTTGCCATATTCAATTCATAACTAAAAGAATGCGATATTTTCTTTCTGCCAGAGCATTATTTATATGGATTTTTTTTTATAATACTTTTGATTTTTTAAGGAGTATTTACTACTGTACATTTACATACAAGCAAGAGACAATACTCCTAAATTGATTTAATGTTTTACTCCAGGATTCTATTGAAATTGCGCATAACCTTAAACATTTCAAAAACAACACTTTTCTTTTAATAGCAATATTTTATTAAATTTTTACAGATTTTTGTATGTTTTCTCAATTGACGTACTCTGTTCTGTTCTCAATTAATGAGCTCTGAAAAAATGGTCATATCACATAAACAATAACAGATGAAACTAGGCATTTTTATTTTTATTTTACTAGCAGCACACAAAATAACTCCTTTGTAATTAAAACGACAATGTTTGCATTGTTCCAGCGCTCTACCACGTGTGTTCGAACAGTGACGAATGTAATGATGGTCTAATCTGTGGGGCAACAAACATCACGAGCGCGACACCTCACCTGCGCGTGTTGTCCCCCAACGACAAAATCTGCTTGTGTGACACCGAGAACGGCTATAGGGAGCGCGAGCACACTTGCAGTGGTAACTATAATTTTAATTATTTCCTTCTTTTATATTTTAAGTCACTTGAGGAACGAAAAAATGCAACTCGTATACATCTACAAAATCGAGAAGGAAGCTGTAATCACGTTTATTGATTACTTTTATAACACTACAAATGGAACAGATTAAAAATACTTAAATGTACAGTAGGTTTTTAGAAAAAGGTTATTACAAATAGACATGTGTAAATCACATCTGGTTTGAATACATTGTGATTAAACTGAGTGGAACAAATCTCAAGGACCTCCAACAAAAGGAACTATTCACCATATTCTCATCAGTTGTACAACACGATGAACCACAAGCAAGGGAGGTTTGTTTAAATTCGGGAATGAAAGTGTCCACTTTCACCTCCAAATTTTCATGTTGGTAAACAAAGTAATATTACGAATATTTATTTCCAGATGCTGATATTCTGAAGACGTCAGTATTCGCTATAATAATAGTGTCGATGCTTCGAAAAATAATCACTAATTAAGCGCTCGTTATTACCTTTATTTTTAATATCAATATTTCGTTGATGTGTTATCTGTCCTATATTTTTTATCTGTTGGGTAATCAGTGAACGCAAATTAGGCATGGAACTATTGTTACGCCATGTAACCACGTCAAATAATAGTATAGAAATTGTGCTATTCCCATTCACTTGCATACGAACGAGAACAATATACCTTCAGGCATGCTTCTGAGTGAAACAGAAAAAATATATTTTGTTATTTGTTTTGTAGCCATTTCATTCAGCAATTTGTTTTAAATTGCTCTTTTTATTCACAGAGCATCATTTTTCCGTATATATTACGTAAAGTTTTGTCTTTAGTATTTATTGTCTAGAGCAGTGCTTCCCAACCTTTCTTCGTTCTAATACCCACCCCTTAGCAAAACTTTTCATTTATGAGTACCCCTCCACTGATAACTCCATACCTAGTCTTAAAATGTACCTAGTTTCTTTTAAGGTCTAGCACGTTAGTAAGTTATAAGATTCATTTTAAACTGCATATTGTAGACATCATACATTATAATAATATTTACATAAGTAAACTGTTTAAATTTCTTAGTATTTCCGCCATTACCTATATAATTTTCACGTACCCCCAATGGAACCCCGCGTACTCCCAGGTGTACGCGACCCACAGGTTGCAAATCGCTGGTCTAGCGTATATATATTTTCTCTGAGTAACTGTTGTGAGATTTCCTTGAAATGTTTGTGATAAGCTCAGTTTTTTTCAAGTGAGCCATAGAAACTACTCGTGTACTAAATAAAGTGTTAGTTTTGATAGATGTCTATACATATTTGCCAATAACAATTTTATTCCTCGGTTGTCACTGTTTGGTTTGTTTAATCACTATCCAATTATTTAATTATAATTTTAGGTTTTTAAGTTCATTACGCGGTATTATTCCTTAATCTTTCAAATCATCTTCCCGCCATTGTACTAATGTCAAATGTAATTTTTTAAAAGTCAAAAATGTCATTTTTTCCATATTGATTTCAGTTACCATAGATTTGAATAAAATCCTATATGTAACGAAATATGTACAGAGCAATAAAATAAACTTACATTATTTTAGCGTTAAAATATCAATGTAAGTTTGCTGGATATATTTGACTTCAGCGTCTGTCAATTTAATCTTTCAGTCAATTATAATTCAGTCATCAGTCTAAGTGACAGTATCAATTATCTAAAAATTCTCGGCGGCAATCACAATGATCATAACTGAGTCGTATCATTCAAAATATTACGAGGATGTTAGTTTATAATCATATGCGACTAATGTTACATGAATTGTCACAAACTGTCATAAAAATGTCACAACTAAAACGCGCCGATTGGACCGACAGTTCTTACCCGACTTCCATGTGTTATTTGCGTTCACTGCACTACTGAATTTTTTTATGTTAATAGCCGACAAACGAACAGCAATTTCTTTTTATCCTAAAATAAATGCTATGTTTTCTAAAATTATTTTTCATATTTTATTTAAAATAAAACTTATTCCAGATGCACCAAAATAAATAAGCTCAAATACAATTGTATTATTACTTATTATAGCAATATTACAAATATCAAAAAAAAATTAAATAATATTAAAAACTAATAAAAGATATTTTGATGTATCTATATTTCTTACTTAGCGTAAATATTATTCATTTACAATAAACAATATATTGAGTAAAAAAAACATAACATTAGTGTGTCTATTTAAATTCGTCTGCTAAAATTAGTGTAAATATCTTTAAAAAAATCACATTAGTGCCTACTATTTAACACTAGATGGCGTTGTGCACTTTTCTCACTACTTTTATTAATAATAATCTTTTAAAATCGAATATTAATTTTGTTGTAGATAAGTATCTTATTGTTTTTGTTCAATAGTTTAAAAAAATCGTCTTTAGATTATGTACTGTAAATGTAATCCTTCTCTAATAATGATATGACTTGATTATTTACTTTAATAAAATGATCATGTACTTAGTTACTTTCTAATCTATGTTACCATAAACAATAAAAATTTAAACTTTGGTGTTATAACGAGTTTCACTTCATAATATTTATCTCTTATAACATATAACACTACGATTTAATGTTAGTTGCGCACACTCCACTACATATCACTGCAGTAAGAAATTCTTTAGGGTTTGGTTTTTGGTTTTTTCAGACATTCGGAAGATCTATTGTCTCACGAAGGCTACCAACTTTTTTTAACGTCGACAATAGCCTTATTGGCTTACAGCCAATTCTTTTAATCAATCTAGCCCTTACTGTTGGTTAAAATAATATAAACTTGAACCAAAAATTATTAAAGGGTAAATACGTTCATACAAAAAACCAGAAAACCTTTAAACAACAGTAAGGAATAGATTGATTATCTTTACTTGTCTTTGGCTGAGCATAATTTTGCTAACGCCATTTAAAAATAAATAAAGTTAAAAATATTATAATGTTTAAAATAAATAAATAAATAAAGCTTATAGTTAAAGTCTTATCGTTACTAGTGTGTTGCAATATTAAATTATTATTACCATTAAGAAATAAATAACTATTGTGTATTAGAATGCTCTAGTTGACTAATGATTGCGTTTATAACTATGTAATTTTATAGTTTTAAATAAATTTTATCTTACAGCACGTGTATTTTAGTTTTATTTTTGAAGATAATTTGTAAGGCTCTGTTAGATATAAATACAATAAGACGCACTACAATTATTTTATGATCCATATGAAAATCTAACACCACAGTCTACATGGTTCTGGAATACATTCGAACTAAATAACACGAGTTTATGTAGGTAGACAAAACAGTCATAACTGACCGTGGAATAATTTTGTACCTAGTATGTAAATACATGACGATAGAATAACTGTGCAGCTTATGTAAATTGTCGACCTAGCAAAATGTGCGCATTATTAAGTTCACTCAGCGCGAACGGTAGTTGTTATTCAGTGTCAGCGTGTTTAAAGCATAATCGGTACGTGTTATATTACTATTTAAATTCATGACAAATACGTTTATTAAAATTTAAATAGTGTTAGGCGTCGATTGAAGATGGCGCTGTTCTATTGGAATCGAAACATCCAGAAGTGCATAATACATATAATCGCTGCATAACACATAATCCCAGTTTGTCACATTATATAAATTAACAGCGTACTATTCGGTATAATTTGTTTAATATTTATTTTAAGGAGATTATTAAAAAGGATGTATTTAAAATCGTTTACGCAAGATATATCCCAAATGATCCATATCATATGTAATAATTACTCACCAAGCATATTATTGGAAATAAGAGGTAATTAAAAACCATTAAAATTGACTATGGGGGAGTCTGTAAGGGAAAAAGTGCATAAGTGAAGGCTCTATTTTTCGTATCTTTGATAAGTCCGATTTCTACCTTTCAGTTTATTACGAATCTAAAGCCTACAAGATTATCCAGGTGCACTCCAAGAAAACGCTTACATTAATCTGCTGAATCTGGTTGACAATGACACTGACAGTCCAAACCTTAAAAGTTTTTATGACAGTGTCAGTATTACTGACACTGCACTCGTAAGCACAGCACATACCTATGATTGTGTTAACGTAAATAATAGTTCTTTCCAAGTGTTAAAACAATTTGTAAATAAAAAAATCATGGCTAAAGATCCACTTGAGGAATTGATACAATTTTTAAAACTGGACTCAAGGATAGACTTAAAACATATAGCCTTAGATCATTTAGTTGGCGTATCAGGAACTGAAGATGGAATAGAAGTAATGCTAAGCAAAGACACTTTGATTATGAGTGTGATTGATTTAAGTGAAGATAAAGTGGACGAAATTGCCAAGAATGCTTTACTGTGTCTTGTAAACATATCTGCAAATTCAAGGGGAGCCGTGGAACTTGTTAAATGCCGACCGTCTACTGCAAAAACTTTCATCGAGTTGCTCATAGGTTATGTTTTAAATTCGAACAAAAAAGACTCCGATGCAGCTTGTATGATTCTTTCTAATGTCACGAGAGTCCAAGAAATACTAGAAACATGCGTAGATACTTTTTTACCTCACATGAACGCCATTCTGAATGCATTTGTGAATACCGAATTCAACAAAAAAGGCTCCAATTTAAATTATTTGGCGCCTACGTTCAGTAACCTAAGCTGTAGTCCTCGAATACGCAAATGGTTAACAGAAGAAAACCCTTACATTCCTTTATTGAAATTTTTGCCTTTTTGTAATTACGCACAATCAAATATTCGTCGAGGTGGAGCAATAGGAACAATTCGCAACCTATCATTCGACACCGAATACCACAGCTTTCTACTAAGCCCCGAGTTAGACTTGCTGACATATTTATTAATGCCAATAATGGGTAATGAAGAATATTCTGACGAGGAGATGGATACATTACCAATTGCATTACAATACTTACCAAAAGAAAAGGTCCGCGATCCCGACATTGATATTCGTAAAATGATCATAGAAACATTGATCAAATTGTGTTCAAAACGGCAAGGGCGAGAGTTCTTTAGAGCGCATGGAGTGTATTATATATTGAGAGAATATCACAAATGGGAGAAGGATGCGTCAGTACGTTTAGCGTGTGAAAATGTTGTTGACATTCTAATACAGAAGGAAAATGAAGTTGGTGCTGAAGATTTATCTACTGTTGAGGTCCCTGAGGACATGGTTCATAAATTCCAGAAAATGGATGAAGAATATATCAATAATGTTGATTAAAAAAATATTTTCCCAAATTTCTTTTTCTGTTCTTTACTTTCTTGTCAGGACACATCCACTCTTGGTCTTTGCACTATGGCATACGGTGGACGACCACCTATAAACAAAACGACATTCTGCGTTTCGCAATTTTTTTTTGTTTTTCTCCTTTTATGTATTCTAAAATCTACAGCTACTTGTTACACGTGAAATTATACTTCAATTAGTAACTTCCATTACGCTATTTTGTAAAATTTTCTTTCGCGCCAAATCAATTTAAATCACTAATTACCATATACAGTACTTAGTTGCGGTGATTGAATAGTACAAAACCTTTTCAATAATTTTTTTTATATACTGTTGAGCACCACATTGAAATGAAACATTGAAAAATAGCACATAACGTGTTATGCAAGATCATGCCCAAAAGGTTTTATCTTTCTTACGAGAAATTGATTTCTAAATTCTACTTTTTGAACTGTAATAATATTTTACTTTATAGTTTAAATGGACTTAACAGAGTTCAAATGACAACAGTTATTTTCATTTATTATTTATATTTGTTTTCATAAGGCTGTGGATATCAATGTCTAACTTCGTATCATAATTTTATAAAAAGAAATATTACAGATAATATCATATCACAAATGACACAGACAATAAAACTGCACAGTTGTTGTTGGAGTAAAAAAAAAAGACAAAATTTATTTTTTGGTTTGACCAAAACCTCAAAAAACCAGATTTGTTTCTGTACCGGAATATTCATGCGGATAGAAATTCAGCACTGATTTTTTTTTGGCCCTTGACACCGAAAGAGTAAAACAGAACTTTAAATTTTCAGATGTTGTATCAAATATTAATTACATACAATAAATCAGTCAGTTTATCTAATCTAAATCGATAAACTGGTTCACGATTTTTTTGGAGTGTTTACTCACAGTTAATGATTCACGAGGATTTCTTAGGTGTGTTATAGTCTGTATGTAAAATAGAATTTTGGGTCAAATTCTGATCGGGAACGTGTCGTTCATGAGCAAGTCACTACTTACCATCAGGTGACTGACCCGTCTGCTTGATTGATAACTAATTAAATTAAATATGATAGAGGCGATATTACATCCCTGGCAGGAAATTAAATTTAGGAAAAAACGGTACGCCCCCGGCACGCAATTTCGCGTCCATTATTTTTTTATGTTGATCATCATTTGTTTGAGACTCTGTTAATAATAACTAGTTTTAACAATATTTTATAACGGACCCTAGATATCGTTTAAGTCTAAAGTAAGTTCAACTGAACAAGTTTGTCATAAAAGTTAAACCGGCAGCTAACTTTGAATAATACAGTATTGATATAAGCTTATAATTGGATTATAGCAAATGAAGCACGAAACCAATAATAATTGGATAATAATAAGACGCAATCTGCACCTTCTGATCCTAAAATTCATTTAACATTGACTTTAAAAACTCCTTGCTTAATATAACAAATGCTTCCTGGAAATCCGATAAAAAACGAGACCATTATAGGATCACTAGCATTTGTCTGGATTGAGAGATATTAACCAAAATATAATTGAAAAAAAAATGCTTCAATCCTGTAGCTAATACAGAGACCTATGAAAATCCTATATGTGAAAAGTAAACGAAAAATGCTATACCACTATGTCTGATTCCAAATTGGATTCTATTCTGTTATAATATTCAGGAATATTTTCAGTAAATTATTGGCTCAGTAATATTGAAGATAAGATGGGGAAGATAAATGTTAGTATTTGATGTGTTATCTTGAATATTAAGTTTTTACAATTATAAAAAAAATATATTTATATACATTTACCACCCTGCCAAAAGTTTACCTTTAGAATTACTTTCTTAACAGCATAAGTACCTCAATGGGTCATTTAGCCCTATTTATGTATTAAATTCAAAAACCTTCAAATAATTCTGTCAGATATTCAACGCTTACAGAGACCGTTAATAAAGAGAATATTTCCTGAAATCATATTTAAGATTGGACGGTATGGTATTTCACCTAAACTTAGAAATTAAATTCGAATTGGAAATAAAAATAAACACTTTAGCTCTTTTAACACTGCACCACAAACATTTTTTTTACAAATACACTTTCTTAGTCCATGTTTTCTGTGGGTTTGTAGTTCTTAACACAATTCATTCTATGTTGACGTCGCTCTGATGGTGTTGCGCCCTTGATTTTGGTAATGATATGAGGCACTTTTTTGCTTAAATCTGGCACATATGTCGTTGGAACATCCTGTAATAGATATCAAATAGGTATTAATTGAACTGATAAGATTCCAGCAACCTTTAATGGACAGACCTGAAGACAAATCATATAGGGATTGTTAGTCCATGTTGAAGGTATATGATGCAATTTTGTTATAGCAAAATATTGTGTCTTAAGTAACCCAGTAATGTGCAAATTAGGCAGCATTATTAAATCAACTTAATTTGAAACATTTTAATTGCAAAGATATTTATACCAGTTACAAAGCTGATTCACTAGTTATCACATTAGATTTGCAATTAGATAAATAAAACAATAAGTCTTATTATAATCTTAGTAATTTACCACATTCACCTGTCAATGTGACATTACAAAAATAAGTTATATATGTATTGGACATATGTGAATGTGTTGCTTAAATAAAAACTTATTAAAACAAATAAACAATACTTTAATACTTGATCTTTTGACTGTGGATGAAGGCTAGAATTGTGTATGCACATAATTTTTTATGTTCATGTGACTATTACTAATTATCACTTGCATTGGGAAAGGAAAACATCAAAGGGACACCTACACACATTAGTTTGAATGAAATTTAGTATGGTAGACTTTATCCATCAACTCTCCTCACATTGTGAGTGGACCAGCAGCGGTGAGACATGACAACAACAAAACATTGAGGATAAAAATACTTCAAGATTTTGAACCTTGTGGGATGAAGGTTTTCAATGCATCAACTCAAGCCACTCATGTTCCAAATGGGTGCATCTTGCTGTACAATAGACAAGGCAATGGTGTGCAATTTTTACTGTTGGCATTCAATACTAATCTTTCGCCCTTAAGAGTAGCAATATGACTGATCACAAATTGAAATTTGATTCTATTTGAGAGTGGATACAAATGACTATTGATTTTTAGTTGCGACTAATTTGGTAACAAAGCCTGCGTCTGTATGAACTTGGTAATTTAAAAAAATATAGGATTGATTTTTATGCAGGTTTTAGCAATAGATACAACAATTTATATGGAAGATTTATGTGTACTGGATAACATTTTATTAAATCCCTCATAAAAACAAGTAAAAACTGTTTTGGTGTGGTTATTATTTTGGACAAGATAACTTGAGATTTTGATGAAGTTTAGCACTTACATCTTCCCAATTTTCCTCACATGGCATAGCAGCTGGTGGAGCCTGTACGTCCACTGGTGGACGTTTTTCATCATCCATGATATATATCTTATTGTCCAACATGTGCCTTTTAGGGCACACCGTGACATGGTACTGGAAGGTATCAAAATTAGTGTTTAACATTAGATGCTCAATAAATTAACTAGTGCATAGCACCCCACATGTGAGGGATACCGAGCTTGCTTCATGGGCAGCCAAATTATACTCGGACCACTTCACTTGTAACACTAACTGCATGATCCCAGTAATACAGAGACCCAAAATTATAAAACAAAAGGCCCTTACTTCGATCTCCACATCATTAATGACATGAGTGGCGTCAAACGGACACAAGACCTTATTACAGTTTTTGTGCTGTTTCCTGCACTTTTGGAGGTGGATGTGCATTCGGTACTGCTCCACCTGGTGAACAGCGTTGTATGGACAGGTCATCATTTGATTGGGAAGCGGGTCGGCCATTGTTCTGAAAAATAACGAAAATGAAGAAAAAATTGTAACGGTCACAGAAATGGTGATATGGTTGTCTCGCCTCGGGGAGAACAACGCATTCACAAAATAATTATGATAATACTCATTGGCGACAGCAAAACCTTTACTCTTCTATAGTTTCGGACTAGTACGGCATGATCTTATGTTGCATTCCACCCGAGTCAAGGAATTATAATACTTTGTGAGTGAACAAATTTAACAACCAAAGAAAAAAATAATGGTAATTGAAAACATTATTCAGTAAAACGATACCTAAGATATAAATAACAGCTGATTGCAAATATCCAAATTCAAAACAAGCTTTCACTGGGCAGAATATGAAGAAAGGGCAAAAATTTGACATCGACAACGAATATTATAAATTAGCCACCGCGTAATCACCCATAAAATAACAGTTAAAACAAAGGTACTCTGTGCATAAAATAACAGTATAAACAAAAGTACTCTGTGCATAAAATACTAGTATAAACAAATGTACTCTGTGCATAAAATGTAAGCTTATTAAGCACAGACCTTAGATAACGCACAAATTTCTGTGTGAACATAAATACTCTAAGAGTTCCTAGAATTAGGCTAAACATACATTTACATGTTATGATGGGTCGCGTGTAGTTGTTGCCCGTTTGAAAATGATAGATTATCAGATTGCCAGATTAATAGATCAATTCGAGTGAGAAATTTGCATTTGCATGCGACTTCTCTGTTTGTTAGATATCCCTTTTCTCATGTTGATATTTCAAAAATATTAACCACCCCAGTATTGAGTTTTAGGTACAATTTTTAGTTTGTAGTTTTCTTTATTATATTTATATATAATTATTATGCAGACAATAAACTCATGAAGTAAACAAAATAACTTTCTATATAGCTTACGTCCATTTGGATTAACGTACCTTTCAAATGTTAAAATAATTATTCGAATAGATTTCCTGTGATAGGTTTCCTGTGATTAGATAAATTTCTTCTCCCTCTTTAGAGATTATCCTTCGCATACAAGCAAACTCAGAAAATTCGCACTCTATAACATTTTCAATATGGTAACATTAAGTACATCACCACGCGCATGAAGAGATAAATTCTTCTTCTGAAGACAACTCACACAGCCTACCGTACCGTACAATTACCTTTTATGCTATTAAATTATGCGGATGTGATGCACATGATTGTGCTACTTTACTGCTGACAGATACTGACGCAACAATATGATAATCCACAAATAAAGTTGACATAACATAAGACAGTAGAGTAGAGACTAGTGCACAGAGTACATTGACTAGTGTAAAGTAAAGTAGAAGAAAAAAAGGGGAACGGGCATCGGCAAACAACAAAAGCGCAAAAATTGTTGTAATTTGGAAGAACAGCATTGTGCCGAAGTTTTGATTTTGATTTAAATCTTAATTTTTATATTATATATAATGGAAGTGTTTGAAGATCCAGTGCCATTAGCTAAGGGCATAAAGTTAAGGTTAATAATTTGAAGTTTTGTAGTGTGCCAGTATTTATTTTACCCCTCATAGCTTTGCGATATTTTTTACTAATTGAGCTGATTGAGTCACTGTCTAGTAAAGGTGGGCATTTATATAGAATGGAGATGGTTAAAGAGACGAACTTTAATCGACCCCTAAACCCTTACCCATTTGAGGGTATGTAAACCTGTAAATGTGCGAGTAGAGGGTTCAAAAAAAATTCTATGTAAAGAATGTTACTAATTACTATCCCTATTCATCTATGTAGAAATTAGATTTATTGTTTTTTTTTTTCTATTTTAATAAATTGGATTTTGTTGGTCTCGGAACAAAGAAATCTCGACAAAAGCTACTCTCCTTTCCCCCTCTCTTACTAATAGTATGGTAATAAACAGGGGTTACATAGACCCAAAATATGTAGCAAAGATTCCAAACACCTGTAAAATTGCCTACAATGTTTCCATCCACTGACTGCAAGGGATGGTCACAAGTCTTTAAGACTGTCATTGATTGTCTTTGACAAATTTTATAATTGTGACTACTATATTTATGACTTTTATATTTACATTTGTACTTTCTGTATATAGGTATTGGTCACCAGTGTTTTCATTATGAAGGATAAAACTTTAAAAAAGCACATTAAAATAATTCACAGTTTTTTGTGAAGGGTGGAATGTTGTAGTTAAGTAAAAAACCGTACCAGGAATGAGCACTAACGGAATTTAATTAGATATTAACAAAGCCTTTGAGAATAGGTGTAATGATTTGTTGCTTTATCTACTGTCTATCAAGTGGGACCACAAGCTGCAGATGTGGGAATAATCTCAAAGATATTTATGTTGAAGATAACAATTTTGAAGTATATTTACAGGGAGCTTTTAAATTCAAATACAGAGTTCCATATAGACATGGACTTCAAAAAGAAGAAACAGGACTCCATGTTCAACTGTGATGAAGACCTTTTCCCAGACTTAGGTGATGAGGATAGGTATGTTAATTCAAAACTATGAGAGGTAGAAAAAAATGAGGAAAAAATAGACAGAAAGACAATGCGCAGATGATTACTACTAAAATAGATATATTATGTGTGATATATATTAAGTTTTCAACCTTTTTTTCATGTTGGTGGTCTCAGGCGAGCATTTAAAATTCCACTGTATTGAAACCTTCAACCAGCAAGCCCTTGAAGTCTTGAGACTTGCAGACATGAGTTCGCCTTAATTATGAGGAGAGATATGTTGAAATTATATTTGTTGAAATAAATGTGGTCATTCTCTCTGTGTAGCATGATCAATATTTGTAAGTCAGTAATAAAAGAACTGTATAGAGTTAAAAAAATTGTTAACATCTACATATAAATAGGCATAGAAATACAAAACAGTTCATGAGCATTTTCTGTGTTAAAAAAATAATTAGAAACATTGTGTTACAACTGATCATGACCGCATTTCGACCATATACACTATGAAAAATAAAGTATTTGAATTCAGTGACACTGAGGATGTGTTGAAGACCTTGGAGGATTCAGCCAAGAGGATGATGCTGGAGTCCCCGGAATACCACACGTTCACTGAGCTGGCGGCTAACATGATCGACTGTGTCGACAGTGGCGACGTTAAAATGCTCACTTTGGAAGAAGGTATTGTTAGCTCTGTATTTGCCTTTCCCTCTCAGGGAGTGTGGGTATGAGTTCTAATGCGTGCGTGTGCACATGAGTATGCGCGCAATTATGCTTGTGTAAGATTAAAGATTAACGGCTTAAAAAAAATCTCTACTCCTAGATCTCGCTACTGTACTGCTATTTATATTAAAAATGTTAATTTTTTGCTACAGGAACAGGTCCAATAGTGCCGGTGGATGCCGAGGTGACGATCCACTATGCAGCTTATTGGGAGAAAGCCAAAATACCATTTGACTCAACACTCACTATGAACGCTGGGGCTCCTATTGTGAGTACTCTTTGTCGATACTGAAGTAGGGAATGGGCTGTTAGAAGCACCGTGCATTGTTTGATATATTTAATAAACTGTAACGAGGTTGAATCGGTAATGTTTTTTAAAGGAAGGAACTTCCTTGTGTTTTGGGCGATATAGACACCATTTCTTAAGATTATAACGATTTCTGCTATTTTTTTCTTAAAACTTAGCTATATTTCAGCGTATACGTCTTGGTAAACGCAGAATACTACCAGGTTTAGAGGTAGGCCTGACCAGTGTGAGAGGACCTAAGGCCCGGCTGCTGTTGCTGCTGCAGCCGGCGGCGGCTTGGGGCCCGCGGGGAGCTCCGCCCCGCGTGAAGCCGGAGCCCGCATTGTTTAACATTGCCCTGTACGACGTTAGAGATGTTCAAGCCACGGCTAGGTGAGTGATTTAGGATTGTTTTTAATTATCGATTATGTTTTAATATCGACAAAAAGAAAAAAAAATGCACCAAATTCATAGATAACGGTCACAGCGATTTAAAACTTAAAACAAACTAGACGTTAAGTCGACAGGCTCATTTGTCACTAGTTTCTGTCAAGTGTCACCTGTGAAGTTTTCCCGCCATCGCAGGCTGTCGTGAGTTACGTAAATCACATGATCCATGTAATCGAGTATCTGTTACAGTTAAAATGTATAATGTCTGCAATGATATAAGTTTAAAATCATAGGCAGGTTAGTACACTGGTGCAGTGTAGTGTTTTAGAATAAATATGTACTGGCTGATACTATCTATTTCATTTCAAATATTTGTATTAGCTATACTTTTCTCCAACACGATGAACTGTGTCTTAAATCCAACCATCGCTCTCCTTTTGCCAAAACTCCACCTCTCGTAACCAAACCCTCTCTCGCTCTGCTTCCTGTTGGAAGGCCCTCAAAAACAGACTGACTTTACACCCTGGCCTTGTGCCCAAAAAGGCACGGGTGGGCGTGGCCATTTGATTGTTGTGTTTGACTTTATTGCTATCATTATGAGTATAACGGTTACAAGAGTTCTCTGTTTGGTGCGGCCAATATATGTGTTGTGTGGTTCAGGTATGTAGGTTTTGTCTTTTTTCCCACGGTTTTGCCATGAGAGCAGTGCGCGCGGGTTTTCCGTTGCGGGGATTGTATTATGCTGTTAAAAAAATAAAAAAACTACGGTAGCGTTTAGTAATAAGCGGCGTACTGATAAGGGTGTGGTTTGCTTTGCTAGTTGCTAACGATGATAATGTAATTGTTCAATGTGAGAAAATGAATGCTACATTGTTGCATATCTAAAAGGGATGTGAATTATTATACATGAACAAAGATTATTATTTTTCTAATATCAATGTACAGAGCAGTGGACTGTGTTCCCAAAATAAAAGGTTCTTGCTTAGGTAGCTCACTTCTTTATTTATCCAATTGGAACCCAAATTTATTAAATTGGTTTCTATACCAACACGTGTTTCGCTCCAAACAGAGCATAATCAGGGTAGTAGACTCTACGAGTGTTAACCGCAAAGCTTGCTTATGTATATCAGAAATATATATCATCATACATTGTTTGTGGATTGTTGCAAAGTAAATTAATACTAATTTGATACTATGAATTTCCGCAAAGTAACGCCTGATACCATCAACTATAACCCAAATTTAGATGAATTTTCTTACACCTCAAACAAATGATTGAAATGAAATGAAATTTATTCGAAGTTGGTTTTACAAACACCTTAAGAACTACGCCATCGCTTCAACAAATCCCTACCGTGAGTGATCCGGGAAGAAGAAGCGGCAAGAAACTCCCGAGGAGTGTTTTGTACTCACAGTTACAGAACGCACTTAAACTGGCTTAATATTAAACTCATGTCCAAGCAGTCTGATCCTGAAAGTAATCATCAAGTTTCTTTCCGATTACAACTAGGCTCTAGTTTATAGCGCCCATTTGATAGCCCTGCAATCAAATTAATTGGGGATTTCCTATTTTAATTGTGGGTTTTGTCTAAATTGATATCAACCCGTCCCGCTCTAACTCATAGGTTCGTCCCTTACATATGGCTATACCCTTCGATCATATGGATCTATCCCTCTAGCCGCCACGCTGTTATAAACCTCGTTTATAATTATTTAAAACATCACTATTTGTTTTACAATAAACTATTCTATAATATAATATTCTAAAAATAACATTATGTAAATTCTTAATCTGTCTGTTTGCTCCGTCCACGACAATAAAGTTAATTACAAAGTGTGGTGGGGGAATCTATTGTCAATATCGGTGTGTGAATGTTTCATGGGGGGATTGATGGTTCCGATTGCTAGCAGTCCATTGGTGGTAGGTCACATTAATAAGCAATAACAACAGCTATCGGCTACTGTCACATTAATATTTTTTCTCAATAGTTCACCGCGTGGAAATTTTGTGTTTTAAATTTTTTAATTTATTAAAAAAAAAAAGTTAAAAACCAAACTCTGTTATATCTATGACATTAAACGCGAGTGAAGATTGGTGATCTAGAAATAGGCAAGCCCTGTAAGATTGTTGAAGTGAATAATTGTTCCGGGACTTTGTGACTTTTGGGTAGAAATTGTCACTTCGTCGTTTAGGGAGCGGAAGGGGGGTAAGAACAACGTTAAAGCGCATTACACGGTATTCCCCATGCTTGAACGCCTCCAAAATACATTACAAACACTAGTTCAATCGGGGAATGGCTTCGTGTTACCACTTCCTTCACGGTTTGATGATCTGGGGATACGTTTCGACAACTTGGGGAGAGGGGGGGATTTGTTTAGAACTGTGGCAGAGACTGTCGCGCAAGTACTGTGATGTTAAAATTCTTCTTTGTAGTGTTTATCAACGCTGCGCTGTTGTTGAGGTGACCGCTGTTACTGATATTAGGAAGGACTCCCCGCGCTTGGGCTCGATGATTGGCGATGGAATAGTTGATTATGAAGAGTGGCTTCAAACGTTAAGCACCGCACCGCCAGTGTTTTGGACGCACCGTGTCGAGTGATGTACTGTTGAATAACATATTGTGACCATGTGCTGGGGACGGTATTTAAAATGTGTGCCATTAGCTTTATGTTAGATATAGGTGGTTTTCATGTAAATAATGTTTTTTTTATATAAGGAAATAGTTACATATTAGGGATGTTATGGATTTGAAATTTTCTGTTCTGGATATGGATACGGATATGAAATTATTTTAATTAAATTGATTTTATTTCTGGATATTATTTGGTATTATAATAGAAAAAAAATGTTAGCCTTAAAAATTAATAATAGAATCTGTTTAAAGATAAGTACGACGCGGCTAGTGTATCAGCTCGGCCGACGAAAACATGTCATAACGTATCTCATTTAAACTCTGCACCTATCCGAAATTATTAACAACTTTTTTATAGGGTTTTGTTATGGTTTCGGACATATTTTTATTTCGGATATCCAATAGATTCGGTTACGTTTACGGAGCTCCATTACATGCCTGGTATATGAAATAAAATAAAAAAAATGAATTGCAACAAATTTAATTATAACACTAAAAATGTAATATAGCCGAATAAAACTCTAAATGGGCAACAGGAGGTGGAGCTTAAATTGAGCTGGCATAGAAATTCTACGCAGCGCTGGTTTTCAGCCAACCCCTATCACTAAGTTGTTGCGCGGAGTAGGCTGGTCCCCGGGCACCTTCTCACAAGTTGTAACCATATATATCCTCAATAATAAAAAATGACAATATTCATAATATATGGACAATATTCATACCATAAAGTGATGCTTTTGCACATCTCTTTGCCGAAGTGGTCATTGTATAGGCACGGTATACCAGAAATTAGATATTGTACTAGATTTGTACACGGTTTGCCATTAAAAAGCTACAAAGATGCCATATCGTATTGCCATTAAAAAACTACAAAGATGGCATATCGTATTGCCATTAAAAAACTACAAAGTTGGCATATCGTATTGCCATTAAAAACCACAGAGGTGGCATATCATATTGCCATTAAAAACTACAACGATGGCGTACCGATTTATGATTTAATAGAAATTTTGAAAAAAAAAAATGCATGACAATAGCGAGTACCTGTGGGCATATAACGGGGTGCGTTGAAAAGTAACTTTTGTCACACTTGGCTATAGTTTATGAATTAGTAGAAACATTCTGTTGTCCTAAGGTTGAAAAGGTAATACTGGATTTTTAATTAGACTACCTTCAAAAATGCGGTAGACACGCACATTTTAAGTCATCATCCAACAACAACAAGGCAACGATGATTTACAGTATTGGCCGCGCCTTAGGCCCCAGGCCGTGGAGTCAGTACCAGCCGCCCCTTTCCGAGCACTCATCATATACATACATTCTCATGAACTCAGAAATTTAGCTAACAACAATTGTGGCCGAAAGTGTCAGGGGCCACTGGTTGTTGCTCGAAGGACCGCTGCGGAGACTTCCTCCAGACAGAAAAAGCTGTTTCTTGAACGGTACACGGTTTCAGAAAAGATTGTACGATAAGAAGGAAGCGATTAATAGAATTACGCATGCGGCAAAGTTGGAAATTGCAACGAGGGTGGTGATCGGTTGGGGTCCGGGGGTCGCGGACTGGTTGCCGGCGGCAGTGTGTGACGTGCACCGATCCTGGTGCGGCACGGATGCGCTCAACGGGCTGACCACTTCACTGGTGACGTAGCGCTGACGCTGGACATCGTCCATCGCTCGGCCCAATTTTGGTTTCTTTGCGGCTCCGACAATAATAGCTGGCTGGCTTCAGTTTAAAAAAAATGAAAACGGTTTCAGGTTTTATTTATGTATCTATGGATTTATTTGGATATTACATTGGCCGCCCGTGGCCCAGGCCTACTGGGCCTCGGGGCAAATGCACCGCTGCAACAGGGATAGGTCACAGGCATAGGCGCAAGCGTTCGCCTTACGGTTAAAATCATACATAAAAAATATGAATAAGATATTTTTTTTTTATATAATATAATTATATTTGTACATATTATTATCTGTATTAATATATGTTTATTGTGTTTAATTAATTATGCGCGTATAATTTAATACTTGTGTTACACTTAATATTTTTTTTATTAATGGCGTATGTTATCCATATGTTAATAAATGTAATTAAAGCGCTTTACCATCGTTATTATTGTTTTATTTACCTTCCCCTGTTATGAAAACAAACCAACAATGGTTAAAAATAAAAATAAAAACATTGATAAAGTGGATAAAATTAATTTATATCATTGCATTGATAATATTACTTGAGTGAATAGGAATTTAATAAAAATTCTGTTGCTATGACTTTAAGTCTCCATCTTATAAACTAATTCTCATCACCCAAATTGACAACTATTTCCCAAGTTACAATGATGTAATTTCTTGGTTGTCATAATTTAAAATATTTTCTGTAAAACATTATTTGGTTCTCATATGTCAATTTTAATTTGTTTGAATATTTGCCTCGAGCATTCATTCACCGATTCCTTGGTATTATCCATTTGATATCATTCAATAGCGGTAAAATAAATTGTATCATAACTTTCGTTGGAGTTCGCTAACCTCTGTACACATCCAGCAATTGCTCTGACACAACGTGACGATGTCAATTCTGCAGACGAAGTGTTCACGATGAAGTTGGTATTATTGAGGACTCCTTTACAAACAGGTCTTTCCACTCTGCTACGGAAAACTCGTGTGATCCATTAAAGTTCATTATGAAACTTAATACACACTGAATGCCAATCGGTTTCGGTTTAATACATACATTAAAGTATATAACGAGGGTTGAGGTGTGATATATTCTGAAACTTCACGCCGTGTTTAGAAACAATCTCATTTAGTTCACATTTTTGTCAAATAGATGATGTAGGAATACTTAATCTATTTTATTACACTTACTGAGAGAGAGAGAGAGAGAGAGACAGACGACCAGTCGTAGTGAGGACGTGGAACTGAATTACTGATTAAGTTTACGAACTTCTCCAGTGACGATATCATGGTTGAAGAGTCTTCGTTAATGAGCCTGAAAATAATCAAGGAATTCGTTGGTTTATGGTCTAAAAAACCCCCCTGCAACAGTTAAAAAAGGTACTTCCGCTTCAGTTGTACGAAAATTATTATCGAAGTCTATATTAAATATTTACATACGAAAAGTGCATGTCATCATAATAATATGTACATATACATTCACAAGTGATAAACGCAAAAGAAAAAATTATATCGACAAATAACAAGCAATGATAAACGTTACATAATAAAAAATGGGAATGCCCTCACTGTGCTCGTGAGTCCATAGGGCGCATGAACGCCATAACCCGGCTCAGGGGTTATAAGCAGTCGCCATAACCCGAACCGGCTAAAGAGGATATATATAATAAAGAATGCTTGAGACTACAATGAAATATGGCGCTATGACTATGATCTATTTAAAATTATCATCGTTGGCAACTAGCGAAGGACACCACATCCGGCCGGCCTGCACCATCACCATGTCGCTTATTACTAAACGCTACCGTAGTACCCCGCAACGGAGCACTCGACTGACCCTTCTCGCCCCATGCCACCTCGAGCACCCCGCAAAGGAGCACCCACGCACCGCTCAAACAGCAAAACCGTGGTAAAAAACAACAAAAATCAACATTACCTAAACCACGCAACACATGTACTAGCCATACCAAACAGAGCTCTACTTCACTGGAAAGAAAGTGAGTTAGAACTGTCAATAATCTACTACTGGCCGATACACAAAATGCGTGTACATCCTTAAAATAATAAAAAAAAAAACTCAGTGTCAGTTTGGACTGTGTACGATACGATTGTCTCCGCGAAAAGTAGAAAGAGCCTCCGAGAACTGCGGCTCCGGTTTAGGTGTGACATTACGTGGCGATAATATTACGCAGATATTCATTTCTCTATTTATTCAGCATTTTCCATGTTACTTGTGTAAAAAAATAATATTATCTACAAAAGTAATATAAATTATAGTTTTAAAATTCCCTAAAAATCAATGCTAATTTCCAAAACCGTCAATCGTCAAGGACCGTTTAAACTACCCGAGTTTATATCATAATTTTTATTTTTTTAAAGCACACGATGGATCGCTAAGGTTTTTGCGATGTGTTATTTTATCAAAACAAATGATAGTTCATTTAAAATATGCTTGTAACTGGGAAAAAGATGTCGCGGTTAAATTCGATCCCATGTCTGATGAGTGACTACGTTCGAATTACTGGGTAATCACTGCGCATAATTAAAGTAGTAATAATAGGAACGTCATAAAATAATTTTATGTTCCAGATTCAATGATCTGCCACAAGAAGAACAAAAGAAGTTCGAAGTTACAATGAAAACAGTGAAATCTCTTCACACTGAAGCCAAAGACTTGTTCTCGAAAAGAAAATACATCAAAGCAATTAAAAATTATCAACAATCTATGTCGGTTTTGAGAGTTTCTCAACCGCAGACTACATCAGAGGAGGAAGAGGTTAAAAGACTAAAGATTACTGCTTATTTAAATTTAGCTGTATGTTACTATAAGATAAAAAAGCCCAAATATATTATACGTATGTGTGAAAGCTTAGATATTATAACGAACATCGATACGAATTGCAAAGCATTGTTTTACTACGGAAGAGGTTACGAATTATTAGGAAGGAATGAAGAAGCAGCTAAATATTACAAAAAAGCTTTAAAATTAGAACCAAAAAATAAGGATATAGGCATCGCGCTTGCTAATTTAGACAATTACAATAAGCAAGCAGTCTTAAACGAAAAAGCTATGTGGCAGACTGCGTTTAAAACTGTGCCGGAAAAAAAGAATATTGTCTATGATGTAGATGAAGATTTTCAAAATGGCGTCCGTGATATGTGTCAAAGTTTGGCGGGAATGAATGAGTATACTAAGTTTGATTTGCCGTTAGGGTTGACGAACGATGAAGTTGAATGCATAAAGGATTTGTGTGGGGAATTTAATGATTTAGTTGTGGATGACGATGGCGAGGGGATAAGAAGAAAAGTATCTATTATCAAAAAAGTATAACGTTAATATTTTGACCATTTTGTGATACAAATTTGTCTCGGAAACTAAACATTCTACAAATTGTGTTGTGAAGTTTAAATATTATTGTAGGACTTTAACAAATTGATTATTTAAGGATTTCAAATTCCAAATATTTTATATTTTTATAGAACTTTTAATAAATATTTAGTGATCGACACACAACAGTTTGCGGTGATGCAGATAATTTTGTCGCAGTTTTAAAATATATAGAATCCTATATAAAAACACACACTACGAATCAAAGGGCACCCAGATATTTTCGCGAAGGCCTTAAAAGGTGCAAAAAGTATGACTACGTTGTGTGTGCTGTTAACGTGTTCATGACATACAAAACAGTGAAGTACATCTAGATTATTATAATCATCGCATTCCTTATACACCTAACTAGACAGACACATCACAAAGCAGGAAGTAGAATTAAAATTATTTAGACCCATTAATAACATAGATAGATAGACGGTTGATTTTTCGGGTTGCATTAAGTCGTAGGTAGTATTAATTAGACTTTTTTGTACAAAAACTTATGAAAAAGCATATAATGATTTTTGAAGAAAGTTATAAGTTAGTTATTGGCAATTTTATTGGGTTTGTCAATTTTACGTACGGTTTTGGGGGAGAAAGGAGGTGTTAATCCACAGATACTATAATTGTAGCTAGCTATGTTAATCCTCTTCCCACTAGGACCGCGTCCAATGTGCACTCATCCACCACTCGAAACGACGCCGTTTTCAATGTGGGTTAGTTACATCGAGCACCCATAGACAAACTAACTGTCTACGTCTGGCATCTTTCTCTCCTGATTGTGTTAATTCTTGCATTATGAACATTTTTATTATTTTAGAATCGATAGCTGAAATACATGTTATCCGTGAAATTAATTGTTGAATTGTAAACAATATTTTAAGTCTATACGCCATTTTCTAATTTTCCAAATTCGCGCCAATCGGTGTCAAACAGTAGATAGTGACGCGACGAATCGCGCTAAACGTCAAATTACAAATCGTTTAGTAGGTAAAAACTTGTCAATAATTTTATTCTTCAAACATGTTTGATATTATTATTATATTATGTTTAAAAGAAAATTGTTAGTACTCTCAGTAATTAAAAACTTATACAAATTTTAACATCTTTTATTTTTATAATATACTTATATTATTATTTATAGAACACTCACCTCAAGAGAAGTGCCGGTCCACACGGCGCGTTGCGTCGACGTAGCGCTGTCGCTGCGTTGTTTTACATACTGATTAATCATAGTGTACACACGATGCGCTGCGTCGACGCAGCGCATACACGACTGAACTGCAGCGCCTGAAATGAAGTGGGCGGGAGTGTAATCACTACGGCGCCGGATTTCGCCGGAGCGGCAGCGCTCTGTTGTTTGTGCGTTAATAGGGAGGACGCACGCAAGCTCATCTCGCTTTTTTTTACGTTTTTTTGTATTTAGTTTTATTAACAGGGTAAAATGAGTACCTTTCCCAGCTATTCTATTGGTTCCACTGGATTCCTCATATTAATATAGTTTTTCCGTATGTGTGGTTCTAAGGACTTTAATAAACATTCGAAGCTGGATATACTCATTCTAAAGATATTATAAAACTTTTTTTCGTCTAAGAGTAACTCCCGATATTCCAACAAAAAAAAACTGTCCATCACTATTTCTTAATGAAATTAAAGGACAGATCCAATACTGTCTAGTGATTTTGCGTCGTTTTCGGCGGTGACGTAGTAATAGCAGCAATGCCAGACGTCTTTTCCAATCCATGCTTTGTATAGAATGACTGCGACGATGACTTAAAATGCTCCCCGCAACGGTGCGTCGCCGCTGCGGTGACGGAACGTTACGACTACGTCGTAGGAACGCTGCGATGGCGCAGTGCCCGTGTGGCCGGCTATGCTTCAAAACTTTTGCGTTGCGACGACGCAACGCAACGCAACGCGCCGTGTGGACACACCCGAAGAGTGAATAGGCTTATATAAGTTCATGCATTCAAAATCTTAGACTTCATCACCAGTTAATGCTTGACAGCATTAACTTATATATACTAATATTATAAATAGGAAACCTTTGTATTTTTGTATGTTTGTTACGAATAAACTCAATAACTGCTGATCCGATTTTAAAAATTCTTTTACTATTAGAATGTTACATTATCTCATAGGCTATATTTATTACTAGAAAAAATAAGGGATCCTTGCTATAATTTCAGTAACGTGAACCTAGGTGTAAAAAAAATTCCTTAAAAATTTATTTCATCGCATACGCTGCGGAAACTATTGATGATAGAACGAAAAAATGTTCTACAATATTAGAGAACATATATCAATATCTACAAATAACTTCGCGATACTATATGTCCTACTACTGTAGTTTTGTCACTATAACCACTTTTTACATTTTAAAAGCTGACCAAAATCAGACCATGATAACCATACCTTTGTATTAATACTTATCCAAATAAATCATTTCATATTCAAAACTGTTTCAATACCTATAGATAACTTTATGAATTACTCAAATCGGACATTCCGTTCAGAAGATTTTACGAATTTAGGAAAATAAACACCGCCGCCGCCCCCGCGCAATAACCAGTGTGGCCCCACGCAAACCAGCCGTAGCGTAGGCCGGCGGACAAGGCGACGAGGGAGGGGGCACGAAGTGCGGGGCGGGCACATCTATGAAATAGGTAGTCGCGTGCATAGGTTGCGCGGTCGGTTCCTTACGCAGCGGACATAAGCAACATTAAATATTTTGACTATTTTCACAGCATACGTATATGTTATAAGGAAAAAAAATACTTACCTATGTCCTTTATACAGATAAAATTATAAATATATCTCAAAATGTTTAAAAATAAAAGTACACCCGTGCGAAGCCGGGGCGGGTCGCTAGTGTTATATATAAAGAAAAACCATCCCCAACGATTAACTGGCCATTAGGCATTAAGTGCCGCCCGTAGTGATCCCTAGTGGTTTTAATCAAGTATAAATAAATAAATAAGTATACATATATTCCGTCTTTAGATATATGAAAATTATTATTACTATTAATTAATTAATTAATATTACATTAAATTGAGTTAAATAGACTTTATTATACAATCAATTAACAATTCAAAGAAAAAAAAATACTTAATAATTTATTCAATTTTCGTAAAATTTGTCAATTTGTAATGACCCTTACTACCGACACCCCTCAAGTCATATCGCTCCTGGATTTTTCATGGCCTTGGACGGCAGTGACCACCTGTTTGTTCGTTTGGGATATGAATAATTTGTTACATAAAAATGGAATCCAATGATTTAAAGAAAACCTCGTTATTATTTTTTCCGGTGTTCAGCAGGGGAGGTAGATCTGTGCCTTTGCAATGGTCACATCTGATTTTTCGCGCATTGGAAGTTCGGTAAAGATTAAAATTTGGTTTACAAATGCAATTTTATAATTGAAAGTTTTGAGAAGAAAAAAATGAATGAATATCCACAGACTCACTCTGACTTCCAAACTATAGATCCTAAAAATAAAAACAGAAAATCCTGCAAAACAAAAAGTTTTCATATATTATTTTCCAGGCATCTGAAAGTAATCGGGATGTATAAACAATATATCTACGGTCCGTCGTCAAATTTACTGTTATCACACTCCAGGTGGTAGATTGTCTGCCGAGTGAAAGGACTTAGGTTCGACTCCAGTTCGGACATTATATGCTGTTGGAAATGTCTAAAGTATTTGTTTGCAAATGTTTACCTTGCGCTCAAATGCTATCAAAAACATTCATTATTTAGGTTTAAAATAATCAAAGCATGTCTAATATTAATGTTTTTGTAGTAGGTACTGAAACATTGTGCCTAATTTACCGTGAAACGAAACGTCTTCCATGTTATGTCAAATCAAATGTGTTACCACCTGACGACTGACGTGTCGCGTAGCTTTTGCTTTGATTTTGAAACGTCGGCAAAACCAGTGGTCTCTTCAAAATTGTTTGTTTTATCAACGCTATTGATTCGATAAGCTATTTTATCTGAAGTCCACGTATTGCTTACACTAGGTAAATTTTCCTGTACCACGTAATCTAATTTTTTCTACTTTGCAAAAGTTTACAAAAATCTGTATGAAAAGTTCATTAAATGCTAATTTCTTTAGTCTGTAAACGTGTTTTGAGTTAAACGTGGCCGAATACGTGTTTTACTGTGCATTTATATAATTTTTTAGGCGGAAAATGCATCGATTATTAATTTTCGCGGCGTTGCTTCAACTTTGTTCCTGTCAGCAATATCAACAGAAAGTGGCACCTGGGGTTCCACCCCAGAACTATCAGGTAACGTAACAAATATATAGACGTATTTGTTTTAGAAATAAATTTCATTGTCAAATCTAATTTTAAGTTTGTATCATAAGCGAGTTTCCAAAATGTTACACTTGACTTTTACTACCTTCACAATATTAAGTATGATTAGTACTTTCAAATGAACCCTCTATTTCTGTTATATATAATGAGTTTCTGAATGAATAGCTGATTGCTATTTCTAAAAGAAAGTATATTAAGTAAACAGAGCATTAATCAATGTTTTCACACTTACACCTGTTTCATAGGCCGATGGGTTTGTTGGAGGAGAACTGCAGTAATTTTAAAGTATTTTATTTATAATTTCTTATAAGGCACAGTACAGTATATTGCGGTTGTTTCAGTGGACAAGAAGAGGAAAATTATAAAGTATGAACGATGCGAACCAGCACGAATAAAATTTTTTTTGCATCAATAATCATTTTATTTATCTATTTATATATGTAAGGTGTATATTTTTAATATGTATGATGAGTTCCGAATAACTTTGTTGCATCGCTGACTGCAACAATTCACTGTTAATCATATCATTATTAAGTTATTTTTCCCTAATAGCTGGTAAGTTAGTTTTTTTAGTAATTCATAATACAGTTCATAATTGAATATAAATCTCGTACGTTCCTCTCTTCTTTTTGGCCGCAGCCAGAGTTCGAGTTATATTACAGCCTGTTTTTTCAACATTCTCTGCCAAATATTAAATTATATTTATAAGCTCCCTGCTATGAGAGAAAATATTAATTTATGACATGAGGTATGTTTTTAGTTTATAATTAACAACATATTTACAATAATGACAACAGTTACAAACAACCTTTATGTAGAGGACAGTAAAAACGAAGAATATATCGCCTTCTATCTTCGTAACATAATGCCCAAATAAATAAACTGACATGCACCAGTCTCATTGCCAGTACCATCATCTTTTAATTAGGGCTCGAAAATATCCGATATTTATTATACATACCAAAATATCGGATATTTAGATATATATCAAAAGTTTGATATATATCCATTTTATATGAAAGCCATATTATTATTTTATTGTATTATTTATGTACACTATTTGCATATATGTTACATAAACAGACATTATTCTGACACGACAGACGCCATTAATGCCGACAGAAGTGTTGCCATTTATGGATTAGAAATTACTATTAGGCAGTATGTTTTAACTCTACTCTAATGCCATCTACATTTGGGAAATAGAAATACAGTAACAAACGGATGGATACGGATATAAGAATAATATTTTCGTTTACGGTTATGGATATGAAATTATTTCGGATTATCCGATTGTTTCGGATAATTTCGGTTACGGGTATACGATGTTTTACGACTTGGAAAAAAATATAATGTATTTACAAAGTTTGACTCTTTTCTGGGTTTTATGGGGTATTATAATCACAGACAAAAACAAATTAAATAATAAAAACTGTTTAAAATGAGAACGACGCGGCTAATGTATCGGATCGGTCAGCGTTAGCCAGTCATAGCGTGCTTTATGTAAACTCTGCCTGTATCCGAAATTATCCGAAACTTTTTTATCAGATTTGGTTATGGTTTCGGATATATTTTTCTTTCAGATATCCGATAGTTTCGGTTATGGTTACGGAGCTCCATAACATATCTGATATGAACGACAAGACTGCTTGGACATTAATTTGATATAAATGATAATTGTATCCTGGAGTGGGACAATATTCAACTTGGGAGTTTCTTGTTGTTTCTTCTTCTGGGATTATCTCCCAGGAGACTTGAAAATTGTTTGTTTTGGAAAAACATATTTTTACTGGTACCTAAAGGTAACCTATTAAAATATTTATGATTTCTGTTCCAGAATTATCAACAGCCACCCCCACCGCCACCCCCTCAGCAGGTATGAATATTTTCATGCACATAGTTTATGGGCAACTCGTTCTAACTTCACTTTGGGAAAATTTTTCTTCGACTTATAGTACCTACCTATTTAAGACCAAGATTGAACAATGCAATTATTTTGTGATGATGATTTCATGCAGTTTTGAAACTATTCACTAGACATATTACATAATTGAAAAATATTATTATGTAATGTGATAGAATGATTTAGTTACACAAGGAACATTAATTTAACTTCGTACTATTCCAAAGGCTTCATTATTTCGCAATTTTCTTTTCAGACTTCTGAATATACTGTCATTTGTTTTTATAATAACTTAATCCTCTATTTTGGGTCAGGATAAGAGAGCGAAAATTATGTATCTAATATTAATAAAATTATTTGATTGATAGATTGACTATTCGTAGATTTTCTCTAGATAATTTTGTTAAAGTATTAACTGCACTAATTAAAATTAGCTGGTCATCATCAGACTCAGTTTATGAAGGTTTAAGAAATCGTAAATTGTTGGTCGTAGTAAGCCTTCGGGTGGGACATCCGATACTAGAGTTGGCCACCAACTCCAACGATCCACATTGGATCAATATGGAAACGCCAGGCTTTTTCAGTAATGAGGAGGAACCTTTGTTTCGTAGTGGATAATTGATATTAACAAAAAACGCATTTGCATAATCATGTTGTAATTTGAAATGGAATATATTATGAACAGCAGCAATACCAGCCGCCGCCGCCGCCGCCCCAGCAGCAGCAGTACCAGCCGCCCCCACCCCAGCAGCAGCAGTACCAGCCGCCTCCGCCGCAGCAGCAGCAGTACCAGCCGCCGCCGGCGCAACAGCAACAGCACGCTCAAGATCCTCGCGGTCATCATGGTATGTGACATTATGCATTGTCATATTGGTGTTTTCTACGTGTGTTTGTACGTGATTGCGTGCGTGCTTGCATGCGTGCTTGCGAGCGTGCAATACGAAAAAAAATGTAAAGTAATATTTTCATTACAGATCAGCAATTGTTGAACCCAGCCAACATTGCACAGGAGAGGGAGTAAGTATAATGATTTAACAAATAATTCTATTAATTGTGTTATTGAAATTTAAGTGAGCGATGATAGTCTAATTGTTTGTATTTCGGTCTCACGCACTGAAGGTCCACGGTCTAGTCCTGCGATTATCTCGAAATGTTCACTTATCGTAATTAATTATTATTAGTTGCTACGGCGAAAGAAAGCGTGAGCGTACCTTAGGGTTTTGCGTAATTTTCTCAAAAGTATGTAAATACAATCTGCAGTTGGCCGGTTTCATATGGGTTATAGCCATTGCCTTTCAATTTGGGAGAGGAGACCGGAGCATTGAGACACTTATTACTGATAATGATCATTTGAAATAATAGAATAGCTCAGTTTTAATATTTTTTTTTGTATTTAACATATCAACCAGGGATGTCGTGGAGCTCCGTAACCGTAACCGAATCCGATAAAAAAGTCTCGGATAATTTCGGATGGAGGCAGTCTAAATAAAACACGTTACGAGTGGTTTACGTTGATCGAGCCCATACGTTAGCCGAGTCGTTCTCATTTTAGATGGTTTTTATTATTTAATTATTTTTTTCTGTGATAATAATACCACATAAAACTTAGAAACAAAGTCAAGCTTTGTAAATACATCATATATTTTTTCCATGTCGTAAATCATCTAATATACGTAACCGAAATTATCCGAAACAATCGGATAATCCGAAGTAATTCATATCCGACATCAGTAAATTATTATTCATATATCCGTATCCATATCTGGATCAGAAATATCATATCCATAACATCCCTAATATAAACTAAACTAAAATACCACTTGTTCGATTTAACAGAAAATTGTTAATTGGATATATTTGAATTATGCTGGAGATATTATTGAAATTAGAGAATGTTACTGTTAATGGACTACATTGTTTTGTAAGATGATATTGACAGTTGACAGGTGGCATTTAACATTCGATAGATGATATTTGACAACAATAATTCTCTTGTCTTTCAGTCACATTCAGGAACACATAGAGGTGCCCATAGACACGTCCAAAATGTCGGAACAAGAGCTTCAGTTCCACTACTTCAAAATGCACGACGCGGACAACAATAATAAACTGGATGGCTGTGAATTGATCAAGTCTCTTATCCATTGGCACGGTAAGTTATTTTATATTGTGACAGGTGATAGAACACATTGATTAATAAGGGGTCTGTTTGAAATATGATCAGTCCGAAATACAAACTAAAGATCAATAGGCAGTAGCGTGCTGAAAGGTTGGATGGCCAATTCAATTTTTTTTTTAAATCTTTGTCCTGTTATATAGAAATACACATTTACTAAATAATTATGTAATTGAATCAAATTTATGTGACTAATGTTTGTTGTATAAAAACTTGTTTAAGTTTAATATTTTTATTTTATTCAATGTAATATTATATGTATGGTCAATGCACACATATTAATATATCAAAAAATATAGTGTACATGGAACAATTACTTCTGCATGTTTCTTTATGGTAGATATCCCTATTTTTAGTGATCAGATGGTATTGCTTTAACTTAAGTATGTATTGTCTTTGGATAAATTAGTAATGTTTCTTGAAGATGAAATATTTATATTTGATGTTACAACACAAAATGTTACAACTTTCAAATCCTTTTTTTGTTCTTTTGTGTAGAATATTATGATGAAGGTTATCATATACATATATAAGTATTATATGGTATTGAACTTTCCCGGTCAGAAAATGTTGGTTTGACATATGTCATTATGATCTAAAGACAAGATCTTAGATCAAAGCAGGCCATCTGGTGACTGAAAAGTATGTTATGTTGTTACATGATTGCTCGCGTAGTGTATTTGTAATGATTTCTAAGTAGATACTTTGTAAGTTTGACTTTTTTTGGGGACTGGGTGGAATATTTGACTTTTATAAAAAATAACCCAAATATGTACTTATTTACCAATTTGCGATTTAAAAAAAGATATACTTGATTTACAGTTTTAAGGTCACCTGTGCCTGTATGTACGTGTGTCTTTGTGTGACTGCGCGTGAGACTCTTGCGTACTTTTTTGTGCGCATTGCTGTGATTTAGATTTTTATTATGATTGCGTTTTTAAGCTAGTTTTTTTTTTCTGTTTTTTCTCGTTTCTTCTCCTCAATGTTGAAGCACCTTTTCCAAACGGTAGTAGAAGCAAAAAATTACCTGCATAAGCGTATTTACAGAATACCTAAATGATTTTGAATTTGAATTAACTCATGGAGTTATATCAATAAATTATTAGAGGGACAAAAACATATTGTGTGACATGACGAAATAAGACATAAGCTCTGGTATGTCACATGTATAGATCTTCAGTTTTAAAACTATAAACCTCAACTGTAAAGAAAACTCAATAGATGTGAAGTTCATGACAAATATTTATAAAAAAGACCATAATTAGAAATACAGAAATAATTTTGGTAGTGGTCACACCAGGGAATAGGATAATTACTTGAATCTAACCATCTGTTACAAGGCCGGAGAGTGGAATATCCCATTCCATGATGAAATTGTTGTGACATTATTAATGGATTACTTCCAAAGAGAACTATCAAAATAAATATGTTAGACATCATAATACAGATCTCAAGTGGACTTCTGTTTTTTCTTTACAATGTATTGTGTGTGTCTGTTTAAATATTTTCGCTATAAATATATGTTTATAACTGTCTTGATCTTTGTTTTGCTTCCATTCTGTGGTTGTGCGTCCTGGGAATGGTTTGAATGAAAGAAAAGAAATAAACACTGAAATTGTTTTTTTTTTTGGGAATAACTAAAATTAATAAAAATATATTAGAAAAATAAGTTTAGTTCACAGTTGCAAAAGATATTTTTGCGTTTTTACTCTGCACAAAGATCAGCATAGTAAAAAATACTGACTCATTTTCAATGCAGCCCCTGTCTGTATAGTCCCAAAGTCATAGTATGGTGTCAAAGTTAAGTCATTTTACATATGTTGTTGTCATATAAATTTTAGATCGTTTTTGAAGTTTTGAATGTGCGATGAAGTATGTCTGTGATTCATATTTTCCATCGTTGTGTTGTGTGTGCTTACTATAAATAACTATCGTGTATTTTTTATATAAATTATGAGTATTGGTAATATATATGTAGTGGTTCAAAAAGGCACCAAAAAACATTCTATTGGTCTAGCGTTGTTTGTTTGAACTTCCTTTTGTTTACTTTCTTAATCTATAGATACTTGGAGCGATATATCACTTTAATATACTATACATCTCTATCTTTGCTTATTGAAATGTAAAAATACAGCTGCTATAGTGTGATCTTTTAACCAGCAGTAAGCCGTAAATGTTCATTAATCTAATTTTTTAATTTGAAAAAAAAAACCATCAATTTCTTAGTATAATAAAAAGAAACATGGAAAAAGCGTGTTGTTTTGTAAATTTATCTATGATCTTCTGAACCACTACGTAATTACTCTGTGCCAGTATTCATTGCTCTGTGCCAGTGACATGTGTATGTTTGAAGTGTAATTGTGTCTGTCTTTTCATCATGCTGGGTTTAGCCGAGCAAGGTCACAAGCAGGAGCAACCTCAGCCAGGGTCTCCTCCAGTTGGCGACAAGATCTTCCAAGACGAGGAGTTAATAAATCTTATAGATCCTATCCTAAACATGGATGATCACAACAAGGATGGATATATAGACTACCCTGAGTTTATACGCGCTCAGCAGAAACAGCAGAATCAGAACAAGGATGGGAAATAAGACTTTGATTTTGAAGGTCAGCGGCAAAAGGGTCTAAGTGATGTTTTGTGGTATTTTATGTTAACTACTGATTTTAATTTTGATATATAATCCTTGCAGTGTCTTCTAAGGGTCGTAGAAATTCTGGCCAGTTGATAAAATTAAATCCATATTCAAACAATATATTTCTTTCTTTTTGCTTTTTGTTTGTGTTAATTCACAGAAAGAATAATGAATAATAATGACATAATTATACTTGGACCGTATTGCTATTCAGTTATATATTCGAAGTCGTTTGAACAAATTCTTGATAGAGCCTGTCTAAGAAACTTTTTCTGATGTACCTACCATTCATTTACATTGTATATTATTATTATTATTATTATTATTACAAGTTGAATTTTTAAAGTTATAATCTCACTAATTTTATAGATTTCAATCATAATATCTTGAGTACCTGTTAACTGGTTAAATATTTTTGTCAACATCTTTATTCTGTCGTTGAAACAGTTACTTTCAAACAAACTCTTGTTTCGGTTTGTTGGCGTACCCTATATTAATATCGTTATTATCTTATTATGGATTTGAAGCGGCTTTTTTCAGCAGGTTTTTTTCAGCGGCAGAAGCAGCATGCATTATTACTGCTATCAAATTTGTAAACTTTACATAAACTCCATCAAGTGATCAATGTGATGTTCTATCCCTGTTTCTTATACACGATTAGAGAGCGACGCAAATTGTCGTCAGTTCTTTGGCATCAATTTATAGGTCTAGAAAAGACTTCATGTTTTGGATAAGTATTTCTGTCTCTTTCATTTGACGTTAAATAGAACAGGATAGGAATATTCATGCAAGTCATTGATTGTTGCACTACTTAACTGGAATGAAAAAAATAATAATTTCACAGTTGCTCGGTGATTCTGTAGCCGCACGATTTAAGCCGACAGTAATTTGGGACGAGATTATTATATATGAGGGTTATGGTTGGTCTAATTACTTTTTACGGTGAAATATGCCATCATGATCACCGTTGATTTGGTAATAATCTATATAAATAAAAATGTTTGAGATTTGTGTGAATTTTTTTTTAATTCTACTGGAAATTATTTCAATTCTTTTTTGTATTTTCTTTTCCAGTTTTTGTCAATACTCTGTTCTATATAATTTAATTTTAGTTTGCTGTTGATTTTTTTTCGTTACAATACAACCAAAAATCGTATTGTTGAGTTCGAGTCAATCAGTGATTGTAACTGGTCAGTGTTTTGAAACTGGGGCAAAATTAAATGAAGACACATTTGCAATAGTGTCTATAAACTTTTTATTTTAATTTCTTTTTATTAAGTAATATATAAAATCATTTAAACACATATTTTTTCACCCGTTACGAATTTTTCCATGATATTATATGTGATATGGCAACATTAATCTGTCACTATACAAAAATAAATATAAACGACAGAATGTCAAACATTGGAAAGGAGAGTGAATAGGCTATTATAAGTAGGTTATATGTTAGTGCGTTCAACATCTTACACTTCATTAGCACTTTCCATCAGGTGGGATTGTTGTGAAGCATTAACTTGTTTTATGCAAAAAAAAAACATTGCTACAATTCATTTGTTATCAGTACATTATACAAAATTAAAAAAAAAACCTAATAAAAACGAGTAACAATTGTTTAGGATTCGGTTAGAATTACTGAATGTAAGTAACTAATATGATTCTCGAACCGATGCTAGAGCGGGATACCTGTTTGTGGTAAAGAAATCGGGAGATTTCGGTTTAGTTCTTAATTTAAATATATTTTTTTTAATTTTTGTAGCGTCACAAAAGTTTTTTCATTGCTGGTGACTAAACTAAATATCTTTTTAAATTACGTGCCACATTCTTGACTGTATATTTTGAATGTATTTTTTGTATATTAGTCTTACTATTAATACTTTAGGTCCATATTTCTTCCGTAAACTTGTCTCTAATGTTACATTATATTATTTATATGAAAATAATATTTTTGTATGAAAAAGAAAAAAAATGTACATACTTCTATAAGCCGTAGACAAAAATGTAATTTATAATTTTTCATTAATAATATTGTATTTAAGATTCTCAAATGCATTTTTAGCTTTTTCTATTGCATTCTATGTAGCTAGTAATTTTTTTATAGTCTATGTAACTTTGTTTTAATTATCTGTAATCGAAATAAAAAAATTATCGAGTCAAAATTATTCGGAAACAAGTAAATATTTTTATGCTTATTTTTTTATTGTCATTCCACTGTTTTATAAATTGTTACGTAAATTTATGTTTCGCTGTATGCATTTATTTTCTGGAATATCAATTTCAATTATACATACTCAATTAAAACTTATACCTAAAGCTCAACAGATAGAATATTGTTGAACTCAGTGAATATCGATTTACATCTTCCGATCGAACATCGAGAGCCCCGAGTCCGATTATAGAAATTCAGTTTTTTTTTAATGAATAATAAGCCATTAAGACTAATTGAAAACGTAACGGAGGTAATTCTGCATATTATTATAAAAATTTTGAAAAACATGGTCGAATATATCCTAATACGGAGGATATGAGGCTGTAGATTGCCTTTAAACCTTTAAAAGTTGTGTAGTTCTCAAAAATATTTTTTTTTATTAATACATTGTGAGGACGTATGATGGTCCACGGCATAAATAATAACTCTGCCGGTAGTTGTATAACTTTACAATGCGCGTTGAGTTCACTGAACGTTTTTCCCCAACGCTGTTAAGAGTTTCGGGCACTCGATTTCGTGTCCCCGCGAAACTAACCTGTGTAGACGTCAATTGGCCGACTGTGCAGATGAGGTCGGTAGGTCTTAAAATAAATTTGGGTAACATTGTATAAAAAGTGATCAAAGGTTCTATTTCTTAACTAGAATCTAAGTATGAACATTTTGACAGAAAATGCATTTTGAGTGTACGAAGTAAAAAATTCACATTGACAAATGTCAAATAAATTTTATGGAATTAACCGCTCTTTTTTAAATTGTATTCGTTATCCGAATTTAAAGGCGAATTTTAAAACGAAACTTAAATATTATTTGTATGTATTTATTGATATAACTATAAATTTGATTTTTCCGACAATGTCGCAAAGTATTCAATGTTACCCGAGATTAATGTAAATTCATTATCATTTAAGTTTCTTTATTATTGGAATATTACTCAACGCAGTCAATGAAGAAAATATATAGTATCTGTGGTTCTTTTGTGTATTCATTTTTAGGTACGATTTTAACTATGTGATTTGTCAAAATTTCGAGTCAATTCCAATTAATACTGCAATGAATATAAATTATTGCTGTGCATTTGCAACTGATAAAAAATTGTGATGTAACCGAATATTAGCCGTAATTAAATTTATGATTGTTAACTTGAGAATGCTTTGGGTTATTGCTTGCTTAAACATTATACTTGAAAGTGGAATGTCGTTTTGTACCTATATGTTTGTATTTGCAGAAAAAAATATTGTGTTCTATAAATGTTACTTGAAGGTTGTGGAAGTTTAAAGTTGCGTTGAGTATGTTGGAATTTAAATTAAATAAAAATATATTTCAGTAGACGTTTTATTTAATTTTTTATCTGTTTAATTTGAGCGGCTAATTGGGATACAAATTAAAAATGGTGGGTAAAAACAAAAATGGCGGGAAAAAATGGAAATGCATTTTTGTTTTTAACCTCCAACACAACAAATATGGGATATTGCAGCATTTCTGTGTTTTTGAATCCGTGGTATTGGGGCTTTCAACGGCTGGACTGGTTTTTTATTGAATGTTTGTTATTGAATTCTTTTTCCTATGTCTTTTGTTATAATTGGTCCCTTTGAACAACGGCACTTACAGTTGAAACTGCTGCGAAGCGTCTCCAGAAAACGCAAAATGGGGTTTTGTGATATCGGCCATGTTTTAAGTATCACGGAAATGTCATTAGGGTACGCAAAAACCAACGACAATAAATTTTATTGCGAACTGTACATGTCATGAAAATTTATTATGCCGTTTATTTATAAATGTGAGGATGTCAGTTGTCTAATATTTATTTACAGATCAATTTGAAATTTGACAATCAGTAGTAACTCTATAGGCACCATCCATGTTTGACCTACCTTACCTACTAGTGGTGCACTCTGCTGAACAACGGCTATGGCGAAAGCGTCCTCCTGTTGGAGGTCGCTGGTCTCTGTGCCACAACCTAGTTTAATTCCACCGTTATTGCGTGGAGGTAAAGTTTACCTGTCTGGCCAGCTAACACTGCCACCCTCCTTGAATCAATTGTAAAATGTTTTTTCCGTGTTTCGGTTGTAGTGTTGGAGAGATTAAGCTGCTCTTGACTTTCAGCTTAGCCGACAAGGGATCGGTGATGCCATTTGTTTTTTTTTTTTTTTATAAGTAGCTGTGATCATTTAATTATAGGTGGCCCGCTGGTTTATTTCTGTGTTTGAATTTAAAAGTGTAGACGGATGTGCAACGAACGCAAGTTTATTTTTAATTGTAAAACAATTTTACGATTTTTTTGTGTCAAGTTAGCCGTGAAGTACGGTTTTATGTTAAATACTGGGAAAGCGGGGTAAATAAGAATGGTGGGGTAAACAGGAAATCTGATTTTCATAACCGTTGTATTAGTGTCATTATATTTAAAAGAGAATAATCCTTTTTTAAATTTTTTAACGAGCTCATATTTTTGCTCCTATCTACACCGAGCATTGAGCTAGCCAATCAAGTTTCACTAGAGAAACACGTTGAAAGTGACGTGGACGTGGGCCCATGAATATTGGACTTTTTAATTAATTACATTGAGGAAAAAGGTTGAAATCGTCTAAACTTGATCATAATAGTGGATTGTGGATTGAAATGTTCACGTACAATGTTAGTTATTTTAACAAAACGTGCATAACTGAATATAATTTGAGTTAAAAATCTCGTGAAACGACCTTGTATTTCGGTAGCAAATGTTTTCATTTTTATCCAAAGATGTAGCAATACTTTAGTTACCCTACCTCAGGTAGAAAAATAGACTTAGATTCCTAATTGATATTGTAGGCGATATTTTGAATTTATAATTTGAGTAGGTATTGGCGGGAGATAAACCGTAGAGTAAATTGAAATATAGTTATCCTAACATGATTATTCTAGACACATTCTGACATTAACCAAAAAAATATATATATAACATTAAAAATTATTGCAGACGAAAAAAAACTGCTATCAAATTCACATACACAAAACCCTGGCGAGGGTTGTTGACCGAGTACTCAAATTAACTGATTTAGACAGAGATGGACAGATTAATTTTATGGAAATAAAAATTGTACAAAGCGGTCATTAGAAAGGATTCCAGAGCTGTAATGAACTGTTTTAATTTTAACACTTATACGTTTAATTAAATACAAGAAAATATTAAGTATAACGAATCTCAATGAATTCTAATAAGTTTACAAAGAGAATAAAATTTTTAGCTCGGATGTCTACTTGTTTTATTTTTTCTAATGTTCTTTAACTTTATTTCGTTTATTATAATTGTAAACTGCTTTATATTACCTACCGTTGTTACTTAGTTGGCCAGTACATATCAATGCCATGGGTTCAAATCAATATGTTATTTTATTATTAATCCCAGGTAGACCGAGCTTTGTCTTTTTTCGGAGAACAGAATTATACAATCGATTAAATAAAATAAATATTATGTATTGGTATTTGCTTAATGTGATACAGCACCATCTCACAACATTAGTAGGTTATCAACCATTGGTAATAATACTAGTATCATGAGAGTTCACGAGATGACGCTTTACGACGTAGAATATGGGTGTAATAAATAGTTTAAAAACATATTTTTATGACAAAACAATAAAGAAACTATATACATACTTAAATGTACACTCATAGTTACGTATATATATAACTATATTTAAGAAGTAAAACCTAACCTTATTACAAAATTTGATATTTTTTTTAAGATACGCGAAATATTGTTAATTTTAATATACAGGCGTTATAGTTCTAGGTATGTTAGCAAAAATATCCTTTTCCAGTAAAACTTCTCTAACCTCTAACCGACTTGAGATGAAAGTAATTCGGATTTTTTCGAATAGAAGTCACCATAAACCTTATATACTAACGTAACAGACGAACGCTCATCTCATCAAGTAGGTAAAACAAAAATATTTATTTATACCTATTTAAAAATTATCCACGAAACGGTATCATTTTCACGTACACAATATCTTTTTATCTTACACATATTTATGAAAATTAAGTTTAATTCATAAAATGGAGTATTTACTGCATTATTCTTAATTTATATCATTTTAAGATCAAATTCTATGAAAATAAGCATAACGAATGTAGTATTGTACTATCGGTACTTACCTGTGGAATGTTTCTTTGTTTGGGTTATTGTTATAAGTAACTATGCAGTCTAACAGAGAAAATGACATCCTCGTGTTTACTGCTTGTTGCCCGGTAAAATACAGTAAGATTGAAAATAAATTAATAAAATAACAAATAGCAATATTTTGACAGGAGACTAGCTAGCTAGCTAGCTAGAAATCTCAGTCACACACACTGTGTTCCTGTATTACGCTAGTACATTAGCTTTATGGAAGTCACGCCCTTACGTAATTTCCGCTATTTGCAAACTAGTGGCAAACATCTTAATTTATTAGAATCATTTTATTAATATAATTTAAGGGCTGTAAAAATCTGAGTGTTGTATTTTGTTTGCAATACTTTTATAATAATTAAATTGTTGATACATTTTTTAATAATTAAAATTACAGGCACGTATTATTTCATCAAAATAACAATAGCTATCGCGCCGGTTGGACCTAATGCGCAATTCCAATCATTTTAAATATTAATTAATGACATAGAAATAATACATTAAATAAATAAGTAAAAGCTCACTGAGTTCTTAATGGCTAGTAGTGTATGTTATTAGATTCTGTCTATAAAAATGAATATTAAGAAAAGAAAATAGGGTTAGTTCCATTATTTTGCTTTCAAATATGTCACTGTGAATATCAAATGTTTGATGTGATTTATGTGATTCCATTATTACATTTCATAATTCTACATTAGTTTTGCTACTGCTCCATAGATGGCCGGATCACACGTTATGGTGACGATGAATTTGTGCATTATTTTCTTATTAGTTATGCTATTGCTCTATAGATGTCATTTATAAATTTTTGCTTTGCTATGTTTGTACCTACGGTACTGGCAATAAGGGAAACAAAATTAAAATTAACAATTATAACATAATACGTTATTGCCTTTACCCTTATAATCCATTTTCATAAGTTTGAACCAGGGATGTTGTGGAGCTCCGTAACCGTAATGAAAACTATCGGATATTCGAAATAAAATAAACATCCGAAACCGTAACCATATCCGATAAAATGTTTCGGATAATTTCGGATAGGAGCAGAGTCTACATAAAACACGTTATGATAGGTTTTCGCCCGCCGATACGACACTAGCCGTGTCGTTCTGATTGTAGACAGTTTTTATTATTTTATTTTAAAAGCTATTATTTTATCGGTGATTATAATATCACATAATACCTAGAAATATAGACAAACTTTGTTAAATGCATTATATTATTTTTCCAAGTTGCAAATCATCTAATATCCACTACCCAAATTATCCGAAACAATCGGATAATCCGAAATAATTTCATATCCGTAATTGTAACCGAAACCGGTAACATATTATTCATATATCCGTATCTATATCCAGATCCGAATGTTCATATCCATAACATACCTAGTTTGAACCTATTCATATGACACTGTTAAGTCAGCTGTGTTTCACACGAAGAAAGCCCTACTTAAAACTAGGGTGGCGATATGGTGAGTGTTTTTATTATTTTATATATCCAATTTAGATAAACGAAATTAATGATAAACGCAATATTTGTATCGTATTTAATTACTTTGTTTCTTATGATTAATTATGTCAAAAATTATATACTTAGATAATATATATAGAATGATAAATAAATATTGATGATGTTTTAGTACAGTTACTACAGATATATGAAGATATTTGATAATATTGTTGATTTTTTTGGTTAGAAAATTTCTTGCACTTAAAACTTGGCACTTAAAAGATTGTAGATGAATATTAAATACAATACAGGTTAAACATTATTGTATGTTCAATCAACAGTCTCAAGGACCTAACCTGTGTATTATTTAAAATATTTTCGAAATGGATAATGATGAAATTGAAGGATTCCATTACATTCATACACACATTTATTACGCTTATGTATGACCACATATACAGTGCGTGTGTACTAGTCTTAATATTTGATAATATTTTTCAGGCCAGAACAATACAAGCCAGGGCGTGTACCCCGACGAACAGCTAGAAATGTTGACAGATCATGCTTTGAAGCACACAGACTTCAATGATGATGGCTACGTTGATTACTTAGGATATAGGATTAATATGTACAAAGCACGAGCGAAAGCTATTCAAGAACAGAAAAATAAAAATTAACCTCATTGGACACAGAATGATCACAGTTCACACATTCAGCATTTTGTGTTGAGTGTTATTTATATAATTATTTTATACATTTGGTATGTTATGTATATATTTAGTTAGTGTTTGTGTACAAGCCGACAAACGAGCAGACGAGCCACCTGATGGTAAGTGGTCACCGTCGCCCGTGAACATCGGCAAGAGCAAAAAGTATCACTGATGCGTTGTTGGCCAGGAAATGAGAAGAAGGTAAGATTGAAAGTACTGGCTCTGAAGCCCCCAGCCGGAACATGACGAGTCGTTTGGCGGCTGACTCGAGCGGGAGGGTGGTAGCTAGCCAGGCAGGCTTCACGGAAATATAATAATACCAGTAATAACATTAATGACTTAATAATAATACTGATAATTTGATCCCTACGCGAAGCCCTACCACCAAGCAGGCTGGCTTCTGTAGCCTCTTACGACACCCTGTTCTGCCAGCATGGGATTGGGGGGAGTGATCTAGGCCGCCCCAATATGACATAATTTTTTTAATAGTTTAATCTATTTGCTTTTAAATGTTTCTAATTACAGTGCTCTTAGTGTTACCTGTCACAAAAGTCGATTGGTAGAAAAATGTCATTGGTCAGTAAATTCGCCCTGTGTAAATCCCACAGTGTACTAAATAAATAACACAATAAAAAGAAAAACAGCGTATATAAATATTTCAAGTATTTTATGATTCATTCAAAGTTTTGTAATTAATGTGCAATAAGATATTTTATGGTTTCAATATGTTTGAATAGTGAGAGAAGAACACCAAATGTACCGAGCATACTGACCACCAGTAGAGCGAGTCATGGTGGCACATACGCAAACGGAGACATATGGTTAAGTTCTTGATGACGCCGACATTTTACAATTATTTTAATTTTGGTCCTTAGCAGCCATAGGCTTAGCGTGCCATGGTGCCATGGCCACAGTTTGTCGAAAAGTCTTCTCAAATTATCCAAATGGTAATATAATCGGACATCATTCTGATACTGAAGTAACAATGTAATAACGGTTCCTTGGTGCTGGACTACAAGAAAACTGTGATGATATTATCTTTCGGTGATCAATGCTAATGTGGCGTATCCTCCAAACGTACTTTCATTAATACATAAACACGCTAGCAAGCAGCAGACGCGCTGAAATATAACATTCATACCTACATACAATTAAAATACATTTCATACAATATCGACACTACACTGGACGCGTAGTTCGCCGTGCGCATTGGAAGCGCCGTCTAATGGTACCGTTACCCTTGCGCACGCGGGTCCATGCCAGTCTTCAAGCTAGGCAGTCACAGCAGTCGCATTCATCGCCATGACGTACACATAATATATATTTATTTCTATGTTGCTTTCTAAATCGTGAAGTACCTTGTTAAATAGCGTTTAGATTACTGTGTGTAATAACAAAGTTATGTCTTTAGGTTCGTGAAATTAATGTGTACGGTTCGTATATATATGGTGTTTATACTTTCCTATCATCATACGTACATCACGAAGGGAAACAATAAACTGTTTTGTAATAGCAGATAATAACACTGAGATAAAGTTAACAGTATGCATTAAAATAGTGTTGCTACTACTCAATAGAGGGCGTTCAAACACATTTGAGAGAGGTTTAATTTAAAAAATCTTAGCGACAATTGTTAAGGTAATATTGAAATTTGATTAAAAATAAAAACTTTGTTTAGGTATATAAATATACGTCAATTTGCTTATTATAATAAAATTTTTCGACTATAACAATTTTGTTTTATTGAAGTGAAACTTTTTATGCGGTGATTCAATAATTAGACGAGAATGAAATTTTATTCTCTCGTTTCGTTATATGAGAGAGAGGAAAGATATAACTGGGACGTTACGGAGCAAAAGAGAGCGATGTATATATACTCAATACAAAGCGATAGAGTAAAGTAGTGTTTGCTATAATTAATCAGCCGAGATACCGCGCGTTATATAACTGAAACAGCATGTTCATATTGTACGTTTTATACTGTTCATTTTTGAAAGGTTGATTCCTTGTTGTAAAGTTTTGATATAAGGCTGTAACTAATTTATATTCCAATTAAAATGTTTCTTTAATGTCAACTCGCCAATGAAGCGTTTCATATAAATAATTACTATTTGAGACTGCTGCAGAATGTGAATAAAGATAAAAATAGGCGAATAATATCTTATAAATATCAGGTGAACTTAATATTTTAGTTTTGATATTTGAAACAAATGTGAGTTACGGAAAAAGAGTTTTATTTGAAGATTTACAATAATGCTGTTCATCGATAGAGGGCGGTAATTTAATATT
The DNA here is from genome assembly GCA_003671415.1 of Megathymus violae. Taxonomy (NCBI): domain Eukaryota; kingdom Metazoa; phylum Arthropoda; class Insecta; order Lepidoptera; family Hesperiidae; genus Megathymus; species Megathymus violae. The sequence continues at coordinate 268,531 of PDGT01000126.1, forward strand.
TGCTGAATTGTGATTATTGAAATTTTTTTTTTGTCACACAATGGATCACTTTGATAATATACCACTTATTCTGATAGAATAAGATTTCTTTAAAAGATATTTATATGCATTTCAGATGCTAACGGAACACTCGTCGAATCACCCGTGAAGTACAAGGATCAAGATTTATCTGATATTGTGGACGGTGCTCTGGAGCAAGCTGATAAGAACAAAGATGGTTACATAGATTATATAGAATACAGAGCTGTGAATTGAATATATCAACTAACATGTCACTCCCTGTCAACTGTTTAGTGATCTTAATTGTTGTTTATAAACGTAGCTTGTAATGTTATTTTACATTTTAAATAGTTAAAAATTTACTGCTCAGTGCAATTTTATTTACTTTATTGGAAGAAAAATAAAATGACAAAGATGTAAAAAGCATATATTTTAATTCTGTTAATTTAAATATATACTTATTTATAGTAGATATACTAATAACAATATATTTCATTCGTAAATACGCCAATACGTGAACTATCTGTAGAGAATTATAATACAAACTTAAACATACATTCAGTACATAAAACATTACTTGATATGGAAACAATTAATAATAGAAATTAATTCGGAATTTAAATCGGTTTCATAGAAATGGAAAGATTTACCATCAAACATTTTCAAGGACAATTTCACATTAGTCTTTATTCATTATTACAAGATATCTAAACTAATATTTGGGTATCGATACATAGAGTATCTGATTTTCAATATTTTTAAGACAACACTACTCACATATTCAAATGTTTAGATGGATTAATACTAAAAAGTATTATATCGCTCATAATCGGCAACTAGACTATAATTACACTTAGTCTAAGCCGTAATACAATTTAGGGAATAAGACACACAGTTTTTTAAAATGTAAAAGTTACATAACTCATAATCTAAATAGTTGTCACAAAAAGCTAATTGACTTTTTATTTACATAACTATTAAAAAGATCAACTACAGTACGAATTTGCTATTCAACAACAGATAGCGCTACAAAGATCTTAAGTTATGTAATATTGTACAATTATTGGTTCATAATACACATGCTAAATTTGAATTAAATTGGGCGAATGAGAAAATGAAATACACAAAACCTACGTTATAACAAATGAAAAGTTGTTTTTTTAAGAAAATAAAACTTGAACTACGAAATTATTTATAACGCCATCTATCGTTTAATATTTAAATCTGTACAAATGTTGCCATAATTTCTCATGTCGTATTATTTTACCAATCTAATTTATTCTGCAGCGCTTCCCGCAGTGGTATGCTATGTTCAGAGTAGAATTGCGCGAACCAGGAGCGGAAAGCTCTGATCGATTTATCGGTTTTCACGTAAGCTGGTGTGTTCACGTACTGTTTACTATTCCAGATTGCAACGTCGCGTTGGAACTGCAATAAAATATGAATTGCTATTAATAGACAAAAACAAAATTCAGAATATTTTCTCGTATTTTTAAAACGATGTTCCTTTTTTCATGGTAGTTATTGAAGAGTTCCAATGTTCATAGAAACATTTTGAAAACAAATTTATTGAATAATTCATTCTCGAATCTGATATACTGGCTATAAGGTATACGGGATTCTTTCGATCTCTGAGTACGAGCTTCCGTACTCGTTTGTACCTTGCTGAATAACGGACAAGAATACCACATTATTGCTCTCGTATTGGAGGAGATTGATGCCACCTAGTTTAATAGCGGCGGTATTCGTGCAGGGTGACAGGGTTCTTAACCTGTCTGGCTAATTAACCGTGGTTTTGGTTGAAGTTATGGGCAGTTTATATTAAACGTTAAATTATAATGAAGAATATTTGGAGTTATAGTGTTTATATAGCTTTTTTATTCACCAAACATTTCTCTAAGCATGATAAAAAAATTACTGAACCAATTTGTGGACGTTTTCACTATTCGAATTTAAAGAACTTTAATTATAATTGTTCATTTATGCGTAGCGGAATCGTAATCCCATATCATTTGAAAGACGGTGAAAGAACGAATCTTGAAAGAACCCAGACTTTATCTTTTTTTTTATCTTCCCATACGGTGGTTGATGGTACGATCATTACTTAGATTGTAAATGGCATCTTACACAATTCAGAATCTTCTGTCAATAGTTAATGACTCCGTCAATCAATGTTAGCTTGAACAAACAGGCCCGAGCGCTGGATCTGCCAACCCCATATTCCTTACCTGGTAAGCTTCTCCAATCACTGTGTACGCTGCAAGCAACGCGTTATATGGTGGCGAGTACAACCTATGAACTACTTTCTGCAAGAGAGGGCTTAACGGTGTGACTGACTGTGTTATCATCATGGGACCTAAAACTGTATCGAAGGTTAGTCGTACGTGTGCTGGCCCAATCTGAAAAATACATTAACGACTTTATATATGTGGATGGATGCTTTGAGTGTGTGTGTGTTGTACTTTGTGTATACTAGAAATGTACACTTACGTACACTTCTAAGTGTGTTCTCAATTTTTATATTGTCACTGACACCGTTACAATACATAACATTTAATACATTTTTCATAAATGTTTACATCAGAAACATTTCATGAAGAGAATTACAGAGAATGGTTGTAGAGATTTATAACTGACTTCCTACGAATTTTCCATTCCAAATGCATCAAGGTCCTTATAACGCCTGTAACTCGATTTTATTGCTACATGCATATTTAAAAATTAAAACTGTTTCAGTTATCAGCCTTACGTTAGATACGGTGTTTAAGTATTAAAAAAAACAGCGGTACCTGATTAGCCACTACTTTCATAGGAAACACATTGTACTTCATTATAATGTATTTTTGGATTATATTCATCGTCGCTGTGTGCGCCTCCGTTCCCGGCGACCACTCAGCAGACCAGTGGTGGTTTCCTGTGGATATCGAAAGCATTATAGAAACACCTCATTGCAAATTTTAACAACGTTTCTGAGGATACTGAATACTGTTATGCTAATTTTGTATAAGATTCATTAATCTCAAACTGATATTCGTTTATGGTATCGCGGTTTCTTATTCCTAAGCTGACACGGGTGGTGTTGTATGGTGAATTAAACAGCTATGTTATGATTGCACAGAGCAACAATTACACTGTTAATTTATTATGATGAGCAGGCGAGCTATGTCTTACAAATTTGCAATTGAAGTGTGTTTAAATATTTCACACTATGCAAAAGTATCGACAAATTAAGTTAGGTGGTATAGAACTTCAAGTCATCTAAAAGATAGAATGTAACCGCCTTTGGTTCCTACGTTATTCAGGTGAGCGCAACACGTGTTATTATCAATACTTCCCATAATTGTCGTAATGGGTGCGGATTTCCTTTCAAAATGAGAGGCGATAAGGCTAGGCCAGATCTGCCATACTGTCCGACTGCGGATTGGTGGACTTCTTTGATAACACTAGAAAACTGCATAAGGTTTTCTTACGATGTTTTTTCCTTTCTTTTCCTTTTTTTATGTACTCGTGCATGTATAATCATGCTTATTAGTAAAGATTTCATAAATAATAAGAAATTTATTACACATAACTAAGTCAAAATGTTTTGACAAAAATGTATTGTGAAAAATGTGAATATTTCAAACTTGCCTATAAAATGATTCAAGAAGCTATATTTGCTTCCGATGTCGGTTAAAACGGATGTCGTGTGCACGGCGTTAAGATGTGCGACATCTGCACCATTTTCTGGAATTTCCTACGGACAAGATACGAAATTTACATTAATGAAAATATTTTGAAACAATCATAGGTACCGCACTGTACTGTAATTATGGTATTTATAAAAATCTGTTCGAATTCTAAAATGTGGCATCATACTAAGACAGAGTCGCTTATAGCCGAATAAATCTAAACATGAAAAGCAACCAATGAAGCTACTGTATCCAATCGTAAGACTGTTTTGTATTATATCACAGCAAAACAAAATACTTTTAATTGTTCGCCAAAAATTGTATATAGAAAAATTGAGACACAATATTTTAAGTACCACAAGCCTTTTAGACGACCTATTGATCTGATACAGTAGATGGAGTAATGAAACAGGGTAGGGGTAATAATGAAAAATAGTTTTATTTGTTTACTTTGTCAGCAGATAGCATATTTACAAAGGTTGAATTGTAAGCTGTAAGAATTGATTAAGAACAGGGTACAGTGGTATTATGATAACGTTAATAGTAGAACACTTGGTGTAATCATAGTGATATGTAGATAATGCTCCTACACTAGTTTTTTTTTTCAATTAATCTAGTGAAAGCGCACGTCGCATTGTAACTTATAATTGTACAAAGATATATAAATAACTAATAATTGTATAAATATAAAAGTAAATAACGTTTTTCAGCAGCCAATAGATGTGACTTATAATCTCAAACAGATTTAAAACAGACATATTTCTAAAATTTGTTTTAAATTAATGACAAAATTTCACTAATTACACATGTAATGAAACACGTAAGTAAAAACATTTAAAAATCCTATATTTTGTAAGGTTCTACATATAATTTTTCTGGTTTCAAATTATTAGAAACAAACTACTAGTCTCCTCATATGTGCCCAATTCGTACATCAGACATTTCAATGTGAAAGCCAACGCTAAATCAATAGCTCATGTAATTTGAATTGTTACCTGTATATGAGCGCTTACAAGGAACTCATTCCGTCCCCTGTACCCCCACGTCTTCAACTGAGGGGCTTCTTGCACCCTCCACAAGGGGTCCCGACCCTCTGCGTCATACCACACCCACACTGATCTATCCACTTCCATTGCATGCCATGTCTTGATTGATATTCCTTTAGGTACTGTAAGTGATTGTACAACACATCATTTAACTGAACCTTAAAAGGTTCGCAAAATATTAAGAAAGCATTAATTAAGCATGAGATTAAAAATTTATTAATATCATTTTTCGATAGGGAACTAAAGGCACCTTTTATACAAATCTCTGATTTTTTTTCTACAATTAAATACATGTTACATTGAAATAGGATAATATCAAATAACTTCAGTTGAGATATATAAAGGACCTAAATTAATATTTGTTTGTATTAAATATTGGTCAAATTTCAACATTCGACTTTGTGCGTTCTGCGGTATTAATATCTGGACGATTGACAGAAAAACAGAGTAATGATAAGCCTTAATTAATAAAACTACGATTATTTTAAATTCAAGCATTTGTTGTGAAGTTATTTTATAATATAATAAGACTGTTATATGAATTTCTTACAAAAAATTGGATGTATAAAATACATTGTAGTGATACTATAACCATATAATGTTTATAAATAATGTATATAAGTGTTATGTGCGAAAAATCGCGTTTGTAAGTGGTGTTACTTGTTATGGTTTTAAACAATCATAATTTTCTGGTAAATTGTCATTAACAAAGTTATTTATATTTGTCAATCTCTCACCGTGTTCAATTCCTGGGACACTGACTAAATTTCCATTTTCAGCAAACTTCCACTGATGGAATGGACATTGTATGCAGTTGCCACGTACACTCCCGCCGATGGCCAGATTCGCTCCTAAATGGGGACAATATGCGTCTACTATTCGGGCAACACCGTCTTCGCCGCGATATACGCAGAAATTGAAACCTAAAACGTTACAATATTAAAAAAATCTATTACAATACAATACAAATTATTGGTAAGATAAGAAAAAAATAAATGGATTAAAAATATCGTATTTTTATATAATTTCAATTAAAAATTAAATGGCCTTTAAATTGTAATAAAGAACCTAATCAATTTAATTACTTTATAATTAAAATGTAATTACTAGGAGATAGGTTTAGGAGCTATTATTAACGAATTATTACTTTTTATATTATGGTTAATATCTAATATATTATTACGTAAATAAATAGATTTGTAACATTTTTATTTGTAATTATATTAAAGAAAAAAAAACGAATATAGACGCTATAATACGAATATAGAAAATAAATGTGGTAAGGCATCTTCGCCATGTATAGAAAAACCTATACAAGAACCCTTACATTTATATAGTTTCACCATTTTTTTATTAATTCTTTTTGTATTACACAGCATATTAATAACATATCCAAATTTCGTAAACTAAGCGATATCTAGATACAAAATACTTAAAAATTTTGAAATATGTATTAATAAATAAATTTCTTGATACTAATTTCTGTGAAGTACAATTTAAGCAATATAATACAGTGTTTTGGCGTTATAATCGTATTTTTTTATTGCACTAATTTTTTTTTACTGCATGCATGTGTATACATATATACAGCTGAGAATGTGTACCAAAATGTACCGAAATGCCTGTTTATTACACGCTATTCCATACTAGATGGCGTTAAAAATAATTATTATACTAATCTTACCCAACGCATCAACAGGGATAATTCCACCTATTTTCAAATCACTGCTTTCAACCAATGCAAACCAGCCATTAGGGTATGGCGGAGGCAGTTTGTTACCAATTTTCCGCGCGTTTTGGACTCTACTAATGTAATTGGCGCGATCCGGCCCGGATGGTATATGTTCGAATCCTACGTCGGTTAGTTCCTGAAAATTTATGAGTTTTAATAATCGAAAAGTTCTTTTACTGAAGTATTTTTACGTTGTTTTTGTTCACATTTTGGTATTTGTTCAGCAAAGCGAATCAGGTGGAGGAAGTTGATTTGAAATTGAGGATACAAGTTGCTCCTTAGGCACGAACGCTAAAATTCATGCGATAATTTGACAAGATGTTTTGGAAGTGACATAGTAAAGGGACATACTTTAATTGTACATATTTATTTATACAAAATCCTGTTAAATATTTTTCAACATGATCGCAGCATAACATATTTATTATCTGTACTCCAATCACGTCATTCGCCATCTTGTATTAAAATGACATATAATGTTAAAAAAAAAATTTAAGCACTAGTGACGTGAATGAAGTTCTATTAGCCTACACCGACACGGCTGTCTGGGTGATTAAAATATTAATGATTAAAGTAAGTTTTGGGTCATAAATCTAAAATTTTATGAAACATTATTTGACGAGCAATGACAATGTAATACAATTTTTTTTATGATTCAAATCTGCCAGTCCCATGACAACTCATTGTTTTATAAACTCATGTAGCTGAAAATAAACGAACAGATAACATAGCTTACCTTAAAATAGTATATAGGAGACCAATAACATTTATACACTGCATACAAAACTAAGCATAATATCACAGATAATAAAATATAATTTACATTTTTATAAACAAACTCTAGTATAGAACGAAGCAAAGTTAAAACAAAAGTCAATGTGAACATTAATATCTCTTCGGAATTTGCTGTGTGAATATCGTTGCTTTGTTTATAAACCGCCATATTATAGCAAGCTTCATTGAATGACTCCATTTTTTCCCGCAAAATGTTTACATCATCTGGAAAAAAAAGTTATTTAATCTGTGGAGGTAATTTTTTTGTCAACGTTATATTTAGGAGGAAGAACTGAATTTTTTTATGTAAAATAGACAATCAAAGCGTAGACGAGCCGACATGAGACGAGCTGAGACAAGACGTGTCACTGCCGTCACTGTAACAGTAAATTAAAGGATGTTGCCGGATGAGAAGAAGGAGGAAATATTGAATATATTGTAATGTTTCTGAAAATATGAACTATACACAATTAGTTGAATTTGCTATTCACCCCACATGGCAACCCCCTCCCCCCCCNNNCCCCCCCCTCCACATCGTGCTCAATTGTGCCTGTTGTGGTAAAACCCTCTTGAAGATATATGATATTATTATATGTTTCACAGTATTCCTAGATACCCCAATTGCAAGGCATATGACATATATGACCTCATTCGGTGGCTAGCAATGTGCACACGTGGACAAAACTACGTGAGGTCGAAAGCAATATCTGGACTAAGGATGCTATGTGTACGGATACGGATATATAAACATTTTATCGGTTTCGGTTGTAGTTACGGATACGATATTGTTTCTGATAATTTCGATTACGGATATTATGTAGGATTCGGAAAAAAATATATGATGTATTTACAAGGTAACAATTTGATCTTATTTTTCGGTATCATCTGATATTAAAATCATAGAAAAGAACAATAGCCTTAAAATTTTAAACCTTTTGTAATAATAATTTTGATTATTTAAAAATTATATACAAATAAAGCCGGCCGATGAAAACCTGGCATAATATGTTCAATGAGACTATGCTCCTGTTCGAAATTATTCGAAACTTTTTATCGGATTCGGTTATGGTTTAGGATTTGTTTTTAATTCGGATATCGGATAATTTCGGTTCCGGTTACGGACCTCCATACTTCCCTAATCTGGACACAAATCTCCGTTGACAAATCCTAATTCTAGGGGCAACATTCCCTTATTTTCCAAATGACCATGAAAAAACTCACCATCATAGCCGACAGCAAACCACAAAAGAGTCGAAATAACACAAATATACTAATAATAACCAAATATTTACGTTGCAGAAGTGTCTAGTCGCCAAATAAATGATTAATGACAATTTCTAAGAATCCTCGGCGTATTTCGCGGTAAAACGCGTGAAGTAACTCGAGAAGCTTCCAATTTCATTCGACAAATGTGTGTTGAGTACATTTCCTTATTCAAATTACAGCCTTGTGTAAAATTTGAATCCGGTCAAATTTAATTATTAGCTGTTTTTATCGAGTACTACATTACTGTAACTAGGCAGTATTTTTCGTAATAATGTTGCGTCCACAGAGTAATTACAGATTTTGTATTGATTTTAAATGGTGTTAAGTTTTTTATTTTATTTTATTTAATCTACATCCTAGACCCGATGTAGGGGACATTCGACCATCTTTGCTACAATCATAAATCGATAAAACGAAGTTTGTCGATTTTATTCGATTATTCACCAAGAATTGGACAAGATTTGAAAGTTGAGATGTAAAAAAATGCTTTATTACTCATTATTGTTGTATTATTGTGATAAAAGATAGTCATGTGTTTTAGAGAACACAATATTTATTATGGTTGTAAAATAGGAGGAGAATTCGCTCAAGATTGTTTTATGTAAAACAAATTACTTGTTCGAAATTCAAATAAAAAATTAAAATACGAATTGGACGATCCCATAGTACAGTTGGTAGTGACCCTGCCTGCCGAGCGAGGGGCCCCGGGTTTATGTGGACATTTTATGTGGAACATTTATGTGACAGATAAATGTTTGTTCTCGGGTCGTGGGTGTTTGTGACGTGATACTGGTGTGCGTGCACGCCACCCGTGACACAGGGAATACTAGTGCGGGGGTGTGAGTGTGTAAACGTTTATTTATTTATTTAATTGTTTCGTTCTTATACAAATTGTAGTTCTGATTTACATCGCATGATAATCTAAATGTGATTCGCGATATATGTATGTATTTACACGATATATTAAACACAAAAAGACAGTTCTAAGTGACCTTGACAGGGAATTCTATTTTTTCACGAATCTATCGAATAACAGAAATTCCAGTCTTAACTATTTTGATGACGTGTAATATTTTTTATTTATTTTTATTTATTTATTTAAAAAAAAAACTCAAAATAAGAAATACAAAAAGCGGACGGACGAAAAATTAAGATTTACAAAATTATATAATATCTGTAACCTATATTTACATTAATAAGTTTGACAATTATTATTCATATATTATATTATGAATATTAATACAATTGTGAATCGTACTTTGATCAAATTTTACGTAAAATACATCTACAATTGGCAAGAAGGAAAACATATTTGATACAGAGCAATATCGATATTTATGTATAAGTAGAGAAGAACAAAACAGTTTAGTACGTCTTCTCTGCTCGTCGATTGCTTTTTTTCTCGATAACTTTCGCCGATCTTTGGTGTTATCAATAAAAAAAAATTATGGAAACAGACCGTACTTTAGTGATTATTGTCCAATTTCAAATTCAAAGTCATTTAAAATATTCTGTAAATACACTTATACACCTCATTTTTTGAAATTGAATAGGTAATTAAATTGATAAAGATTTATTGTTAAAAATATTTTAATAATAAACTGCTTTGGTATGATATTCGAATTTAACATGTCAAGAATGAATCAAAATACAGACTGGATCGAAGACTGAATCAATTTAAAATCCGTTTTCATATGAATCCAAGTACTTATTAAATCAGCGTAGTAAACGCATGTTCTAACGGCGATTCAAGTGCGAAGACTTCGATTATTTATTTGTATTATTTAATGAATCCATAAATCAAGTACAGTATATTCTAAAAATAGAGAAAGATTAAACTTTTTGCGTGTGACATACGATAATGTCAAAATTTTAAATTGTCAATTCAAATTGGTTCCGTAAAAAGTATCAAATAATTATTGGAAGTAGATTAAGTGGCTTAAAATATATTACCATCATGAATTAGTTACTGCAGGTACTAGATTCGACAACGCTACGTATTCAAATACATCAATAAATCAAATAATCAATCATCACCTTACTAAAATTCAATAAAAGTAGGTTATCGTGAAATTAATTATTCTATGCCCGGCATAATATCTAAGCTGTGATGGTTTACAAAAAATTCACTTACCAAGTTTATTATCTGTGACATGGTGCGCAAATCTTGAACTTGATTTTACTTCTAAAGGGGCCACGTCCGATCTCTTCACGGGATGTTCGTTTACTGCGCACGCGCAATATTCCCAGTTTTTACTTATACATCCCAACGGTCGATTGTAAATTCAAATTCGAACATTTAAATTACAAAAACTATTTTTCTTCGTTTTAAACTGCACGGCTGCCAGCAGTTTTTTGACAAGTTTTTTAACATTATCTCTTTCTTGTTTCTTGTACAGGGCTACAGGGCAATGGGGGAAGTTTGGTGCTCAAAGAATGTTTCGTCGTTGCAGTTTGCTGATCAACGGATGAGGTCATGTCAACAGACCCCTTCTAATGAAGGTCGCTATGTCGCTACCCAACTCAAACCTGCCAGCACTCACGCTAACACGTGCCATATATTTTTTTTAGTCTACTGCATGCCAACCAGAGTACCCGCCAAATTACGCGAATACAAATCTTTATATGCACTAATGCCACTTATGGTTATCAAAATACAAACAACATTACCTTATATGGTAAACGTTTGTCTTTATATATATATACCAGCACCGTTATGGCGCAATGGTTACAATGTGTTACTGCCGTTCGAAGGGTTTCACTTGGATGATAACTTCAAGTTACTGTACCTGGTCTAGGAGTGTTCCTGTTTCTATGGTGTCCATGGCCCTCACGGTACAGTGAATTCAATCAAAACAGGGGGCTATCAATGTACGCAGAGATATATATATATATTATTTAATTTTTTAATTTAATTATTTATCAATCAAATGTGTTTCATTATTATTATTATTTAGGTACCCACTAAGTTTGCCTAAACACACACACTCAGGCGCACACACTGACACACACACACACTTGCATATGCACGCACGTATGCACATCCAATCATTGCACACCGACATTCTTTTAAATTTCATTCTATTGTTCATCCATTACTTAGCGTTCAGCTTTGAAGTTCCCCATATTTTATTATTGTCAAGTTTACGTTACCCTCACATACCAAGTTATCAATGTAAGTAATAAATTGGTTGAAATGTCATGTAAGTATTGACGGGTGGCGGTAGGCGGTGCCGCTGGTCTAATATGACTCAAAGTTTTAACCTGCCATAGGAACCAGCTAGCATAAATACTGATTCTGACTCGACTTCTGCTATTATTTTTGTGTAGTACTTTTGTATCTGTGGTGGAAAATAAACGATTATTCTTTTTTACAAATTATTTACAAATTATGTTCTCCCAAGTGATTTCGGTGTAACCATATCTGTTAACTTTGGGTTAAGCTAAAAATGGGGG
>PDGT01000126.1:284069-341469 GCA_003671415.1 Megathymus violae
GGGATTATTATTATTATTTGTAGACGGATTGAAATGAAACGAACTTCAAATATTAAGTGATGCTTACTGCAATACATTAGTGAAAACCGCAACGAAATCATTTAAGCCTTTTCTGTGATTGGCCCGCACAAATTCTAACAACTATTGTTTTGGGTTCTGTTGCTTTAAGTTAATGTAAACTAATGCCGCTAGACAGAATAAAAACATATTTAGTTATGTCAATAATATTGATTACTGACTTGTAAGTTTTCGGTTAGTTCACGGCTTTTTAACAGTGCATAATCGCGAGGCTATAAGCGGTGGACACCGTCGCCCACGCCATACACCGCCTCCGATCCCATCAGATGGTATGTGGTGATAAAGTCTCAGATGTTAAACGCACTAATTACTAAATTAAAGGCCTATTCATTCTTCTCTTGAAGACTCCCACATTGTAAGCGGCCGGGAACACCGACGCTGGCAGCTTATTACAGTCCTTTGCAGTGCGTATGATGAATGAAGACGCAAACCGTGTCGTGCGTGCAGATGGTATGTTCACTACGTAAGGATGGATACTCGCCGTACGTCGAGTTGTTTGATGGAGGAACGGTGATAGAGGAATTATTTCGAATAATTCCTGCGCATTTTCTCCAAAACATACCCTATAGACCATGGAGAGGCTGGCCTCTTAAACATTAAAACGAAAAGAAGTTGAAAAACACTTAACATTTCATTCTAGAACATTTATCGAATTTGAATTTGAATTTAGAAGAAAAGAACAAATCCACTTGGAACCGACTCAAACATTACAATCGACACCCGTTAGAATATTAAACATTTTATTAAATTAGTAGGTTTGTCGAATTCGAATTTAGAAGTGAGAAATTTGTTTATAACATTATTAAAATATGGGTTTAAATTTTCTTTGAGAATCCACCGAATTTTATATGTAACGTATTTTTATATAACTATGTATGTAAATCATACGTGTTAAACAATATCTTCTCGATAATCTCAAAAACTGTATGTCTGGACTTTACATGCGATTTTTATTATTGGATAAAGATTTTAGTTAACACTAGCAAACTGTCCTCGCTTCGCTTCAGAAAAACTTCGCCTTACACTTAGAAATAGCACCTGCATCGTTTTACAACTGGGTTTATCTCGTGCTATGAATTAGAAATTACAATATTAATTTATAACTTTTTTATTTACGGACGGATTGTAATGCAACGAACTTTAAATATCAAGTGACGCTTATCGCAATACATTAGTGAAAACCAAAACGAAATCGGTTAAGCCGTGTCTGAGATTAGCGCGAACAAACGCACAGACAATCACACAAAATTCTAACAACTGTTGTTTTGGGATATATTGCTTTAATAAAGTAGTAGTTTTTCTCATATATCGTTCATGTACAGAAAGCGATCAGTTAGCATTTTATTATAAATGTAAAAATTTAGGAAAAGCCTGACAAAAATATGTCTTACTGCTTTCGAGTGCGTCTCACAATCATAATTTCCGAAGTAAAACGAAACTGCGTTATTAGTTAAACATAAAAGTATTCACCAATGTTAATAATTCAATCGGTTTCAATGTCACGTTAATTGTGCACTTGAAAAGACAATAAAATCGGTGAAATCCAAACAGAAATCACACAGAATAGAGGTCTGTATAGAAATTTAAGGATGAAAGATTAAAGTTCTCTATCTACATTTATTATCTGTTCAGTGTTCAGCAGATTCGGAGAATATCGGAAATTAATATAGGTAGCGACACGTGTAGACGAGTGATCGTAAGCGATGAGATGTTTTCAGAAGCACATAATCCTAAAAAGTAATTTAGCGTGTGAAAAAGTTCTCATTTAATATTAACTTCGTTAAAACATTTATATTTTCCTCGTTTTTTCCATCAGGATTGGCGATTTTGATATTTTTAACACGTTAAAAGTGTTTTTTAACTATTGACAATTTGGTTAGGACAAAGAAAAATGTATAATTACCTTCAATTAAATCTCTCAACAATATCTTTTATAATTACAAACCTATTTATTAAATATATTATGTAAGTATATGGTTGAATATAATGTATTGGACTTGTGTATACAGATAAATAAAAATTTAAATTAATAAAATTATTTTATCCGTCTTCCGTTTTCGCGTTTTTCTCCATATTTTCCACTGAATTGATTATGAAACCTTGTTGTCAACAAGATTCAGTAACACTGTACAGTTAGGTCGAACAGAAGTGCTGTATAAATCAGCAAATAAATGATTTTCATGCAAATGTTAGATTTGACACTGTTTTCGACCGTTACTAACGGCTGGCGCCATCTTGGATGCGTGTTCGGATGCTCGTACTAAGCATATTACATTTTTTTTTAAATATGGCAGTATACTGGCCTTTTAGAAAAGTGGCCGGTGAAAATTATATCCAATCGATTTGTCGCTGATCCATAGATAAGTCAGTCTCAGTAAGTATTTTGTACATGATCGCGAAGTACTGTAAGACTCAGTTCAATTTCGATGGTAAAGTTTTTAATGTCTGGATAAGTACCACAAGTCAAGCATTTCATCAGATGGTCCATCTCGGTGTTTGCCGGCTACTAATATAAATAGGAATATATGTATTCAAGTGCATATATACTAATATAATTTATATTAGAAGCATTTATATTAACCCCGAAGCCTAGTTGGTAGTGACCCTGTCTACCGAGTGAGCGGCCCCGGATTCGACTCCCAGCGAGAGCAGACATTTATGTGATGGATGACTGTATTTTCTCGGAGCGTGGGTGTTTGTCTATGTCACCAGCGACATAAGGTGTTGTATCGTATGCCGAGCCACGAGCGGTGGTAACTATTTGGGCAATTGATTACGGTTTGCTAAGGATGTTATACGTCGACAAATTAAGTTACCCACTGTTACGCTCACAAATTTTTTTGGATTTTGTAATATCTTCAGATCGTTTTGATGTCATAATAATACAGTTTAACGTTTTAAAAAAATTATGTATGATGCGCGGCTCAAATAAATAGGTTAAATGATGCAGTGGTCACAAAGTAATAGTAATTTGTCAGTATAAATTTCTTTTAGGTAGCCTTTGAGTAGGGGAAATGAAAAACTATAAACTAAAACAATTTTTTTTTCATTGGTGTACTATGGTTTCATTCGTTTTTTTCATACAAAAATTGTTAAATAAAGATATAAAACATGCATTTGTAGTAGGTGATACTATCCGAACATAGCCGCCATTTTATCCTGAATACAATATTCATGACACATCTGCGTCATTTGTTGAATTATTTACCCTGAGTTCTGTAGTTGCGAGGAGATGATTATTGCAAAGGAAAATTCAATAAATCAATATTTGAAGTAGGATTTTGTGTATTTGCCTTTGCGTAAATCTCTTATTTATAAACTTATAATAGGGGTTCTAAATTTGAATCCCTTACTTCGGATTGGGGCAATATAACACAAAAATAATAGACACTATAAACTTATTAAAAGTGTATTCTAATTTAAATTTTTTTGAGCCTTAGACTCCAGGATATATCTATCTTTGTGATGTATTTTGGGTATCGTGGGCTCTAGTCTGTTTTTATTTTGTTATGTAAACAACTACAAAGCTCTTAAGACTTTTAAGCTACGAGAAGCTCTGTCCTTGTTCATTAAAATTATGCTTCCTATCGCACGTTTTAAGAAATGCTGAGAAGTATGACAGGATGTTTTTTAAAACGCTGGATGCTGGCGTAGGGACCACGTAAGTATGAGTGACTGAGAAACAAGTTTGTATGGTGAGAAGATTTGATAGATGCGTGCTATATTAAAAATTAAGATTTATAAACATAAATTAATATTAGTTTGTGAAACTTACACATGACCGATACACACATACGATTACATGAACGATATATGAGAAAAAATATTATTAGGGGCTTTTATTAACGGAATATAACACAAAACAACAGTTATTAGAATTTATATCTGTGCGTTTGTTCCCGTTAATCTCAGAAACGGCTTAACCGATTACGTTCTGGTTTTCATTATGTATTACAGTAAGCATCACTTAATATTTAAAGTTCGTTTCATCTCAATCCGTCCAAAAATAAAAAAAGTTATAAATTAATTTAATAATGCGGGTACTATTTCTTAGCCTAAAGAGTAGTTTTTCCTAAGCGAAGCGACGGTAGTTTGCTACTATTAAATAAATACAATAAATATATTTTACATCGACAAACTCAAGTAATTTAACTCATGTGACTTGCTTTAAATAGTACTGCCAGACCTGACCCTTAAATGAACTTGTGATTTTGGTGATATAGACGTCAATGAGAGGTAACGACCACTTATCACCTTACCTTACCATCAGCTGCGTTCCACGGTGTTACTTTAGCCGACAGATGACCAAACGAACATATATGCCCGAGAATAGTGCGGCCTCCAATACTGTCCCCAATCCGATGCCGGCAGAACAGGGCGTCGTAAGAGGCGACAGAAGCCAGCCTGCTTGGTGGTAGGGCTTCGCGTAAGGATTCTATCATCAGTATTATCTTTAAGTCATTAATATTATTATTGGTATTATTATCTTTCCGTGAAGCCTGCCTGGATAGGTACCGCCCTCCTGCTCGAGTCAGCCGCCAAACGACTTGACATTCTTTCTTACTCCCATTTCCTGGCCGACAACGCATCAGTGACACCTTTGATCTTGTTTATGTCCATTGGCGACGGTGACCACTCACCATCAGGTGGCTGGTCTGCTCGTTTGTCGGCTATTAACATAAAAAAAATTATATTTGCAGACATTAAAAATAAATCTAAAAATGCTAACTAGCTAATTTTCGAGACAGCAATAAAATTACGTACAATTTTGATTTGAAAGGTTATTACGTACAATTTTCATTTGAAAGATTATTACGTACAATTTTGATTTGAAAGATTATTACGTACAATTTTGATTTGAAAGATTATTAAGTTCAATTTTGATTTGAAAGATTATTACGTACAATTTTGATTTGGAAGATTATTACGTACAATTTTGATTTGGAAGATTATTACGTACAATTTTGATTTGAAAGATTATTACGTATAATTTTTTTTATTACTTATACGGTAGAATGAGGTACCGTCATAAAGGTCAAGACTGAAAGCCGACGTAAGTGCTGAGTTTTATCATGAGAGACTGGCGCTCTCTTCGGCGTTTCAGCTTTGTCGTTCATTTCGTCTTCCTTTCTTTTCTCCTCTTTCTTTTCTTTCCCTTTAATTACTCCTAGGAATACTGGTAATGAACTTAATGCTTACAACTACATAAATTAATAGTCATTTGACTTCGCTTCGCTTCGCTTCAGAAAACCTGCGTCTCACATTTGGAAATAGGACCTGAGTTATTTTAAAACTAGTTGTAGTAAGACTGCTAAAATTTTATTTATTGTACTCTTCGTAGAATGACCGCAATAACTTATAATTCTTATCCACGGGAGCAAATCCACTTCCCAGAATGAACAGCATTCCAAATTATGATCTATAATGTAAGCTATTAAAATGCTAAGTATAATCCAAATATGTCCAGTGGTTTTAACGTGACACGTGCATAGACAGATGGACAAAAGTTCCAAAAAAATATGTAATGACCTCTAGATAACACTATCTAAAGTAAGATTTCCAAAACAATACATTTTAGATTCAGCCCCAGTACAGCTTTATCGTTAGTAAAGACCAATTGTTTATAGGGCCAAGGGCTGAACGTTGACTCCCCGCTGCGGCTGCGATCAAAGACCAAGTGTCGCCAAACTCAAATCAATTAAATGATGTCTATAAGAACTGCACTTAACATAATGTTGAGTTTAAGATTTTTATCTCGACAACAAGATCAGTTTTCCGCTTAGCGAATGACTTCTTAAACAAAGCACAGAGTAACTAGAACGTCTTCGCTGGTTCATGACAGAATGTACAAGACGGGTTGTTTATTAATCTATATACCTTCAGGATTTGTTGAGCCTACAAATTCGTCTGATCAGAATTCGATGTACATTATCATTCAGAATACAGCAGATGGTGTTGTTAAAATCTTTTATTAAAATGTTTTTTGTCGTGTTTTCGCACAGAAACAGCGTATCGAAATCACGGTTGAGTTTTACTGCCATTTTTACGAAAATCTCCATGAATATTTGAGTGAGTTTTTCACGAGCGTTCCTCGTGGAAGGTCATAGTTGATTACATATTTATCTTTTTAAATGTTTCCGTGTAAGGATGCCCCAAAACGATATGTGGATCTACCCTCTCAGCAGGGTGGAACGATTTGAATGTACCAACTTTTTTAAACGATAAAAAAAATTATTCACCTTAACAACATATAGATTAAATAAAAAGTTTGTAAAATATAATGAATCTCATAAAACAAAAAAAAATTATCAGCATTATATTTTGTTTGTTTGTTATTATTTAGTGTGCTTAAATAGCTTAGTATTGTTGAGTTTAGTCTTGGAATAGATTGCAAACATTTCAGTATGTAATTTATATAATAATATTTTATTTAAATTTATTTTTGCCTCTGGTAACATTTTGTAGGTTTTTTTGAAGCCGAGTTAACACTATTCATATTCATATAATTCATATCCGAATTTGAATCTCATCAGTGCGCATTAGTAATCGTTCACTCGATTAAGACTCGACTTCTCAGCTCCATGACTTGGTGTTAGAATTGGGCCAAGTCATAAAAAATAGTTTCTTAAAACAAAGCGAGTGGCAACCCTCACTCATTTGATTTGTTTTTTAGGAAATTTGGCGTCTGTGAATAAATTGGGTCATCTCGGGTCACATGTTAAAGAATTGACTTATACAAGCTTCCGGCGGTGAACAATTGGTATATTTCGAATAACAATAACGCTTTGACGAACGCACGACCTAAAAATTGAAAATCAACAAGTATTTATACTTGCATGTTATACGAATTTTAGAATTTGTTGAACACGCTTTACTGAGCTTCGAACTTTCGAAGTTTTAATAAAATCGTTCAATTACATTTTATTCTAGACGTTCGATTTTGTTTCAATTTTGAATTTTTTGAAGTTCGATTTTATTTCAACTTTGTTAATGTCACAATTTATTGAGCAAGCAACGTTCGATGTGGGAAATCTCTTTTTTTTATTCAAATTCAAATTCAAATTTGAAAATTGGAATCGTGATTTCGTTTTTAACCGACTCCGAAAAGCAAGTTCTCGATTCGTTTGTATTTTTCTATTTTTGTTACTTTGGTACAAAAATCGATTTGAAAAATTCCTTTTTTGTTTGAGAGGACACACTTCCCGTTTGGTCCCACTTAAATTTGAAGAAAATAATCAATATCAAGATTCCATGTAATTCATCTGCTTCAAACCATAGTCGATTTTCTTTGTTAGAATATTTATATGGTATTATTATTATTATCATGAATATTATAAAAAAGATGTTGGAATGTTTTCTAAATTCTTCCGTAGGATGAAAGTGAAGATAGATAGATAGATAGATAGATAGATAGATAGGTGAAGATAGCGCTTGTGATGCCAAGCGGCGTAGTAATCGTGTAAGTAAGTAATTGCTTTCAATAAAGATGTCATGTCATTTTTGTTTTCCTTCTTCTTCTTTTCTGGCCTTAATGATAGCTTCCGTTTTGCCGATGTCCATGGGCGAGGGTGACCACTTACCATCGGGTGGCTCGTCTGCTCTTAAATCATCATTTATATAAAAAAATTAATGCCACGCTTCTAAGAATACTTTAAGGTCTCGATTCAGGATATTTTTAGAGCTACTTGGATATGCTCGTTTGTATATTCGCCTAACACAACTGATTCGTTCCAGTTTTATCGAGGTAACAGCGTGTAAGAATACTTTTGAAGCGTATAGTATAGAGTTAGATGACGGAAATAACCGGTAAAATTTATTTTGAAGGTAAATTAGAAAATCATAAAACAGACAGACACACAGAAACACACTTGCACACACACACACACAAACACACGAATAAAACTTATACAAAATGTGTAAAACTACAGAGCTACTCAACGCGATAGTAACTCAATATACTTATCGTCCCCACGTCTTATTTTGAAGCAAATGAGATCTTTTGCCCCGCGCCCTGTGCCCCAATTCCATGTTCCACTTTCATATGGAGGTTAAAGGAATCTATTATTGCTAAACAAAGGTATTAAGCCATTCGCAAACGATACGCACTATTTTCACTTATTTGACGTTTTGAAAAAGAGAGAACCGTCTCACCCCGCCTTCCTCCTCCCACTAACTGCTACACTGTAATGACAATCAAAAAAATTAGGTCGGATGAGCAGAACTTGAAAAAACCTACAACTTAATCTGGGTTCGATTAATTTAATTAAAGTTATAAAGATCGAATAAATCGTCTAAAGGAATATGTTGTGTAGTTTTTGAAGAATGGAATGAATTTAGCAAGTTCAGAAATGATTTCGTATTTTTATAGTACTAGTACTCCATGCAGTGTACGTAAGATAGTATTAAGCTATGTTGTCTCGGTGTATGTGTAATAAGCTAAGCTATACTGTAAAAGATTTAAATCTAGTAATAAAAGATTATCTTCTTCTGATCGGATGTGTTTTATTACTCGATCGCACGTCACTTCATCCCGCCCTGGCTTCGCTTCAGAAAACTTTCGTCTTACTTTTACGAAAAACACGCGTGTTGTTCTAGCAATGGGTTATCTAGTTTTGTGAATTAGAAACATATTTACCAATTTATTTATTATAATAGCTGCAGTCTGACAAGCAACATTTTATTTAGTGCCCTAGTAATATATCAATATTTTTTTACTTCCTTTTCCGCGGGATAAGATCGATTTTCCGAGATAAAATGTATCCTATACTATAACCTATGATATAAGCTAATAAATTGTTACGTGTCATTCAAATCTGTTCAGTGGTTTTTTCGTGATACGTGCACAGACAGACAGAAAACAATTTCAAAAATATCTCCTATATAAAAATTATGTGTACAAATTGGGCAACGTCAGTTTTATTACTAGCATAGAACGGACGACCATAGAGCACTATTTATGACCTTATTTTTGATTTTATTTAAATTAATTCCATTATTCTCTTCTCGATTACGGAACAGCAGTGTCGGTGACTCGATACGGATTTAGCCTTTTTATATTTAGTGATGTTAGCACAAGTTTT
The DNA here is from genome assembly GCA_003671415.1 of Megathymus violae. Taxonomy (NCBI): domain Eukaryota; kingdom Metazoa; phylum Arthropoda; class Insecta; order Lepidoptera; family Hesperiidae; genus Megathymus; species Megathymus violae. The sequence goes on from PDGT01000126.1 coordinate 293,228, forward strand.
TGTAATCAGTTCATGAAGTGCTTTAATTCAGTATAACACAATCCTTGTTTACAAATTAATTTAATTCACATACAATAAGTTAGCGCTTGACAACAATCCCACCTGATGGTGAATGGTGATGACGTCTAAGATGTTGTAATAATGATGTTAATTATGATAATGAGAATGTTACATGTTCACGCTCAAAGACTCCACTTGTGTTTACCTCTCTCCAGGTGTTTCCTCGCAATTGTGGTAGCCTAGACTTCACCATGCCGCTTCGAAACGGTGGCAGTTGCAATAATGATTGGTTTTGAAGGTCCTCTATCAATGTAACTCCTATCAGTCAAATGGTAAAGTACCAGAGCCAGTAATTAGATTCGAAGCCATAAAAATTCAGAGCTATACATTTAATTTGAAATTATATGCTCTAACATTTGCGTATACATTCAACTAATATGGTGATGAGAATTCACATTCACGATCAAAGAATGCTTCTGGCTTCAACCTATTATTGAGCCATTACAAGGCACGGGTTCCTGCTTGTGATTGAAGGGGTTTATATTCCACAATGCTGCTTCAGTGCGGGTTGGTAGAAATAGTGGCCAGCTGAGAGGTGCCAATTTTTTATACCCCATATATATCGCAGCGATTGCTATCCGAGAACTAAACGTGCGTCTGAAGCAAGGAAGTACTCGAGATGTTTTGTCCTTGGCGGTCATCCACCTTACTACCGACCACGTCCGCAGTTATGTATGTAGCTTCAATTAATATATGTTCTATAAATTTTATAACAAATTTCCATGTTCAATATTATCTTATGACATATAAATATAACAAAATCTATCTATATGAATAAAATGATAGAGTTGTCTGTAACCAAAACCAGACCATGATAACCATAACTTCGTATTAATCCTTATCCAAATAAATCATTTCATATTCAAAACTGTTTCAATACCTATAGATAACTTTTTGAATTACTCAAACCTGACTTCCGTTCAGAAGATTTTACGAATGTGGGAAAATAAACACCGCCGTCGCCCCCGCGCAATGACCAGTGTGGCCCCATGAAAAGCAGCCGCAGCGTAGGCCGGCGGACAATGCGACGAGGGAGGGGGGCACGAAGTACGGGGCGGGCACATCTATGAAAAAGGTAGTCCCGCGGTCAGCTACTTACGCAGTAGACATATGCAATATTGAATATGTCCTTTATAAAGATAAAATTATAAATATATCTCAAAATGTTTAAAAATAAAAGTACACCTTGCGAAGCCGGGGCGGGCTTAATATAATAAATGGCCGTATACTGGCAAAGCAGGATGTCGTAAGAGGCGACAGAAGTCAGCCTTCTTGGTGGTAGGGCTTCGCGTAAAGATTATATTATCAGTATTATTATTAAGTCATTATTACTGGTATTATTATCATTCCGTGAAGCCTGGCTGGCTAGCTACCACCCTCCTGCTCGAGTCGGCCGCCAAACGACTCGTCGTGTTCCGGCTGGGGGCTCGAGAGCCAGTACTTTCTTTCTTACCTTCTCATTTCCTGGTCGACAACGCATCAGTGATACCTTTGGTCTTGTTGATGTCCATGAGCGACGGTGACCACTTACCATCAGGTGGCTCGTCTGCTCGTTTATCGGCTGTTAACATAAAAATATAATTAACATATATATAATTAATATTACAATAACGTCAAATTTAATCTGCATGACTCACTATGGCTAATTGTTAGATTCTATGCAAGGTTATTAAGACATCTTGTAAGACAATTACTGCAAACAAATAAACCATTCATTCATTCATATTCCGTTCCTTCATTCATTCACCATATAATGTAACTAAGGATTCCAGTACATTTCGGTACAGAACCTTATACAGCTGCTCTATTTCCAAAAAATACAGCAACAGGTGATTTGTGTATAAATCCGATTCTTGGAAAGGTTTTCATCGATTTGAATCGATTCCGAGAACTGAAACTTGTTTATTGCCCTAGTTCGGCAGTCGCGCTGCGTAATAGGTGTTTTATTTTTGGATCCATCTAGCGTTTTCGGGCTGTATCTGGTCCGTGAACGATCTATGCCGCAGATACAGATCGCAGATCGCTTTCTGTGCGTTGAGTATATATAGGAAAAACTATTATAAGGGCCTTTATTAACACAATAGAACCCAAAACAATAGTTGTTAGAACTTGTCTCTGATTGTTTGTGCGCGCTAATCTCGGGAACGGCGTATCCGATTTCTTTACAGTTTTCACTAATATTTTGCCGTAAGCATCACTAAACTTTTAAAATTCGTTTCATTCTAATCCGTCCACAAAAAAGAAAGTTATAAATTAATACATGTATATATAATTCACAGAACGAGAAAAATTCAGTGTTTAAAAAACGCAGGTGCTATTTCTTAGCGTAAGGCGTAGTTGTTGTGAAGCGAAGCGAGGGTAGTTTGCTAATTTTATACTAATAATACATCCTAAAATCGAGCGTGGCATGTTTCATACGTCTTCGTCCGCAGTGTCAGAGAACCAGTAATAAGTAATGCGGGTTCCTCTCGCATTCGTTTGGTAAGGCGTCAGTGATGCCCTTGGTACTACTAACATCCAGTGGCGACCGTGACCAGTACCATCAGGTTCCTTGTACCCGCTTGCTGACTGACTTCTTACATAAAAAAAACTACAAGCACAACCACGTTAGTTCTATTTTCGGCACAGATTATATAAAGACCATTTTCTACTGTCAAATCATTGATAAAATCCCATTCATAAATGCATAGTACTAATTTAAACTGGGTCACCTCTGTTTGTTTTGACACGTGCACGGTTGCGGTGACTGATGGTCAGTGACGTCATCATGGTTCGGTTGGTAACCAATCAAATCCCTGTTCCATATATGAAGGCGTTCAGCGTATGCTCGCACGAAGCACGTGTGCGGCTAAGTATGCACTGCTAGTGGTCTATTTGTTGTGTTGTCCCTTTGCGGGATCCAGGTCTAAAACCTGGTTACCCTGGCCATGACTGCTTCACATAGAGCTGGCATAAATAAATACATAATTGTCCACAGTCACATTTCTGTGTTGAGTGATATGGTCATACAAATGACGGGGCAAACATTTATCTGATTCTTTATTCAATGTAAGAAGAAAGTTCGTGGTTAGTTCTATATAAATGAAGTGAGTATCTGAATATAATATAATATAATACTGTTTAATGTACACCATAACAATCACAAGTTATAAATAAAAAGAGTCTGCGCAGAAATACAACTGGCGGTGTTATCGCCTAACAGCGATCTCTTCCAGACAACCTTTGGATACAGGACACAGCGAAAAGAAAATGTGGACCAATCATGTGGAGGAAATAAATCTGGAAAATCCATATATATATAAATGCATACATAAAATTAAATACATACCTACATTCGTGTCTGATTACGGATTCTGGAGATAAAGCGTAGAACTCCGCAACGGAAGAGCATAACTGAGCCATGTTTAAAGATATTTGTTGTCTGTGATATCAACATTATTTCTAATTGACTTCAAAGGGGTAGTTCTACGGTCATGTGCATGTATTAATTTTTTATGTGTATTCAACCGTTGTTACGAATCGATTTTCAATTTCTTTAACATATAGGGGATGGATCGGGGTACTCGTAGGTTTCCTTTTTTTATGTTAACAGCCGACAAACGAGCAGACGAGCCACCTGATGGTAAGTAGTCACCGTCGCCCGTGGACATCAAAAGGCCAAAGGTATCACTGATGCGTTGTCGGCCACGAAATGTGAAGGTAAGAACAAATGTACTGGCTCTCAAGCCAAATATGTTGAGGGTTTGCTGATGAGTTCTGAAGATAAATTGGAACTTCTCAACGAATAGAAATATTTCGGCCGTGTCTAAAGATATCTGCCGTGGAAACATTAACTTAATTAATTAATCGATCTGCTTGTCCCATTTACTGCACTTGGTACGTCAGAATATTAACACTAAAAATGGAAAAAAGTAACAGAATTCAAAAAGAAAAACGACAAAATTATACTAGATTTAAACAAAATATTGTTGTACGCACGGCATACTGAAATGTTAGAAGTCAGTGGTAAGCCTGAAAGAACAATACTTAACAATTTAAACATCTTAATTAACCCTAGCGTATCAACCATCGAACCCGAGCTATTTGGCTCGGCACCGATTAGACAGATTTGATCATTGTTATCAAGCATTAGCTAAATAGGAATCTGTAACGCGTTTTTTAAGTACTGAGAATATTTAGAAATCTCTTACAGTTAAAAACAGCGAGTTCCACAATCTATCTACAATCCACCTGGACGGAGAAGGATTGGATATAAAAGCTGGACTTCTGTGAAAAAAACTTAAGGAAAGAACAGGTGTGATCTACATGATACACTTGGAGAATGAGTAAAGATAAATCGATTACGCAGTAAATGGTAAAAGATCTTAAGATCGTAAAGGATCTTAGATGTGCAAGATCTTAAGTACATGACACGCGTCAAGTGTTCCTGAGAATTCGAATTGGGAGCTATTTGTGAACCTTGAAGAAATGGAGATATTCGGTCGAACTTTTGGAGTCCGAAGAGAAAGCGAATAGGCAAGTTTTGCAAGCGCTCAAGTTTATTCAGTGATATACAAAAAAGGGGCATCAGGCATTATAGGCTGGGTTAATGTATAGGCTAATGAATTTAATTCTGAATAGCAAGAAATTTTGAACACTTGTCAGACTTGCGCATGCAATGAGAAGTAAACGTTTCGGCTAATTATAGCGATGGGCTCTTTTCAGAATAAATTACTATCAAATACGAATCCTAAGTTCTTCGCTGTATCAGGGTATGTATAGGAATACCATCATAGCAAATAGAAGAAAGTGATGGTAGTATGGTAGATGTTAATTGGCTATGTTGGTACTTGCTACCAATTATTATAGCTAATGATTTACCAGGACTTACTAGGCGTGCAATAAATCTGGACCACTTCCTGACACGGATCAGATCCTAGTTCACTGCGTAAATTGCCTCCTCAGTGAGAAATGGCGATATAATTGCAAGTCGTCTGCGTACAGATGGAAGTTAAATGAGATAAAATTAAGAATGGAGTTAATGATGACAGAAAACAATAAAGGAGATTAGACGCCGCCCTGCGGAACGCCCGCGACTTCATAGCGCCAATCAGACACATTGTTATGAAGGCAGACGCGCCGCGAACGACCTCGAAGATAAGAACTAAACTACGCAAGGATGTGTAAAGATGTATTATCGGACTCGAGAATCCGAAAAACATTTTTATTAAGTCTAAACATAATAAATTAAACGCTGAATCGTCCGTAATTTTTTTTCATTATGTATTTTGAAATTGTCTACATGTGTATAAATGTTGTTTTTTACTATGTATGTGGACATTGTCAAAATATAGATTAATTTTGTGAATAACAATTTTCATAGATTTTGTTTATAAAAATTTGTCTGTCTGTTTATGCACGTATCACATGAATGCTATTGAACTAATCTAGATGATATTAGGCATATTTGTGATATGGGCCATAATATAGAATAATTAATTTTAATTCCTGGTAAATAAATGGGTCTGTTCCCGCACACACAGTTTTAACTATTGTCAGTAACTATGGCCATACGTGTATACGTTAACATAGAATTTAAAAAAGGACTGACAAAACAATAGTTTGACGTGCGGCCGCTATGTTTTCACGCACTGGTTTTGGTTAATGCGGGAAAAAAACTTCCTTAAACGTTTAAACACATGTTTTCCTCTTTGTTAAGTTTTTTAACCAAATTTTGCGCCGTGTAACTCGATCATTCACGAAAATATTGAATAATTCAATCCGCCCTCAAATATTGTACGCTCCACTTTATCTACTTCTGTAGAATGAGAGGTACAGTGCGTTAGGGTTGTCAACGCAGTGTTGTAATTGTTTTTTTTTTTTTTTATGTTAATAGCCGACAAACGAGCAGACGAGCCACCTGATGGTAAGTGGTCACCATCGCCCATGGACATCAGCAAGACCAAAGGTATGATTGATGCGTTGTCGGCCAGGAAACGAGAAGAAGTTTAGAAAGAAGGTACTGGCTCCCAAGCCCCCAGCCGGAACACGACGAGTCGTTTGGCGGCTGACTCAAGCAAGAGGGTGGTAGCTAGCCAGGCAGGCTTCACGGAGAGATAACAATACCAGTAATAATATTAATGACTCAATAATAATACTGTTAATATAATCCATACGCGAATCCCTACCACCAAGCAGGCTGGCTTCTGTCGCCTCTTACGGCACCCTGTTCTGCCAGCATGGGATTGGGGGGAGTATTCTAAGCCGCCCCAATACGGCGTTTTTTATCATTTATTGACAAAGGAAAACACGAATTTCCCAGAAAGAAAATGAAGAATTCGCTTATTACTGCCTCCATTTTTGTAACTGAAAAACGTGAAAAAACATGAGTTGTGGAGATAAAACTAGATGCTGAGCTAAGCAACCTCTAACAAGAAGAATTTAGCCTCCGCCATCATTTGCATTGGACTATACAGGTAGGGGAGTTTGGCTTAAACTCAGAGAAAAACTTCTGACTTAACGCTTTTAAGAACAGAACGCTTATATCTTCCTCTTGTTTTATTCTATCTTTATGGTTTTGTCTTCAACCAAAGACTCTTCTGCGTGCGAGATCTCTGCCAACTAGCCAATTTTGTATGTATTTAAGAAATAGTAGAATAGTTCAACGATCGATGTCCTAATGATATCTAGAAGCGAAAATATGCCCTAATTTAGAATCTCTATGTCCTAGTTGATAATCTCTATTGCGACAATGACGTGGTGTCCTTGAACAGCTTGTCTGAAGCCAGATCTGAGACCAGTGGTGGGGCCGCTGTTCCCCACTAAACAAAATTGATGACAAACCTGACAAGGGATGATAGTGCTTCAAGTAATTTATTTATTTATTTAAACTTAAAAACAGACAGTAAGGTTAGAAGGCGAACTTAATGCTAAAAATATTCTCTGCCAGTTAACTTACAGAAAGTCATAATAAAAATCAATGGCTGTTAACTGAGATATAGTGTGATATAAATTAATATCAATACGTATATTATATTATCCTGTGATTACTAGACTAGACTAGTGTTACATTTAATTCGGTTGTTTTACTGTTGTTGAGTTATTTAACACATTTATTGTACAGGTTGACAACCCTAACCGTGTTTGTTATCTGTGGTCCGTGTAACAGAGACATGTATACGGGATTTGAAGATATATGCATATTTATGGAATGATAGGTGTCAGCTTCTATCTACATTCTGTTCTGAATTAAAATATTGTAAAGTGGATAGTCTCTATGGCACTTTTGAAACATTTAAAAAGTTTTCACCGTGATGTTAATCGTAATGGATGCCGTAACCCCTCTCCTTGTGGATGCCACTAGGATCTCGAACTAAGTTCAATCAGTAGGTAGAGATTTCGCACCCTTAGAATGAAAGGGACTTAACTCAAAAATTACAATTTATGGGAAATGACGAAGAAAGTTTTCAAAAATGTATGGTCTTGAGTAAATTTAAAGAGACTCCTTGAAGAGGCTCTTTTTCACCATAGGGTTTTAGAGTAGACTTTTTTAAGTAAATTTATAGTAAAATCTGGAATTTCAGGAATTTTGAGTTAAGTCACTTTCATTCTAAAGGTGCGATTTGTTATGGCGTATTTTGACTTCTTTTTTTTATTTATTTCAAGTTGAGTCACTTAATAACAGTAACTGTCACATAACAATAGGTTTGCTTACAGTTAAGTTGATATACTGAAGAAAAGTAATAATCACTTAAATATATTTGATGTAAGGGCAGATAGAAATTGGTACATCATTGGTAGATAAGCGTGAAATTGCATCACTCCAGTCACGGACGGTGTCAATTTCAACCCGGAGTTTGTTGTTCGGCAGTGAGACCGTGGCCGGCGCATATTGGGTATCTTTAAAAGATGTACTCCGACGGAATGCTTCGATCGCATCCTGCTTAGATTTAACGGGTACTTTTGGGGTAACATTTAAAGCAGGTCGTGCGTGAGTTGGTGGTGTCGTCGGTGTTATTGTAGGAGGTGAATTTGTTCCTCTAATCGGCGCCAGTGTCGGCCAATGTTGATTATTGTTGACCAGTACTGGCCGGCCTACCTTATGTGCGTAGGTTGACGCGGTCCCCGTAGGTCCCGAGGTCGCCGGAGTAGTTAAAATAGAAGGGGAGTTATCAACGAAAAGCTCAGCCTTGAGCTTGCCCATTTCCTATCGCATGCAAGCTAACAGCTCGCGACGTATTATTGGAATCCATGGACGATACAGCAGGGATCGATGCAACCGAGTGTATCGTCTCAGTATTGTAACTTGCAGTAGAGAGCACCCGTTCAAAGGCGTACATCGCTTTACGGGTCTCATCAGCAGCGTCGATGATTAATTTTTTGTTCGCCGCTGAAACACTTTTCCCCTCGCCAATAGTAGACATTATTGTAGTTGACAGATAGATGATTACACGCTTGAACGAAACCAAATCTATAACCTGATCTGCATTAAGTATCGAAGGTGAGAGTTGGATGGGGGCACGCCGAGTCCGCGGCAGCGTTGAGGAGGCACCGGAGATCGAGTGATCGAACGGAGCGCATGGGGCCTCTGGTACATCGCCCCGAGCCTCCGATGCATCACCCGTAGACGCCATAATGTTTAAAATGGCCGCCACGTGATGAAAATTTATTCACATTGGTACATACTAAGTCGTATACACAAAATAACGTCGCGATGAGTCGTTAAAAACACAGTCACTCAGATACCTACGTACGCTTGATCCACAAGTAACGCTAATATTATTAATTGCGATAAAATGTACACCATCATATTTGTATTGGAAACACACATCTTTTAATATATAATACCTGTGGTTACACAAACTTTAATCTACAAATCTAATTTTTAATTATGGAGCAATCAAAAAAACGATCCCGCCGCGGGGGGAGCGGCGCGCACCCGTATTTTGACTTTCGAAGCTTTGGTAAGAACCAACTTTAGTAAAAGCCACGACGAAGGGTACGGTGAACAGTATAGCTAAACAGCAGTCATTAGGCCATATCAGAGGACTTCAGATGGCATAAATCTTTCAGCAGTCGTTTATTACTGACTCGTGTAGGAGAATTTAATCTAGCGACTTCCATTACTTCACGCACTTTCGAGAACCTAACAGGAAAGTTTGAAGTATGCTCATTTTTGTGAATATTTCAGTTGTTTTTGTCTCTGCCTCAACTTATGTAAATACATAATTATGCACACTATTGAACAACGGTCGACGGCATCAGGTCTTCTTGTCTAAGGTCGCTGGTCTGTATCACACATTTTAAAGTCTATTTCTTTGATTGTTATCTACCTATATTACATGTACAAATAATACTTGATGTACTATTCGGCCCTGTTACAATTTTAATATAAGTTTAAATAGAATCGCAATGTATTGTTTCCCGCGCAATTTTATTAAAATCTGTTAAAAGCGAGTTCGTTACTATTTATATTAAGGGAGCCTACGTCAAGACTCTCATTAGACATGGACGCTTGAATTTCAAATTTGGAACAGGACTGTCACCCAAAAAAGTTTGACGTCCAACAGTCACCTTGGATTGATCGACACGTGGTCGATAAAATTTTCGATACACAATATTGTGATCCGTTCTACGCATTTGAATTTTAAGTATTTTTGTTTTTTACCGAGCTCCGTGATAATGGAATAAATCTTCGTCGGTCAATCGTAGGATTTTATTCGGTAAAATATATTTATGAAGACGATTCAATCGATTTGTACCATATTTAAATGTTATATATTTAATCGTTTATATCGATTATTATAGAGACGCTAACTGTTGCATTATGAAAGTTTTAGTAACAGTTATAGAAAAGGGGTATCGTAAATTTATCAAGGATCCGGAAAGATTTAATTGAAAAGAGGGGGAGGGAGTGGCAGGCCCCTCTGCTGACACACTTATTATTTGCTGCCTTATAAGACAGAAAAATATCTCCTGTTGTTATAAAAATAAGTTTAAGTCAAAGTGTCAAAGTTAATGAGTTTAAATTTGACAATTAAAGTAAATTAAATTTCATTTCTTACAATGAAATATTTAAATATCTTTTTTAAAGTCGCATCATTACGTTCCATTAAACGTAAAAGAATTAAAAACTTTGTAAATACGTAGGTGGGGAAATATTAAATATATAATACTAATCAGTAACTTACCGTTGTTTCTCATAAAAAAATTCAATGGCCTCTTTCAAATTTCAAATTCCTTTTTAAACAAATCTGCGTTTTACAAAGCCACTCTTATAACCTCGTAATGTTCGACAAAGTTAGAAGACAATCCGAACGAGTTTCTGGGTCATCTGACACGCCCTAACGATTGCTATCTAACGATAAAAATACAAATACCTAAACGTGCTCCAGGAAGCAGAAAAGTGCTCATGCAAAGTTGGTACTTGCAATCACCTATCTAACTACAGCCGCGTTGTTCAACTTAATTGACAGCCTGTATTTTTGATTGGTACAAATTAATGAATTGAATATTATTAAAGGGATTTTATGAGCAGTCTTAGGTAACGGTTAGAACATCAGTCTTTAAAAATACGTGTGAACTATAAATTAAATAATTATCGTGAGAAAGTCTGTACCGTGAGAGTTCACCATAATGTTCTTAAAAGTATGTGAAGACTGCCAACTTGGACTTGACCAGCGTGGCTAACTATGGCCTTTACCCCTCTCATTCAACCGAGACCCGAGCCCAGCAGACACTATGGGTTGTAATGATAAGGATGAGAGACATATTTTTAAAACATAAACATTTTTTTTTAATTTTGAATTAAACATTAACACTTTTTTGTACGACTGTTCTACCGAAATTATGTTATTGATTTTAAGCAAAATTCCTGAAAGTATCGAAGTTTGAAATTTTGAATAAAGAATATAATCGAATTCAATGTCATTCCATAATTTTAATTTAAATTCAAATAACATTATAATACTTGTACATTTTTTAGCAGTATTCTATCGATGAATGAAGCCATTCGAGTATTCATATGAACAGTGGTAACGAAATGGAAATTATCAACATTAGTAATTCTTATCACTAATTAACTATCGTAACAGCTGTTAAACTGAAGGGAGCTGTGAGACAAAAACACTGCGTTGACCGTTTTAAAATTAATTAAAATACTAGTGAATTATATACCTAATAAATAAACGTTCACACACTCGCACCAACGCACTAGAATTCCCTGTGTTGAGGACGGCATGGACATACACAAGTATCACATCACAAACACCCACCATCCGAGAACAAACATTTATCTGTCACATAAATGTCTGCCTCGGCCGGGAATTGAACCCGGGACCTCTCGTTCGACAGGCGGGATCACTACCAACTGGGCTACAGCTATACAAGCAAATTGCGAAGTTCGAATCAGACTCGCCTACGGTATTTGTTAAAATATCTCAAGTACCCTCAATTTTGCATTGATTGATTTCGTTCTTAACAGATAACAGATTTGTATAGTCTGTGGGCTTTTAAATATGGTTTTTACTACGTGTGGTCTTTTGGCAGATGGGCTTTTTGATGGTAAGTGATACCATCGCTTATGGACAATAGCAACACTAGAGGAGTTGCCGTTGCAACGGCGGTACTAGACCAAAACTCATTCTTCACGTATTTTGGAGAACTCCATTTCATAGTGTACCGGAAATAAATCAGAAGAAAATTCGTTCCATAATATCATTGTACGTGGTAAAACTAATCACGAAAATCGGACCGTGAAGTGTTGCCACGAATCCAGTCGGACAGCGGAACGTTATTCTTCAGCGAATGGCGGGAAGATGGAAGGGTGACGTAACCATCAACATTACATCCCTCTAAATACAAGTCTCCGACACACGCCAGCCTTAACCAAGCAAGAAGGATAAAGCTGGGTCTGCTAAGTTTCGGGGGTAAAAGCCTTTTCCCATCATCGAGTCCAAAACCCGCTTCTTCTTAAGCGCCTTGTGGTCTACAGATAAGACAATCATTATACCCCTTAGTTGTCTGACTACTGGTACGCACATGGTTTAAGAACTTTGAGCTGCCTGCAGGATACAATTAAACTACCAGGCTTATCAATCTTACAGGACAATTTCCGTCCCTTGTAGGCACGTTGTGCGGTTTCTCGACTTTTTGTCATATTTATACAATTATTCATTGGTGGTAATGACTACTTCCTATCAGGTAGTAATTTTGTCGTCTATAGACATAAAGCAAACTATGCCGTCATAAGTAACATCAGTCAGTTTTTTATGCAAATATTTTAATCCTTTTCAACCCTTCATGTTTAATTTTGCAATTTATGAAATTCCCAATTTTACAATTTTGAAATTCCCAATTTTGCAATTTTGAAATTCCCAGTATAATTACAACGATGTGATATGGCTCGTATCATTATTATTATTATAAATAAGTATTTCATATAAAAGTAAAGTATATTTACACACGTTAATATATATAGTATACGTCCCTACGGAATAATGTACCATTCAAATGGTTAAAGAATTTTTCAAATAGGTACCGTGATTTCGGCGATTACCCGCCGCATACTCTCTTTATTATATTAATATAAATGTATAATTTTATTTACTTATTTCGTGAGCGTAAATTTATTAGATATATTTTGGAATATTACAAAGCTTTCACGCCTTGGTGTTTTCGTAAAATGTCTATATAAAATGGATTTAACTAATATTCTACACATTACTGTTTAATGTTGAGCCGTGCTCTATGTAACTCATAGTTCAACAGTTCTCTGTGCCGTATGGGCTTTAATTTTCTCTATATTTTCATAGGTCTATGATGTCTTCCATTGAGTATGGCCAACGTGATGATTTGAATAAGTCATCCTAAAGAAAGATCTGAAGTAATACACAGTTATGAGCGTATAATATTAGCATACAAAACTTAAAGATTGTTATTTAAAATAAATGCGAATCAAAACTATTTATATATTTTAAATTATGTGCGTTAAATACCTACTCCTGTAAGATGCAATAGTCAACGTTTATACAGAAAACAAAAAAACTAAATTACAGATTTAAAAAATACTAAACTCAGTGACATAAAGTCGTTTTTCCTGTCCCACCGATTAATCTGTGGTATCTTGTATATGTGCATAAAAACAATAATTTATTTAGCGTGTAGAACAATTCTTATTTCGTTGCATTAAAGTAGATTTCCCTCGACTTATCGGTAGCATATTGTGGTTTACCACGGACATCGAATGCAAATATGGCGGTATAAAAATGGCGGCATCACCCCAGCTGGCGCAGTGCCGGCCGGAACGCAACTAGTTCCCGCCAAAACTCCTGTCAGCCGGTGTTGTCACTCGAAAATTTCTTTTTAGAAAATAAAAATGAGTGCGCTCCTATTAATCGCTATTTGCGCCCTGATCGCCTACAAATACTTCACCAAGAAAACTATAAGATGGGAAAAAATTACGAAGTACGGCGAGCGCAGGGTGGAGAACTTGAAACAAGCGCCAGGACCAACACCGTTGCCTGTTATAGGGAGTTTACATCTACTGGGGAAAAGAGAATCTCCTTTCCAAGCATTCACTGACTTAGCGAAGGACTATGGAGATATCTTTAGCATGAAGTTAGGTTCGGCACAGTGTTTAGTAGTTAACAATTTGGAGCTCATTAGAGAGGTTTTAAACCAGAACGGAAAATTCTTCGGCGGGCGTCCTGATTTCCTGAGATTCCACAAGCTGTTTGCCGGGGACAGAAACAATTGTAAGTTGTTTTTTATTTATTTCAATATTTTTGATAAACGTATTTACTTTTTATACATTTCTTCTGTACTTGCCTTTTTTATCATGTAATTAATTCAAAATTTTCCTTCGTTTTCTTTAAAAACTGTTTGGCTCGGTACAATTTTATTTTTACTATTTAACGTCAACTTAATTAATTAAATATAATAAATAACTTACCTCAGCCAATTTAAATCTTGAACTATATTAAAATGTCAAAATAATTACGTAACATCTACAATTTGGTGTCTCTTCAAACAACACAACCAAACAAGAACACGCAATACCACTAACTAACCTATTTCACAATTAAAATCACTTTCTCAAATTCAATCCTTTATTCAAAACCTTTTGTTCTTTATTCAAATAATCGCTACAATATTAATATAAGGGTGCCTTTATAGGTGTTCACGTAGCTCACGCGATCTAAGATTTAAAACTAAGAAGTACAGGTGCGAGTCTTGTATACAGAATAATTATGAAATCATCTGTCTCTTTCTTCCCTCGAACGTAATAGGAATGAACTAAAGAATAAAATTATTTGCTGTTATTATACTCTTCGTGGTTTCTAGCTTCCCCGTATATTCTCAATTTAAATACTGAACTTGACCGGACAAGTTATTAAATCTGGTAAAAGCTAAAATATAAAATTGTTTCTATTAATAGTTCCATTTAATGGCAGTAAACAAGCTACGTTATCGGTATTTAAGCAACGTAAGCGTGTTTCAAAAAACGAACGCTATCAAATGTGAGTTCGATTTATGAATTTATATTCGTATAGTGGAAAACAAAGATAATTTTCATATAAAGTTACATAATATTTTGTTCCATATATGATCATTCTCGATCAGTCGCGAATGTTTATGGTATCACACCCACATACCTCCGAATCCACTGAGCGCAAATAATACTGGCACATAATAGAGTTTAGTGAACTGAAAACCGAAAAAAACTAATACTGTTTAGGGATGGATCTTTGGAAAAAAAAAACAAATTTTGTTATATCAAATAAAAGGACTCGTTATGAGAGATACGGTTATTTATTATAATTTCAAAATATATCGTTAAAAAGAAATTCTAGAAAATACCAGAACTTTACTTTTTTATCGCCGTAAGTATTGAGGGTATAATTTATAATATACTTAAGTATGGACATGGGTATTACAGGAAATATTATACGAAAATCATAAAAGAAAATCACAGGAAACGAAAAATACTCCTGGAGTTAGTTACTGCACATGAAAAATTATACTCTACGTGAGCTCTACTTGAACTTCATCTATTTTTATATGTTATCTTTATTCAACATGTTCCAAAGACAATACGCTGTGTTGCACTGAAAAAAAAATCATATCCCTAGAAACGGGTAAAACTCTGATTTGAATTATTATGACGATTTTTAAGTTTAATTTCTGTATTAATATATTATTGTGGCCATCTAAATACTGTGAAATGTTCATATTGAAACGCCTTAAAATTACATGTGCAAAATAAAACAGCAAAACAAAATAAATTTCGGAGTATGAAGATTTATATTAAATTACCCATATTGATACAAGGGGTCGAATTTTTAAAAATTCATTCTTATTAGCCCTAAAAATTAAGAAATATTTAAAATAATAATTTGACGTAACTAGGTATAACAGTTTGGGCAATTTATTAATGCACTAGCTGTGCCCGCGACTTCGTCACCGTGGAATTTAACAAAAAAGTTATTTAGTAGAAATAAAAGTAGCCTTAGTTACTCCTTATTACATCAGCTACCTGCCAGTGAAAATCCCGTCAAAATAGGTCTAGCCGTTTCTGAGATTAACCGGAACAAACAGACAGACAGACAGACAAAAATTGTAAAAAATGTTATTTTGATATATATGTACCGTATACACATTCATATGCATGTAGTAAAAAGCGGTTATTTTAATATTACAAACAGACACTGCAATTTTATTTATTAGTATAGATATAGACAAGAGTGTTATATATTAAAAAAGAAAGTACTTACGGTAAAATCGTAAGTGTGGGGCCGAAACTAGGAAAAACGGATTTTAAATATACTAGTGATGTGATATGACTCATTTGTCCTATTGACATAGCTTACCCTTTAAATTATATAGGTATCTTTCACGGCGTACGCATTAAGATAACTTACATGTGGTACAAGTCATGGACTTCGCGAGTTTCATATAAAAATTGTTTTCTTTCGCACCGCTTTAATTGTAGACAGTAGTCTAGAAGTTTGTGATGCATGATACACAAAGATCTCCTAATTGGCTCATCAAACTCATAACGTGATCCAAAGTAAATTGATTGAAGAGGTTTCTACGTTACTCAAGTGGCTGAAATTCTACCGCCACCACAAGTCTGCCAACGTAGCCTGACGCCCTATGACTGTAACAGCCGATTGTTTGACGATTTATCAATACCCCATAGGCTAACTGAGGCGTCCCAGTTTCGATTCCCGCTGGGATCGGACATTTAAGTGTCAAATAAACATTTGTTCTCGGGTGATTGATGTTTTTGATGTCGTATTCGTGGATGGCTATGCTACCTGCAATACAGGGATTCATAACACGGGGTATGAGTGTGCGAACGTCAATTTATTTACGTTTTAACAATTGGTAAAACGCTCGACTCTTTCTTTTTAAGCCGATAAGCCTTGTAATTCCACACCCTAATGAGCCATTCAAATGTGCGTGTATTGTGTTGCTGACACTACGAATACTGTATGACAATGAAATTACTTATAGACTTTAGTATTATTATGATTTTAAAGATTTCGTAATACCTAATCAGGTTACTTAAATTTTGACCGTCGAAAATTTTAAGATTTGTTCAACGCTGGTTTTCCATGGTTAGTTAGCGCTCGTAGTTTAACATGTATCTTCATCAGTATGTTCTTTCATTTTTTTTAAATACATAATTAGCGCACCCGGCTTGTACATAAGCGATCGATTGAGTTGAGCCACGTTCAGCGCGAATCCCACCTGAATGAGTGAGTGCTAGTGACAAAAATTTCACGAAAGATTCCGTTCTTCAACCATGTTAACGTGTCGGTTCAAATTCTTATCTTAAATAAAAGTAAAAAAAAAATATCATTCACACACTCACATCATCACGCTAGGATTAATTGTGTCGCGCATGCCATGGATGTACATAAATATAACATCACAAACACCCATTGACCCGCAAACAAACACGGGATAGATAGATCCCGTAAATGTTTTCTCATGAATCGAATCCGCAAGCTCGCTCAGTAGAAATATGTGCGATCATTAAATTTTAAACAAGTTATTTATTGTTCTTTTACTGAAACTGTTCGTTAAAGCGACCCCTAAAAGGGTAAAATGGGATGCGGTATCTGTTTACAGGGATTTTTTTTTTATGTTAATAGCCAACAAACGAGCAGACGAGCCACCTGATGGTAAGTGCTCACCGTCGCCCATGGACATCAACAAGACCAAAGGTATCACTGATGCGTTGTTGGCCAGGAAATGAGAAGGCTAGAAAGAAGGTAAACGGATAAAATTTCCCGAAGTGAATCGAGGCCTGGTAACTAGTTTATTCAGAAATAATGGCGTTGCGTGACGCGTTTTTGTTTATGAAGCACGCACTTTGATAATGTATGTCAGGTGAAAGAAAATAAATAATTTAATCAACTCCGTGGGCGTCGGATTTCATGCTGACGATCTTGTAAGCAAAAGTTACACCGTCGGATAACGTAATCATTGTCGGAGTTTAAAATGAGTTATTGATGTTAAATTTATTTCTTACATCTTATTATCAGAATAGTTAATTATAGTGCGGCAGATATATTAGATTTGTTTTTTTAATTATGACAAATATTTATTTTAATTTTTATCAGCGACTAGCGGCCCGCCCCGGCTTCGCACGAATGTACTTTTATTTTTATACATTTTGAGATATATTTATAATTTTATCTTTATAAAGGACATAGGTATCTATTTTTTTCTTGGTAACATATACATATGTTGTGAAAGTAGTCAAAATATTTAATGTTGCGTATGTCCGCTGCGTAAGGAGCCGACCACAGATAACTATAATTGGAGCCGACCGCGCGACTACATATTTCATAGATGTGTCCGCCCCTCACTTCGTACCCCCTCCCTCGTCGTCTTGTCCGCCGGCCTGCGCCACGGCTGCTTTGCGTGGGGCCACACTGGTCATTGCGCGGCGGCGGCGGGGGTGTTTATTTTTCTAAATTCGTAAAATCTTCTGAACGGAATGCCTGATTTGAGTAATTCAAAAAATTATCTATAGGTATTGACACAGTTTTCAACATGAAATGATTTATTTGGATAAGGATTAATACGAAGGTATCATGGTATGGTGTTGGTCAACTTTTAAAATGTAAAAAGTGGTTATAGTGACATAACTACAATAGTTGTACACATAGTATCGCGAAGTTATTTGTAGATATCTGTAGATATTCCATAATATTGTAGAACATTTTTTTATCAATAGTTTCCGCAGCGTATGCGATGAAAGAAATTTTTAAGCAAATTTTTTTACGCCTTGGTTCACTTTACTGAAGGTTTAGCAAGTATCCCTATTTTATCTAGTAATAAATATGGCCTATGTTACTCAAGAATAATGTAGCATTGTAGTGGTGAAAAAATTTTAAAAATCGTTTCAGTAGTTTTTGAGTTTATTCGTTACAAACATACAAAAATACAAACATACAAAGATTTCCTCTTTATAATATTAGTATAAATGACACAGTCACTATCAGTGATTATGGTTCTACGCCACTGCCACTCCTCATAAGGTCTGATAGTCAAAACCATGATTAAACGTTTTTATTAGATTGCCAGTTACAATAATAATATAATCAATTTATTATCTTCAAAAATATAATATAGGGTATTTTTAAACAATGTTAAAAATAAATTCAGAAGACAAATTATTATTTTAATAATTAAGAAATATATTTATTAAAGTTCGTTCAACAAAATGCGTGATTGTTAAATTTAATTTAAAAATTAAGTAATATTAATTTAAATACATATAAAAATATAATGGCAGAATTACTTCTTATACGTTTAAATTAAACATAACTTTTTAAATAATATAATCTATGTACATATGAGGCTTAATTTCGTGGGCTACGGAACTCGATACAGTTTCTTTAACCTTGCTACAGATAGAACATAACAAAGTACACGGCGAGTCGGTTATGCTCTGGTTGGCACAATCGCGTTATCTCTCGGGAATATAACAATTAAATTTCAATTTCAAAGCGAAATTACGCCATGTTTATCGCGATTGCCGTGTTTTATCGGATTTAAACACGTAATATTTGATCATGTAATACACGCGATGAGTACTGTACTTATAAACATTGTAATAATTATATCTTTTTTATTTTCTCTCTCCAAGTAGGTTAGGTAGGATTGATTCATTCGAGTACACACGTTGCATGGATTCACACAAATATTAAATTCATACATATTTATAACCGAATCTTTCTGTATGATAGATGTTGGTGCATTCGTTTGCGCTAATAGGCTTTGATACTTGTTTTATTATTCGTTATGACAGTTGGGATATGTTTTTTCGTAGATTTTTCTTCTATTCGATTTTGTAACTCGCCACTAGATGGCGTTACTAATACATAGGTAATTAAGCACGGATAATATTTTCAATTCTTTTTTTATAGACCAATAGCATTCCATTCTGCTCTTATATGCTTTATTTGCTGTTAACATAGAAATAAATTATCATTTGATGTGTCTTCTCTTATCTCTTTAAACATTAAGCTTTAATTTTTTTTTAATTCATCTTTAATCTTCAAATTAAAAGACCAACCAAATATACATGACATCTAACAGTAAAGCTATTGGACTGTTGGGACGAAATCTGTACACAAAAAAATGATTTTTTGGCATGGGAGGTGACATTGTTTTATTAAGGTATAATCGGTAACAACATATCAAACGTTCTCTGTTCAAAATTTATAACTGACCCGTTTTTAAAAAAAATTTAAATTGCTTTTTTGTTTGCCGTTGACAATTACTTGTAATTTTGAACTGTGACGGTGAATCAAACAGTATCAAAGTATATTAATGCAAACTAATTTATAGTTTCGATATACATATTTAAATAAACGATAAAATATATATTTTAAGTACATAATTATCGACTCGCCCATTCCCACTCTTATTGATTTCCTGGACTCTGAGTGCAATGTGTAAATTTACCGATTAATGAACGAATTTAACGTCACTATATTAGAAGTTCTGTTAGCGTCATATGTATCATTCTATGATTTGTGTTGTTACTTTATTATATTATTTGTTTTTTATATGTACATTGAAGCCGTCATCGTTGTGATCTGTTGTGCAAAGATTGACTGGTGGAGAAAATATTGTTATCATTAATTCTAATTCTATTACCGCAATATGTCACATATAATAAAGTTTAAATAAAGAGGTTTTCTTGTTCCTAATGTTTCTTTGTTTTTGTCAACAGCATTAGCCCTTTGCGACTGGTCCAACCTGCAGCTACGACGTCGCAACTTGGCACGCCGTCATTGCGGACCTAAGCAACACACCGATAACTACACGAGAATCGGTGACGTAGCCACCTTTGAAACCACAGACCTCATCCAGAACCTCAAGACCATAACCAGGAGGAATTCCCAACCAGTAAATCTGAAACCGCACCTGATGGCAACTGCCATGAACATGTTCTCTCACTACATGTGCAATGCTCGCTTTGACCCTGACAACGATATGGAGTTCAGGAAAATTGTTGATCATTTTGACGAGATCTTCTGGGAAATCAATCAAGGATATGCTGTAGATTTCCTGCCGTGGTTGGCGCCGTTCTACAAAAACCACATGGAAAAACTGACGAATTGGTCTCAAGATATCCGCAGCTTTATATTATCCAGAATCGTTGAGCAGCGAGAAGTGAATCTGGATACAGAATCCCCAGAAAAGGATTTCCTTGATGGTTTATTACGTGTCCTACACGATGATCCAACTGTTGATAGGAATACAATCATCTTCATGCTTGAAGATTTTTTGGGAGGACATTCTTCTGTAGGGAACCTAGTTATGCTTTGTTTGACGGCTGTAGCTAGAGATCTTGAGGTAGGTAAGAAAATTAGGAGTGAAATTGATTCGGTTACGAAGGGAAAACGAGGTGTTACACTATCTGACAGAAGCAATATGCCGTACACCGAGGCGACTATTCTGGAATGTCTTCGGTATGCATCGTCACCCATTGTCCCTCATGTTGCAACAGAAAACGCTGCAGTAGCAGGATATGGTGTGGAGAAAGGAACGATAGTCTTCATTAACAACTATGAATTGAACACTTCGGAGAAGTACTGGAGTCATCCAGACAAATTTGACCCCATGAGGTTTATGGAGCGTAGCAAAGTCCGAATTCGGAGAAACTCGCAATGCGATTCAGGAATGGAATCGGACGGAGAGCGGTTTGGTCCCATAAACAAAACTATGGACACGGAAAAGGAGGTTTGGTCAGTCAAAAAGAATATACCACACTTTCTTCCTTTTAGTATTGGTAAGCGAACGTGCGTCGGCCAGATTCTTGTGACCACAATGAGCTTTGTGATGTTCGCGAATATTCTACAGGAGTTTGATGTCGCGGCCGTTAATCCTGAGGATGTGAGGCAAAAACCTGCCTGTGTAGCTTTACCCAAAGACACTTACAATCTTTACCTCTTACCGAGAAAGCACTGAACACATTTATAGTAGATATTAGATTACCTTAGCGGCTGTGATATGTCCTTCTTCAGCAGTAGTTTTATTTAATTAGTTCGCAATCTTCAAATCGAAAATTCTTAGCAATCTTATTTCTTCATTGTTTTATGATTGTTTCTATCTCGTTAACAGTTATCTATATTATTAGATCCTTCTAATACTTATACTATTTTAAAAGGAGATGTCCATCAATTTTAATCTTTTGCTAAATGTTGAAGACGTGTTTGATATTCTGCATACTTGTTTGCGATAATGTGTTTATGTTTATAATCGTTTTTAAAACAATGTATGATAAAATTATGTAATAGATACGTTTTGACCATTTGTAATCACAAATATGATACGCTTTAGTCTTCAACTCCAAAATAATTTGCAATTAAATTGAAATAGGGGTTGGCGAGGCGCAAAATTTTATCAAAGTAAATAATAAAAAAAAACAATTTAAATTCAATTTAATTTGGTTCCGGCGAAACTAAAATTGGTAAAGTTGTTTATAAGGTTTGCGATCGAGTGAATCCTCTTTGTCGTCATGCTGACCTTAAAACCAAAATTAAATTCTTTCTACTAAATATTTTTCCATCCTATTGTTTGTATATTGTTTGCTAATTCTCCTTCTTTTGCTTCTGGTGTTGGTGTTTAGGATTCTTGATTTTATGTTAGTGTTGTTTTTAGGATTTCTGGTTTTATCTTAACCTGTCTTAGCCTTGGTGTTGGTCTTAACTTTGTTTAGTCTTCCATTTTTGTAGGATCTTTTCGAGTTATATATTAAAAAACCCTCGAACGTAAGGTCTCTTGATTAACAAATTATCTATTCTTTTTGGAATAATTCGCTAATTCATTAAATTCTTCTTTTTTTCTTTTTCTGCTTCTATATTCTCACTGATTCTATGGTTTTTACATTACTACATTAATAATACTAGGAGATGATAAAAATTTACGGTTATCTTTCAATGTGTGCTAAATATTGTACAAAAAAAAAACATTTAATAAAACTACATTAGCCATAATCAATTTAACAGTGGGAAGTTTTACTGAGCTCGAACGGTGCGGTTTCAAAGATTTTGTAATATTTTTTAGTCTCAACGTATTTTCAATTTTGCTTCGAGTTTTAGTATTAATTATATACCCTCTAAATGTATATTATCAAAGTCTTTATAACGTAAAAAGCTATAATCTTGATGTTATATAAGATGTTGATTTGCATTCTTATTGTAGGTGCATATGCAATCTCTAATTAAAGCCTATTAAAGCAGTTAACATTTCAGTTGGGTTAAATTCGAATTAAATTTAATCACATTCCTCGAATTTTTCAGCCAATTTTAACATTAAAATGTTTTGTACGTTTAAAAAATTTTACTCAATTCTGATACCAATTCTTATTGGCATTACGTTTGAAAATTATATTCATAAATAGTATTCTTGCTATTTTCTATTCGAATTTTAAAGTAAATATTTCAGAAGTTTTTTTTATAAAATATAATATATAACTAATTTCAATTAAGTGCTTTGTTGTAAACAAAATTCAATGTTTTTAATAATTTCTGGGAAGCTAAGGCTTGGTTTGGCTGGCTGTATTTGTGTTTTCATTTCAAACAAAAAATAGGGTTGAGATTAAGCATCTCGTCATAAATAATTCATACTAAAAAGCTAAAGATTACGGCCTAATCTATTTTGTTTGCTCATGAAGCCAATCAATGGGAGTGCAATTCAATGTATTTTTTTTATATACTGTTTATTCGGAGTAGTTTTAAAACTATATTAGTTAATGTACGCTTAACCAACAGGACATAGCACGGCCTGAAGAACCGCTCAACGCTATTTATTTTGAAATAATTAAAAAACTTAGAATAAAAATCCTTAGAAAATACACGCGTACTTGGAAAAGGGTGAAATTATGTTGCAGTTGAAAGCAGCATTTGAAAAAAAATTATTAAAAAGTGTTTTTTGAATAAACTTAGTGTCGAATCAATTAACGTACTTATAATGTTGACATTAACTTAATATAATAACTATATTAATAACTTCAAGAGACGTTTGAAATCGTAAGTTCTGATGGTCTATCGATTGAATCGTTTTATAGACCGTTTGGTTATAAGAAACATTATGTAATAAAAAACGTAAAATACAATTGAATTTATATGGTTCGGTTTGACATCTAAGTGTTATTATTCTAAGTAAATATACTAACCTTAGTTTACGATAAACTCTTTGGTGGGCATAACGGAAATGTTTATAAATTATTTAAGAATAATCAAACAATAAGCTTCAGTAAAAAGTTGAATTTAATCCTATTTGGTTACATTTTAACATTATGTCGTCATCGTTTATCGAACAATATTAATGAACTTTTGGAGACCACTAGATCTATACTAATATTATAACAAAAATATATTTCTAAAGCTTTTGAATTTACTGGCAATTGTTATGTATAATAATAGGAGACGTATTGGAATGTTATTGACTGTATTTTGACTAGAGGATATCGAGAATTTTTTGTGTGTTCAATTTTACGTATGAATGTATCACTCAAGAACTGAATTTTATATATGTGATAAAATGGAGTATATTACTCAAATGTCAAGCTATTTCATGACTTAAGATTAACAAGCGAACAGATGGAACGCAAAAAAATATTTCGTCAGATCCGAACACAGTCTGGGATCCACACTTGTAAGACATTTGTTTTGACGCGGTCCGGAGACCATTTTGACGTATATAGTTGTGGTCATGCGAAAGCTTTGATAACAAAAATATGCGAACGTTATGTCTCGTTTATAACCGTTTTTGTTGGTAAAAGAATGAGATAGATAGAATCTTAATTAACATTGTTTATGACGCTCCGTCTTTACGTTTTTAATCTATGTCGTAGTGTAATAATATTCTTCAATGATTTATGACAGTTATATTTAAAATGAAACATTTGACCTAACTTTTATGTAAAAATTATAAATCATTAAAATTAATTATTTAACCATTTACAATAAAGATTTTTTTGTCAATTTTACTATTCAGCCAGTGTTGTATTTTTTTTTGTAATAAAAAAAATCGATTGTAAAGAATTATGTTAAAATAACTGTCAAATTTTATGCATTAATACAATATTTTATACTGTTGGGTGTATGTCTGTCTGTATGTAACAAATCTAGTATTGTGTAAGAATGCATTTAGTTAGAATTAGTAAACATATGATTTGTAGTAATGGAATGGATGATGATATTATAGAATTTGCAAATAATTATTTTTTTATTGTTTCCTTTAAAAAACTCGCAAATGAGAAGTTCATCTAGTCTCATTAATTTAAATTCAAAAATTAACTAACCTTCTCAATTCCAAATAAAAGGTGAACTAACGTTTTCAATTCAAATACTAAGATTAATTAAACTTCTTAATTCAAATTCAAATATTAACCAACCTTCTCAATACAAAATCAATGATCAACCTGCCTTCTCGATTCAAAGTCAAAATGAACTAACCTTCTCAAATGACAGTATAAGATTAATACATGTTCTCAATTCAAAGTCAAAGATTATTTTACCTTAATATGAACAAAGCATTTGAAATCAATCAGAGACTTAGGTCATTTATTTCTGAAGAATAAACAACCAATAATCTAATATATACACATATAAAAAAATTCTATCTGATCGATTTCTGTACATTTGTCAGTTTGTCTGTGCGTTTGTTCGCGTTAATCTCAGAAACCGCCTCACCGATTTCGTTCTAGTTTTCACTAATGTATTGCAGTGATTGAGCTTCACTTAACACTTAAAGTTTGTTTCACTGCAATCCGTCCAATTGCAATAATTAAAAAAAGTTATTGGTATAAAGTATTGTTTATGGCGTAAAGCGTAGTTTTTTCGAAGCGAAGCGAGGGTAGTTTGCTAGTACAACATAAGAATAAGCCAGTCAATTCTATCGTGAAACATTTCAGCAACTTAACATTCAGGCTTATTAGACCTATGTAAAAAAATTTGTGATAAGAGATGTTATGGATATGAAATTTCGAATACGGATATATGAATAATATTTTACCGGTTCCGATTACGGTTACGGATATGAAATTATTGCGGATAATTAAGATTACGGGTATTAGATGATTTAAGACCTTTAAAAAATATATAATGTATTTACAAGTTGTCAGTTTGACATTCTTTCTAGGTATTATAATCACATAAAAACCTAGAAAATAAGTGTATCGGCTCAAACAAAAACAAATTAAGTTAACTAGTGATCACATGTAGGCTGGTGGTGCTGTCAAATGTCATCTATCTGCGTTGGACTCGATGGAGAGGCGTGCAAAGAGGCTCATTGGTGAACCAGATCGCGTCGAAACCAATCTGCAAAGCCTTGAGCACAGGCGCAGGTTTGCCAGCATCTCGGTCTTCTATAGGCTACATTTTGGAGAGTGTGCACAGGAATTTGTTGTAACGGGAAAATGGACAAGGACACCTAGAAATAATAATTTCGAAAACTTTTGTAATTACCATGTGTTGTTTTAAAAGATGTGCCGAGTGAAAGGCGGTTTCTTCTCCTAAATGTTAAAGTACCTTCTCCAAACGGTGATAGAAGCAAAAATGACGTGCATAAGTATATTTACAGAATACCTACACGATTAAATGATTTTGAATTTGAATTTGGCGCGCGTTGGGTCGTCATTCATGGCGTGGACTGCAAAGGACTGGAATAACTTGCCCGCGTTGGTGTTCCCGGGTGCTTACGATGTGGGAGTCTTCAAGAGGAGAGTGAATAAGTTATTTATAAGTAAATGCGTTCAACATCTTAGACTTCACCACCACTAACCAATAGGTGGGATTATTGTCAAGCATCAACTTATTGTATATTAAAGAAAACTGTCATAAAGTGTTTAATTTAGTCTCAGCCCCTACCCAAAATTATCGAAACTTTTATCAGATTCGATTACGGTTTCGGATATATTTTTATTTCGGATATCCGATAGTTTCAGTTACGGTTAAGAAGCTTCACAACATCCCAGCTTGCTTTAAAAATCCCGTGAATAATGAGACATTAACACATCGCAATTTTGTACAATTACTTTTTCGACTTCTGTCACGTTTTCACTCTCAGTTGTAAAGATATCCTGAACCAGTGTAATGAGATACTAGACTTGAGTAATAAAGTTTGTTCGTAGTTAATGGCACTGCCTTATACATTTTACGCGGTACTCGTAACCCGCCTTGCTTCGCTTTGAAAAACTTCACAGAGGCCGATTCATTACATTACCCGCTATGAAAAGTATCCTGAATTGTAACGTTCCAAATAAATTATGAAACATTTAAATCTGTTCTGTGGTTTTAATTGATAGACAAACAACCAGACATACTTACAAAAAATATGTTTAGTTTAATCTATGATGTTAACATACGTTAAGTTTATATTATATTATCAGTATTATTATTCAGTCATTAATATTATTACTGGTATTATTATCTTTCCGTGAAGCCTGCCTGGCTAGCTACCACCCTCCTGCTCGAGTCAGCCGCCAAACGACTCGTCGTGTTCCGGCTGGGGGATTGGGAGCCAGTACTTTCTTTTAATTTCCTGGCCGACAACGCATCAGTGATACCTTTGGTCTTGCTCATGTCCATTGGCGACGGTGACCACTTACCATCAGATGGCTGGTCTGCTCGTTTGTCGGCTATTAACATTAAAAACAAATTATTATAACAAATATATCTACATTACAATTTCCAAAAATGTTCCATGCACAGATTCGTCGCACTGATAGTTTTATCATTAATATATGTATGTACTATATGTTCTAACTTACAGCTTAGCTTCGGGAAAATAATCTTGACCTTTGTCACATCTTGTAACTAAGAAAATAAGTAACTTTTGACATTACGTTTTTGTAATTGTTAATTTTATTTTCAAGTATCTAAATCCCGTCAATCCCGCCACTTATTTTAGCGCGCGTCGATAAAGCAGTCAAGAAGTTCTTCCTTATATGTCAAGTATTTCGATTTCGAATAACTTTATTATTAAAAAAATCAATTAGGCTTTGCTGGAAGGGGATAGTATTGCATTTTTATAGTAAAACAATTTAATGAATAAAAAAATATGCGGAGGAGAAAGAAAATAATTTAATTAACACAATTCACAGTTGCTCGTAAAATGTCTCCCATTTCGCGCTAGGTAACCGCGCTATGCTCTTGGACGCCGCAGCCATTGTGACTTTTTGATTGATTTGATTATGGATGAATGGAAGACGATTTTGACAGAATGCTTGCAGTACTGGGAAATGAACACGTGATGAATGACAAACCTATTATCTATTGATAAATTTCTTTAATATTTCTATATTTTTTATTTGATGTGGTGAAGAAAAGTTTAATTTATTGACTATTTATGTATTATGTACACTATGATATTGATTTATTGTCATTGATTTTGTTTTTCGATTCCTTTTTTTCCCATTTTTGTTTTTCTTTCTGTAAATTTATTGCTGATTTGTTTTAATATTGTATTTATAAATATATATGATTTTGCTGAACAAATTTAACAAATAAGGTAAATTACATAGATAGGGTAAATATTTAGACCCTATTTAGGGTAATAGGTAGATAGGGAAAAAACAGAAGGATATTGAATATATGAAGAGCATTCAAGCGTCGTCATTTAATTAGTAAACAAGTGTAAGGAAGAAGCATGTCTATTAGTGACAGGTAGGTTATATAATTTGACAGCAGGATGGAGATGTATTCTTGGTAGAAACAAGAATTAAGAGACAGTAGAACTAAGAGATGTTTAATGATCAGCGAAGGGGTAGTAGTCGATCCACTATAAAGTTGTAGAGATTATTTAAGAGGTAAGCATTACGATTTGAAATTCCTTAGGAGACAAAAACAGTACCTCTCGCTATAGAATATAGATACAGATAAAAAAAAAAGTTGTGAGCACGATCTACTGTTTTTCAAGGACAAAGTTCCAATTAATCACATCGTAAATGATAATACGAGTGGCGTTTGTAAGTATGATAAGAAAAATATTTATCTCGATTATTTCTTGTCGCCTTCTTTTCAACGTCCACTTAATCTTATTTAAAGAAGTGAAATAAAATCAAGTTAAAAAAGGTTTAATACGGATTTACATGGATTTTTACAGCGCCATCTAGCGTAGGGTAGAAGAGACTAAGCCTTTTATTCTTGCAACGGGGTTCATTTCCGAACTGTACTCAGTCACCATAATGTTTTTGGAATAATTTAATATCCGTGTAGTAAAATTTATATATTTTCTTTCTTATTTATAAAATTAATGAAAACAATACAGAGCCTTTGAATTTATAATGAATATATTTTGCTTTAATTTAAATGCTGGCTGGAATATAAATACAAAAAAGATTTTTAAACAGAATATAATGGTCACTCAATGTACTTCATTCTATTAAATATGTCAATAATAAAATTTACATATTACGTAACCAATTTTTTCTAATCTATAAAGAAAAAAATAAATTTGTAACAATTAGCGGTGACCTTATCATAGATTAACCATAAAAAATACTATTAAAAAAATCTGGGATACGGAATGAAAGCACTCGTTATGAAATATTTAAATATTTTTTAATATAATAAAAAAAAAGGTTACAACATTTTTAAAAAATCGCATACATATAATTCCTTCAAAACTCCTAGACCATTGATTCCCCAAGTGGTCCAGGTGGACCCCCAGGGGTCCACGGGAGACTAGACGGGGGTCTACGTTTCCGTGACCAAAAAACAGGGGTGCACAATTCGTAAGCGGGGGTCCACGAAAATTTATCTAGTTTCGATACCCTGATTAGAAAAAGGCATTTAAAAAGATTACTTCAATGCAAAGTATATATTATTTATCTATCTTGTAATCAAATCTTTTTTAATCGTTTCAAATATTTTTTATCATTATTAATGCCTTTTTCTAACTAGGGTAGTGAAGAACTAAAATGTTGGCTTGACTTCACTAATCAATGTAGGCAGATAATATTTATTTAAGAAACTCAGCGACTTTTACATGTAAAAACTTGCATATTCCATATTCAGTACAACGTGTCGTGACTTGCAAAGCGCCGCCGCACCGCTGCCGCCACCGCTGTCTGCAACGCTTGTTCAGACTTGCAAAGGAAACGAAACAACTGGTGTTTGTACTTGGAATTTTGCATGAACTTGTTTGATTCTTCACCAATATAAATACGAATGCGAAGGATAAACGTTACTTATTTGTTTCCGGAATTTCGAAAAGTAAAGTGAATCGATGTTAGTGTTTGTTAGTGTCGTAAAAAGTAAGTACTTATCTGGCAATTAATTTGTTATACATACTTTTATTTTATTTATTACTTATTTTGCTATTTATTGTACACGTAAGTAAACCAAAAATGGACAAATTACAAAAAATTACGTAGGTACAAAAGGTGAGGCTTATTCCTGAAAGAAATCACTTCCAACCCAGCTGCGACAGGAAATATATTTTTGTTGTAATATATTTGTAATGCTTGCGTGCAGTAGGTACGTATTCTAAATTAAATACTGAACAGAGCCATAATTAGATATTTCCATAAAAGAACAGAAAGCCGAAAAAGATTTAACATTTTGTCCCTACTCTATTAGTAATTTTTTTTATTTCCCGACTATGTGGTGGTTTACTCAAACATTAAATATATTTTCATCAATTGTTCGTGTCTTTACATACTCGTCGTAACGTGCATCAAGGTAATAAATAAATAATTGAAATCGCGGAGTTTTGATATGAAAGTATTATTTAAAAGTATTTTACATCTAATTTACAGATTACAGATTATATCAAAGTCACCGGTACTTTGTTGAATTCATTGCTATAATTAATGAATACTACTCAGTTAAAATATGCCATGCCATATCATGTTAAGTAAGACCGCCTTAAGATTACTAAAACAAAGTTTTTTTTATTTACAGGTAGGTAACTGATATGAAACATGGCTGAATCTAAGAATAAATGTCGACAGTACAGTGTTGATTATTTAAAATTTGGTTTCGTTCCATCAAAGGCAAACAAGCGATTGCCGATATGCTTTCGAAAGCAGACATCGCGTATTTGATAGATTTGTTCAAAAAATTTAATGACATTAACTTAAAATTACAAGGGGACAGCCTCAATTTAATAAAAGCAAAAGGTGTAATTTCAGCTTTTCTTGGAAAATTGAAATTTATGAAGCAAAATATTAGTCGGCGCGAATTTTCCCAGTTTTCAAACTTGTCACAGGTAGAATGATACCTTGATGAGGATATTCACACATACTTTCAACATTTAATTGCTCTGCATAAGGACTTCAAAATCAGATTTGAAGATATTCTGACGATGGAAATACCACCATGGGTTATAAATCCATTTGATGAAACGGAATTGGAGTATGTGATATTACAAGAGGAGCTAGTTACTCGAACTTAGCACTAATGAGGAGTTGAAGGTGAAATTTAAAAGAGGATATCAAACATTTTGGTTGCGGGCAGAAATACCCGAAAGCTTTTAACAAAAAAAGGAGCAAATTGAATATCACAGAACGGGGAGATTTGCGGTTATTCCTAACAAAACTGAAGCCAAATATTGATAAATTGCTGTCAATCCATCAAGTACATCCATCCCATTAAAATTATGACCATTTTGTGATTGTCATTGTAGAAATTATTAATGTTTAATTTTCGACTGAGTAATTGTGTAATTATAATACATATTTTAATAAATAACACAAGCTGTACGATAGCTAAGTTTAGTAAATAGAAATAATACCAGAAAGTTCTTGGGCTCAGGACTCACCACGCCGCCGGAATGTCGAAATCCTTAAGGGCACGTCCCGGAACGGCTTAGGAAACGTTCGTTATTATATTTTCGTACAGGCGCGACACAGTTTTCACTTCTTTTCGTATATTTTTTGGGAGCTCACGCGTAGGTCGACCACAGTTTTGAAATCGTTTTTCACACACTAGCGCCAGCAGATCGCGGTGGCACGTCATTGAAACTCCGCAGTCGTAATGGCGGAAATATTTAAGAGCCCAAGATCCTACACAAGCAAATATATTATTTTTCTTTTTATTTTTACCACACTGAATGAGGAGTTTTCTAAATAAAATAAGTGAAAATTGATTGGTTCCCTGTGCTGTGAGAAGATATAAAAAAAGTGAAGTTGAATAGAATCACTTTTTTGATTGACCAACTTTACTTTTTTGACAGTCACTCACAGCACAATCAATTAATTAACCAATCAATTCTCACTTTTTTTTTTGAAAACTGTTAATTCGTGGATGGAACGCAGCCGCAACGCAAATTCCCATAGTTAGATCTAATCTTCACATTTTTTGTCAAGTTTTGGGAATATATAGTAGAAATATAGCTGCAGGGGGTCCACCTTAAGCAGCAAAATTTTGAAAGTGAATGAGAAAAACAAGTTTGGGAACCTCTGTTCTAGACCCACAAAAAAATCGGTTCTCATACAGAGTAAATAATAAGAAAAACCTTCATTTATATATATATATATATATATATATTTATTTATTTATATATATTTTTTAAAGTCATCACCAATCAGGAAGTCATTACCAGTCAAGATGGAAGTAAGAAACCCGTATTGTATTATTATGTATATCTTCAATTGATTTTGAACATTTACGTCATAAAGTATGAAAGAAAGGAATTCTTAAATTAACATTATCATAATGACGGCCGAGTTTTATCAAGCCGTGTCGCGGGCAAAGGAAGTTTGCACTCGTATGGATAGATGGACTGACTTATTTACAACACCGCGTCAAAGTCACCCATAATATTATAATAAAGGTCAACTGAAAGGTAAAAAATAATCTTTTATTTATTTGCCACTTTTCAAGACACATTTTCAAGAAACATTCATGAAAAAACAGATTTTAAATTGTAATTCATACGGAAGGATCGATCAACATTGACGTAGGATGTCACTTTTGAGATAATGAATTCGCGGAATCATAGATAGTTGGGAACCAAAGACAAACTAATACACAAATAAAAAAAAAAACAAAATCTCATCCAATTTTGGAAACACCCGACAATTTTTTTACTAATAAATCAATAAAACGAACATAACAGTCGCAACGTGGAATAATTACCTCATTCGATAATCCTGATTGGCAATGTATGCAGGATAATATTCAATCCTTGTCCTTTGATACTAATTATATATATATATATGTCGGCAACGCCAGTAGTCTTACCAGTATTGTCGAACATAGCGTGGGCGTATAATCGTTTAACACTTTTAATTAATTGCTAACAAACACTTCACACCGGGCAAACGAAACAAGTAACAGTTCGTAGTGCGGAGGAACCGTTCTCTTCGACCGCAGAATGTAAACTGTGGCGCCATCCGGCGTCACTCCACTAGCTAGGCTCGGTTGTAGCACGACGTTAGCCGAGTATCGACGTCATCGCGGCGGTGCTGCCATCACTCGGATATCGTGCTGTTTCGTTTCACATCTATACTAATGACCATCTCCGACATTTATATATATATAGAGATGTGCTGACGAGTTTCTTTCGCCGTTTCTTCTCCTCATTGTTAAAGCACCTTTTCGAACCGATGATAGAAGCAAAAATTACGGTTATAAGTGTATTTACATAATACCTATATGATTAAATGATTTTGAATTTGAATTTGTATTATAAATCACAAGGAAAATCTATTTATTTTGCAAAATCCACTTCGAACCTTCGAAACTCTAGACCTGAGACTTAACTCCTAGTCTTTCACAATATTTATGTCTGAATAAATTAAGAGCTGAAATTTGAAATTTTACACCAAAAATCGTTAACGTCAAAAGATTTTCGGTAATTCAATTCTTAAGCAATTAAATATCTATACAAATGATGGTAACAACACTTTACATAAATATTTATTATTGTTTAAATTATATTTTTTATCTCGTGATAAATAACAATAATTTTTGAAACGAGCTGCTGTTTTTGTGTTTACTTGAGAGGAACCAATCGATATTTTAAATTTTAAATCGATATGTTGGGTCGACATTGTTTTTTTCACAAATGACGTATGAAGGCAAATGTGAATATGAATGACCCCGTCATTTTATACCACTCTTATGTTGTGGTAGGTCTTGGGATACATAATTTATTAACGTATCGTCTAGACAGCCACCTGAAGATTATATATACATATTATGAAGAAAAAATAGCCAACATATTTCAAAACTCAGGGACATTAACTAGATAAATGTTTGAACGGATATATTTTTTCCTGCATAATACGTCGAGTATATATCGGTCTTGTCCAAACATGGAACGGGTCGCAGGTTGTCCACATCTTGTCTCTGAAGCCCGGGACCAGAATAGGACTACAGTATCCCCTGCCTGTCGTAAGAGGCGACTAAACGGGAGCTTCCGGGGTCGTGGGCGGCTAGGGTGGGAGCCTGAACCGTCCTACCAACGACCCCGGGAAGGACGTCGGCATGTGTGGCCGCATACCGGCGTAACATCAGAAATTCGCTCATCCTGAGCAGAGCCCGACGGGGCACGCGCTCATAGGACTCCGGTCGTGTTCCGATGGAGATCCCGGAGTCCCATCATAGCGCCGAGGAAGGCCACCGGGGGGGTTTTTAGTGCGGTAAAAATCCCACATAACCCGGCGTCGCTCCCACGGCACTGGTTACCTTTTGAAGGTTTCCCCCTCGTCAACAAAAATATAAAAAAAATCCAACAAATTAGCAATAGTAGACTATATTTTTTTCACGCAGCATGAAATTTGTTCGTCGTGAAACATAATAATAAAAAATATTAATATTGTAATATTTTAATTTTTTTTTCCGATTACATGTTTAGCTCAGCGTAGATGTATTAGCAGTAGTTTCACTTTCTTGCATAGTTTTTGTTAAGATTTTTCAAAATTTATCTAAAAAAAATTTTATTATTTTAAGGTCAACAAAACTTTCTACTAACATAATTTGGACAGAAAATAGCCGTAATTATTGACTCCACTTGGAGATATAAACAATACAAAAAGTATTTATTGTACACCAAAAAAATATATATATAAATTATATAAAGGTGGTCTTATCGCTGAAGCGTTCTCTTCCAGACAACTGTAGGTAGAAGACAAGGATATTTTTTTTTTGTATAAATACTTAAAATTAAAAGTAAACGATGAAACATGCTATGTCGAATGTCAATCAAAATCAAAACCCAGGAATAGCCTTTTTTAATCTATCTTACACTTAGACTCATAATGTAACTTCCAAATATGCCATAAATCATGAAAATGTGTTCAATTTTTTCTATTCTTATATACTTACATACAGACAAAAAATCCAATTGAATATATATTTCAGAGAGACACTCGTGAGCCGACAGGTTTCGGCCGGCCCCACAGCCTAAGATAACAATGCGGCGTACGCACTCTATTAGCCAGTGGTCCGTGTGCTCTGACCAGCGTCGTATCTCATGTCAGTCGGTTTGTGATCCTCATCAGACGACCAGTAAGACAAGACACCGGCCGGTGCAGGTACGCTCTACTGTGCACCTGACAGATAGTGTCAAAGACCTGACGGATAAAGTTCCAGTACGGGGAACTCTCAGTAAATAAAATAAACGTTCACACACTCACACCCCCGCACTAGGACTCCTTGTGTTGCGGGCGGCATGGACACACACAAATATCACATCACAAACACCCACGACCTGTGAACAAACCTTTATCTGTCACATAAATGTCTGCCCCAGCCGTAATCGAACCAGGGACAGCTCGTTCGGCAGACAGGGTCACTACCGACTGGGCTATAGGCGTCAAAAACTGTCAGCAGGGGGCGCGGTCAGTTCCAAATAAAAAAAGATTTGAAAACGGTTTTTTTTATTTTATTTACTATCAACTGTCATCATATATAACAATCTCTATATCGCCTCAATCAATCGGAGACATCCAACGCGGCGTGCGACCGCTGAAGGCGCGGCCCATGCGTGGGGGAGTTCGTGACTCGAGCAAACCCTCCATACCTAGGCTACTGGACACTTGAGGGGGACCTCACCCACAGAACAGCTATACTCTCTACCAAAAAGTAACAATCACTATACAAAACTAATGCCAACAAGCATACTCTAGTTACTACAAAAATTAGTTGGTTAACATTAGTTAGTGATGGGACTACTAGACTGTTAGTGCTGTAGTATTATCCCTAATCGAAGTTCGTCACAGATGCGTTGCTACCCCTGAGGACTGTGCCGTTTGCTTCTGGTATAAGTGGCACAACAATTTACCATAAAACAACTATTACAAGGTGGAATTATGCAATAATTGCTACGAGAGTAATTTTATTACAATGGTATGGTGGTGCTACCGCCCCGGGCGAACTAACAGATAACTGACTTTATATCTGACCTTTTTTATGACATGTAACATATTTTCCTCAGAAATACAACTCCACAGGCTACTTCCACTTTTGTCTTATTCCAGTAAGCATAATCACAAGCATATTGCAGGCTATTTCATTTGTTCGTCCCGGCCTTGGTCTTGATACCTTTCTGTATAATCTATTTTGTTGTTGTAGGATGTTTTCTAATATACATTTTATCAAACAGACGACTATCTATATTTTCTTCTGGGCTATGTATTTTTACCATTGGTTTTAAGGCTGTAAATATGTGTTTATTTATGTCTGTTTGTAGAGGTACTTTATTAAATAATTTATTAAGTGTGCTTTAGCTGGGTAAAGGACACTCTCCTCAGTAAACTTTAACAGGCATGCGATTTTAAAACATTCTAAGTGCCATTATTTCCGTTCTAGACTAAATCTCCAATCATGTGGTTTCTTGGGACTATTGCGCATCTTACTCTGTATTAGAAGAACACAGGTTGGACTCAGATTTAAATTTAATAATTTATTTAATTCATCATTGTCATAAAGCTTTCCGTTTTTTTGAGTTTTAGGTCTGTCTTTAATCGCTTTGTAAGCCTTGCAATTTCTTGTATGCTTCTCCTAACTGCTAAATATATCTTCTTCTCCCTTGTGTTTGACTTTTTTGGGATGGATGGAAGGATGCCTTTTTTTACCAAGGTTAGATATCTTGTGTTTCTGTAAAATTATTTTCATAGACAT
Source organism: Megathymus violae (assembly GCA_003671415.1). Lineage (NCBI taxonomy): Eukaryota > Metazoa > Arthropoda > Insecta > Lepidoptera > Hesperiidae > Megathymus > Megathymus violae. The sequence goes on from PDGT01000126.1 coordinate 329,881, forward strand.
TAAGACAGTAAAAATTTAAGGAAAAACAATTTATATTAAAAGTTGTAAAAAAAGAATATGTTAATCATTTGCCAATGTACGAGTCATTTCTGTATTTGGCTTGGTAAATATTACATCAACATCATCTCAACGGATTACGGCCCACTACTGAGCATGGGGCCCCTTCAGAATTAGTTATTGAGAGGTCCAACACACCGACGAAGCATGAATTGGCAGACTTTGCACACCATTGAGATATTACAGAGAATTCTCCAGGATGCTGGATTCACACAGTGATTTCCTTCACTAATGCAAGAGATATTTTGTTAAACTCACACAATTCAGGCAAATGTGCATGACGTGTTGTATGACCCGCATACAATCAGCAATTCCTCATGGATTGATTGCAGTGTTTCTATTCATTAGCACTATAACTCTACATTAGTAGTAATCTTTTTAAACTCTTCACTCATTGCTCCATATTCTGTTAATCCAGAAGGACCAGCTTTTCACTAAGCTGAACACTAGGTCCAAGTACAACACTAGGATCAAGAATAGCACTAGTTTCAGGTCTTGTTGCTGCTGTAACCTGAAATTGAATATATATTACTTGATCAAATTGAGTCATGTTATAAGGATTAAGCTTAGGTTCATTATAATTTAAACATTTACAAGAGATGTATTTTAAATAAAATAAAATACTTACTTGAAAGTTCCAGGAACAAAATTTGGAAACAATCTCTTTTTAGAAGAATCATTTTATGCAGTTTGTAAAGGTTCGCCAAAGATTCTGTGCCTACTGCTGTCCTATTTTTTTCTGGCCCAAGCTTTTAATCTGTAATTAATATTTTTACATCATATTCAATTAGTTGTTAAAAAATATATTACCAACAATTGTCTAACGAATAACTAAATCTTACTGTTTGAAATAGAAACCTTGAAACTTTAATGTATTCTTGCCATAAATATTGTTAGTTTTTTAAGTCACATAAATATTCTGTGGATTGTGTTGCCTCCTTATAATTGGACTGTGCAACAAGATCCTGCACCTCAGAGCTTATGTCCAGACTAGGTATTCCATTTATTGAAAGGGTATTAAAATGTGTGGGCGATGGATTAAAATAATGTACAATGTAGGTAAGTGCATAACTTATAAAACTTACTTGAGAGCATTGGTTTTTCCTAACTTTCTCAAAAAACAAGTAATTTCTCAATAAAGTACATAAAAGGAGTCTTTTCTCAATAAACAACACTATAACAATTTAGAAAATAATTTTCGCACTTCGCGCCAAGTTCATTACGGGAAACATTAAAACTTTGCCGTCATGAAAATAAATCACAGACAGAATTCAAAAATAGTTGCCATTTCAATATTTATTTAATGATTAATATATTTAATTACTGCTGGCAACATTACTTAAACGCAACCCAGACACTTTTCGTGTTGGTATTATGCCTTACTAAAGTCAATATCCCTTGACCTCAGCCCCCTAGTAGCGAACCCCCGCTATTGAGCGGGGGGCTTACTGTATCGTTATATAATATAAGGCGTTCCTTACGATACGAGACATCCTACGTGGCATACTATCTACACGGGCCAACGCGTGGGCAGTTCGAGACTCGAGGGACTCCTCCTTGCCCGGAAATTTTACTCGAGAGAGTCAACGGCCCTCTGGTGACGAAATCATCGCAATCAAAAGAAAGGGAAAGGGCTACCCTCTGGAGATGCGCGGGAGAGGGGTGGTGAATGCTCATGCCAGCTGCGGTGGTTATGTAGGACTCTAGATAAACCTAGAGGCCGTCCCACTAAATACGACCCGAGGATGGCTTTGACCATACAGTCTCCTAAGCCTTTATCTGAGGTGAGGTGCCAATAGCTGCTCAAATCCACTGCTTCCTTTATTAAGGGGTTGGAGTGATGTTCTGAAGACTTGAAAAAAGTCTCTGAGAAGCGCTTGGCGAGTTGTTGCATAGTAGGGAGTTCTAAATTCCTGTGCAGGTCAACGATCCTGACGCACCACCGGGCATTAGTTGCTCTTCTACAGAAGAGGACTGTTTGTATCATTTTCCGCATCCGCATGTGCGAACTCAGGGGCGGCGTACGTCGTGACCGGTCGGATGCATACCTTGTAAAGCGTTTGCTTACTTCTAAGGGACATCTTATTGTGCTTCTCCAACATACCGTTGAGGTGGCACATGTAGATTCGAGCTGTTCTGGTCACTCTTCGAATGTGAGTTCGGAAGGCGAGTCTGAAATCAAGCGTCACTTCCAAATAATTGGTAGTGGGCTTCCAGGGAATAGGGTCTCCTTATAATTTGACGGGAGGATCATCTTGGCCATGTCTGACTTTGTAATGAAAACAGACTGCGGAGTTCCTCTCCGGGTTGACCTCAATGCGCCATTCGTTAAACCATTCTCCTAACTCGTTAACCGAGTGGAGTTTAGTGAATGCCGCTTCTAACATGTGACCCAGATATTAGAGAGAAGTGTCGTCGGCGAAGAGTGAGAGGTGCACTCCGTTAGACGGGATGGGTATATCGTTAGTGTACGGTATGAACAGCAATGGCGAGATCACTGAGCCTTGAGGGTGACGCTGTAAAGTACCAGGGCTATTTATGTAGCCTCCATCGTACACAAGATAACGTGATTCAGGATCTTTGACAACGCTATCTAGTTTTGATTATAAAAACGAATGTAGTTGGACGAGAAGATTCCGGACACTAGTTTCCATTATAATCACATTGGACACTAGGTCATTGGTTATTTGTACAGTCCACTATATATTCCATTCCGCAACGTGCTTACGCCTCTAAAATGGTACCTATATTAAAATACTAGCAAACCACTCTCGCTTCATTTCAAAAAAATTACGCCTTACGTTTAGAAATAGCATCTACATCGTTTTAGGACTGGGTATTTCTCGTTCTGTGAATAGCAAATATATTAATTTATAACTTTTTTATTTACGAACGGACTTAAATGAAACGAACTTTAAATATTAGATGATGCCTACTGCAATATATTCGTGAAAGCCACAACGATATCGGCTAAGCCGTTTCTGATATAAGCGCGCACAAACGCACAGGCAAACAGACACAAATTTTAATAACTATTATTTTGGGTTCTATTGCGTTGATAAAGGCCCCTAATAATAATTTTTCTCATATATCCTTCATGTACGGTTCGATTCACTTCACTTCGATTCGTTTCCTTTTTTTCATTTATTTGAGATAACAAACAATGAATAAATTTATTTCACAAAATATAATAAATGTATCTTAAGATATAATAAATTTGCCACCAGCATCGTTTTCCACAGTTAGTCATAAAAAGGTACGTATTTGCAATAAGATAAATGTTGTGATTCTAATCACATTTTAAGTTATCCATTAGTAGTATTTTAAACCTGCCAGGATATACTGCGAAAATATTATTATTATTATTATATTTCATACCAGCATTTACGAGTACCATTATGAATAAGTTGGATGGTACAGTGACTTCTAACAGAAGCGATGGGATACCATTGTTGTCCATTTTCAGCACAGCACACTACGAACATGGCAACTGGGTGTGAACACAAAGAATGGACTCTTTCACCGCAAACCATCATAACATTACAGACAAATCTCGGCTTTAATACGATGTTTCCGTCGCCAAAGCGACATATAAATAGTACAACGCACATAATTTTATAAAATTAAATCTGCGAGCAGAATTTGAAGACAGCTCCAACAAAAACTAATCTGATTAAACAAAACTTTGATGTCATCCAAGTGTCAAGATCACGAAATTCAAAATGGCGCTGACACGGTCGAGTATTTTTTAAATTGAAAATAGTTTTAGCGCGTCGTTAAACTCAGTTTACAAGCAATAAAATAAAGTATTTTTGCTACTTGGGACACAACTATTCACTTCTAGTACCCCGTCTTCACTTCGCTTTGCAAATTTCTGCCGGAACAGATTTTCTTCCCGGGATAAATATTTTAGATTATAACCCATAATAGTATAAGTTACTAAAATGTCAAGAAATATCTAAATAAATTCAGTGGCCTTGGTTGACTTGGTTACAGATATGTCATTAGTACTAACGGATCAGGCATTCGTTGTTCTGCTCGAATGTTAATTTGCTTATATTATATGTCTGCTATTATATTATTATATGCTGCGGGATCGGCCAAAGTTTTTTTTATATTCTAATTCCATAAACTATATACTAAGTGATATTTTTATACCGCTCATTTTCGAATCTTAACCATTTAGGGGTCCACTTAAAGACAGCTAAAATTTCATCAAAATCTCTCCTCAATCTTTTATTAGTTCAGTGACACACACGCAAAGGATTTCTATGTATAAAGAAGATTAGGCCAGTAACTTTAGATGCATGAATTTAAAACTGTAAACACAGGATTTAATATGAAACTTAATATGAATCGGTAATACTAAATTTAATATGAATCGGAAATACTAAATTTAATATGAATCGGAAATTTAATTCCGATTTTTTTATTTCTGAATCCAAATTTGAAATTTATCACAAACTGCTATCATTCCCGCCATTCCATATTATATTTTTATCAATATGGAATTTGGTGATAAACAAACCAGAATTGCAGTAATAGCCTAGCACAAAGTGAATATGGAGCTATCGCCATTTACAAGACACTTCAGAAGCTTAATATCTGCCGCGTATTCGTATATCATATTACCGAGAGATATGCAAACAATTCCTCTGTCAAAGGCTATAAAAAAAAAATTGGGTGGTACAGAGCACAACGACCTTCAACAGGAGGACCCGTTCGCCACAGCCTCTTCCGTTTTTCAGCAAGGTGTACAACGAGTAGAGAAGATCGTTGCGGTGTGAAGCCAGGCTCGTACCCTCAACCATCAGAGTAACCAGATCATATTCATTCTATTTACATTAAAACTACCTTTTTTATGCTTAATCATTTTATTTAGGAGGAATACTACCGATTATATTTCACAGCAGAACTAGCAGTGATTTTGCCACATGAGGTTAAAGAATTACCACGAAGACGTGCCAAAAACTGTATAAAAGAGTAAAGAGTAAAGAAGCGCTCGCTTCACTTTGGAAAATTTCCCGGGAATAGGTCTATTTCCCAGGGCGAAAATTATCCTAGATTATGACCCATAATATAAGTTATGAATATGCCAGGTATCTATTCAGTGGTTAAGGTGCTTTAAGTGTACGAAAAAAAATTACAAAAAAATATATTTAAGCCTCCATGCCAATAGCAAAGTGTATCTACATAAAAATAAAATTTCCAACAAATATTCGACGTACAGACTCGACCCTGTTACATTATTATTATTAGTACAGATTTCGCTGAAAAAACAGTTATAATGGTACCATGCGTCAGTGTACTGAATGGCTGCTTTACAATATGAATGTGATGAGTAAGCATAATTTATCTTACGCACACATGTGCCCGAACCATAGACAAACAGCGCGCGCAAACACTTCAGCTGTTGCATCGTGGATGGACGTCAATAATATGGAGGCTTTGTTGTGAGTAATAGTACAATAAAATTGTTTACTTTGTTACTTAATTCATGGAAGTCTTTCTTATTATCTTCAATTTCTGTTTTCAATGAAACTGTACTGATAGCTATTAGTAATTTTAGTTGTTTAACACAATAACCAAACTATAGTTTGGACTGAAATATTAACTGTTCACGAAAATTTTTGTAGTAATAATATTCCTCACTTGGTAACAACGAAGTCCTTGTCCGTATAACCGTGATAATCTCAAAAAGTAAAGCGCGGATTTTCATGTGGTTGTATATCACTAGATAGAGATTCTTAAAGAAGGTTTAAGTGTGTCGACGTGCAAAATTTTAAAACTCCTAATGATAACGAGTAACGTTATTTTCGGATGTAGTGTTTGCGAAATAAAGAACCATATTTTCCGATAAGAACAAGGGCGAGCTTATAGCGTCTATATCTTAACTAATAACAAAGCAGCAACGGTTTCAAATTTATATATATAATTTTTTTTAATTTTTTTATATTAATTATATTTGTATTTATATTAATATTTAATTTATATTAATTATATATATAATTTTTTTTATAAACATTCAATTTACGTAATCATTGTTATTACTGTAAAGTTCAAAAATGTTATTTAAAAACAAGGCCATTCTTTATTGATAGATGCACTATAAATCATATAATTACAGAATATTATTTATAAAACAAAATTTTATAAAATAAGGTTTTAATGTTTAGGTACATTTTCATAACTAGTAGGTTTTTTTTCGATTATGGCGGAGGCACACTTTCATTCAGCCAAAGGTATTATTTAAATATTGTGTATTGAAGAAAAGTTTATATAATAGAAAATTTGGATAATTAATGTAATATTTTGCACATACGAGTAGACGGACTGCGAGATACAACCGAATTTATGATTACTTACATCTTGCGCAAAGAATGGTAACGGTGCGTGACTCATTCATTACTTAATTTTAGACCAATTAGAAAGTTGCCCGTACGCTTACTGCAATAATCTAAATTCAAATGAAACAATCGAAATTAAAATGGTAATGATTAAATCGTTTAACAAAATTGTTTCAGTAGACCTAATTTATCAAGTAATAATAAAGGTAAGTAAATAAATCTCCCGGGTGAATTAAGAAAGTCATTAAAAAGTAACTTATAAGAATTAAGAAATATTTTTATGTCCACTATTAGTACGCTAAAATATGTTTATTATTCATAAAACTAGCAAAGTTATCCCGAAAGCAGACAAATATGGAAAATATTAAATTTGCAACTTCTTTCAGCCGATTCGACTACACATCCCAGTGTGGGGTTCTGAGTCTATAAACATTTATTTTTTAGTTCGTTAGTTAGTTTACTTTTTAATCAGCCATTAAAATTATTTTCAATTAAATAATAGGAAACGTGCGAATATAGTTATAAAAATGCTTTTTTGTTTTTTTCATAACTTAAAAAGTATCATTGATAAAAACAGAGACTATAAATAAATAGGCATAAACAACACAGTTCAGTTCAAAAACATTTCTTCTTCTGTTTTTCATCTGATATTCTTTTTTGTAGGTATCAATAAAAAAAAATTAAACATTTATTATGGTCGAATTTCGTATTCGACCGCGAGACGAATCCTAATCATGACTTCAAGGACAAGGTTGTTCGCGTCGGAATGAAGGCGACACGCTGGCCTTGATATATAACCGTAATATTACGATTCCCACGTAACCCGAACTGGATTGGGTTGCTTTTTCAAATGGACGTTTATATTAGGTACTAGCTGTGCCCGCGGCTTCGTCCGCGTGGAATTTAACAAAAAAATTATTTAGTAGAAATAAAAATAGCCTATGTTACTCATTATTACATCAGCTACCTGTCTGAGCTACCTGTCCAGAGGTCTGCGCAAGTGCAAGTACTCTGTGGCACGGACGGAAGTAAAAAACGATCGGGAATGGCGAGTGACAGTAATTTTTATAATTTTGATTTGATCTCCATTGTTGTTAATAATTAATAAATAAAGTATATAAATTAATGGTGTTTATGTTAAAACATCACACTAAACCTAGTAACTTCTCTTTACTTCGCTTCTTCTAAACTTAATCTTATTTGAGAGGGTAAAACATAACGTGATAGTGAGGATAAAACAAACGGTAAGGTGCATTGGGATAATTCCGAAAATGGGTATATTCCGATAATTCAAAACATCTAGCAATCGTTAGCAGTATTTTTTTATTGGAAACATTGGTCTAGTTGCGATCTTAATTATCCTGCCCGCGTCTTTTGTCGGGAGCCAGTAGTGTCAACAATACTTGCACAGTGTCAGGTTTCCTCAAACAAGTGTTTTTTGTCCCATTTTTGTTGTTTCGTAATATCCCCAACATACTTTTCTCGATATTCTGGTAGGTTATTTAAAGTGTTGTTCGTTTTTATGATAGAATATCGTTTTTTGTGACTGTTTGACAGGAACACAACGTTATAGCTGTGGATTTATTTATTTTTCGGAATTATCCCAGAGGGGTAATTTCGATATAAACAAATTTCGTAATAACCCCGGGTTAAGTATCGAGACCCGAGATTGGGGTTTTTAAAAATAAACAAAGACGACCGGACTGGCCCAAGATTCAGAGAGAACTGATTTTATTGATCTTTAAACATGGTACATTGCATTTGAAACCTTACACTAATTATTTCATCCGCTGGCTGGTTACGCCAACGTAACTCCCGCATAGCTTTTTCTACCAATTAGCACTGGATCTCAAACTGAGAAAACCATAGCTGTCTTAATTTGATATACACGTATTTCATAGCGTCGTTCTCAATGGGAGTTTTTATACGACTTTATAGTAAATTCGTTGCATATTACTCATAATATTTTCATTTTTCCGTATATTGTGTACCTAGGTATACGTATGACTTTTGTCCAGCAGTGGACGTCTTTCGTCGAGTGGAATGTACGTCACCGCTCTAGGTACTTCTTGTTAGCAGTGTGCCATGCCTGGAAAAGTAGGAATATTCCCGGTAACATTGCCGTAAATATTGGAAACCTACTGGGTATATTCCCCAGGGGAAAATACTGAAAACAAGGGAATATGAGAACGCCACATTGCTTTTCCTTATTAGTTCTCTTCGTTTCGCTCAGGTTCCTTGCATGCAAATCTTCACCTAGTTTTTATCATTCATATTTATTCATACTTGACTAAAATGTTGAGAACCTAAGACTTTTTTGGGGGTAATTTCGAAGTAAGAATGTTGCAAAAAATAAGATCAGCAATACCATTAATAAAATTGATGATATTTTTTTTATGCGAGGAGTAATTACGATTAAAAAAGAAATTTAAACCTTCGGTCGAAGTGCAAAAGGAGCATAGAGAAAATAGTTTCGGAATTGCCCCAATGTAGTTCGTAATATCCCCTACACCCAAAATATATTACTTTGCATTTCAAAATTTTTATTTATAGAACCCAATAAGGTGTTTAAGATTCTAATTAATATTAATAATAAATCGATTTATTGAGTCAATAGAGGTAAAATAATTATGGGAACTAATATAAAATAACTTTGAATAATTAACCGAAACATAAACCTCTGCTCATCTCATATAAATTTCTATCGTAATTACCCCACTGCACCCTACTAAAGAAAACAACAATAATAATGCTTATTGGTTTTAATTAATTCTTTGATGTAAATCGATATAACTTATGGCCCTCAGAAAGGAAATAACCAACAAATTTTGGAGGTATAGATTCTTCATTAACATGTCAGTGATTTCCCAGAACAAAATAGTTGCCCTTAAAATATCTACTGTAAACTTTGTGAGGAACCCTACCTATCTGATTCAACATTCGAATCCATTTTTCTTTTTGAACTGCATTTACAGGAAACCTCGAAGAAGTAAAATTTGTCAATAAATATGAAATCACATTCGCCGTTTATTATCATATCATAATAGTAACAAATATAAAATTCGCCAAATTTTATCAATTTCAGGAGCTAATACTAATAATATTTGAGTTATTGTTATAAGTAACCCTACAATTTAATACTGAACACGACACCATTATGTTTACTATTTTTAAACTGATAAAATATAGAAAGACTGATAACTGATAAAATAACAAATACTAAAATAACAAATAGCAATTTTTTGACAGGGGACTAATGGAGAGTAAATAGTTTGAAAACAGTCCTACGGTAAATTTTCTTGCATCTCTTTCTCGCAAGTAGGATTTTCCGTAAAGCTCGAAATCTCACTCGCACATTGTATTCCTCTATTACTTGTATATTATATCTAGAGCTAATCCCACTGAAATAAAATCGAGTCCACAATGACTCACATCTGTAACGACCTTGTCTCTACGGATCTTTTTCCTGCTACAGCGATAATTAAGTCGCAGTAAAAGTTTCAAATTGGGACTTTTGTATACTGTCTAGTGAGAATGCACTTTTGGGAGCGTTAGATTAAGTAAAAGGTTGTTTGTGAGAACCAAGTTTTTCTGAATCTATAAATATAATAGAATCTAAAACTATAACGGATTTTCATGCGATTTTTACCAATAAAAATTGAAAGTGGTTCCTATTTTGAATGTGAGTAGATCCCGACGAATGTTTTTGTGTGTGTTTAAGTGAGTCTCTGGATGATTTAGGTTCACAATCGAATTCGGTACACAAAAAATTACGCCACGTGTAAAGTTTTTCAAATATTACAGTATAAAAATAACGTTTACTGAAAGCATAAAAATAAGGTAAGCCAGTGTAGGACCATGATAACGTCTTCTGAGTCCACTAGTATAATGAATATACGTGATTTGGTAATGGTTTGGCGTATCCAAAGATATTACTTAATGGCCAGCCAATAACATTTTATGCTCAGAATTTTGGAGTACTAACAGAAACAGGACTTAAATCGACTAAAGACTATCGCAAGCCACTGCCTGGTAACAATGTACTAACGTTGAATATTATCTATACTTTATCTATTTACATTTATGGTGAGCGGCTAGTACATCAACATTTTGTTAATCTGTTATCGAGTTTTTGTCTATGGTACATGAAATGCGAGGTTTATTACGCAAAGGCTATGGTTATGAAAACGTCAACCACATGGCGTCGTGGCATTTAAATAACAACTAGATATTGAAGTTTCTTGTTTTTTATGTAAATAACTCTAATATCTATGTATATAATAAAATTCTAACTGATCGCTTTCTGTACATGAACAATATATGAGAAAAAAATATTATTAGGGGCTTTTATTAACGGAATAGAACACAAAACAATTGTTGTTAGAATTTTTGTCTGTTTGTCTTTGCGTTTGTTCGCGCTAATCTCAGAAACGGCTTAACCGATTTTGTTCTGGTTTTGACTAATATATTACAGTAAACCTCACTTACCATTTAAAGTTTGTATCATTACAATTCGTCCATAAATCAAAAAATTATAAATTAATTTAAAATACTCTAGGTATTATTTCTTAGCGTAAGACGTAATTTTTTCGAAGCGAAGCGAGGGCAATTTGTTAGTGTAATATTATAATATCTTGAAACGTGATTTTATTACTTTTAAAAATGCATTTTTACCAATTACAAATTGCACAGATTTGTTAGAGTGAGAGAGACAGCAGCGTTGCATCTCTGCCGACGATCCAGTACACTAGAAATGCAAGACCTGCATGTATGTGTATGAAAGATACAGTTAGAAGGACGCGATTGAAACGGAAAAAATACAATATTCTGTCATAATAAATGTCAATTGAATTGGCCCCCGTCTGTGTAACCATTTACTCGCTGACATACTGTCAGTTACAAACATATGCTCTGCGTAATTTTACTTATTAACATTATTTAGTAAGTATATCCATAATTACCGTAACTTACATAATAAAGAATACATCATTGTGTAAAATGCGATGATCCGTGCAATGAGATGACCTTCATGGTTTGTGTACGAAGCACAGAGTATAAATGAAACGTAATTAAACTCATGGTACGTTAGTGTGGAAAAAATGGTCAAGTGCATGTTAATGTTTGCAGACTTGGTGCTTTATTGTACTGACCCAACTACCGAGCGAGCTGGGTGAAGAGGGGAGGG
>PDGT01000126.1:341482-353821 GCA_003671415.1 Megathymus violae
GAAGTATATTAACTTATTTAACAATGAAGATGACAAGAATGACGCATGAAAGATTTGCTGTTATATAAAGAAATACGCCAAAAATATGCCTTTTATTTATTTCATTATCAATATAAATTAGTCACTTCTCAAGTTCCCCGGTCATTCATTACGTTAACAACGAATGAATCCACTGTGTTCATTTAGTTCACTCACTCGGCGACGAGCAGCGATCGAGTTGTGTTGTGTAAACATTGCGAGTGAGTACGTTTATTTGTTTATTTTTTACGTTTACACTAACAATGAACGTTTATTTTGTTAAATAGACTGTTTTAACTTACTCATTCTTTAATATCTGAAGTTTTGATTAGTGTTTTTATTTATTGTGATGTACGTTTGCACGCGAAATTTCGATAGATATACATCGAAATGTCGGAGATAGTCTCTGACTCTGAAAGTTGCTCTGCATTTTAATTATCTTTGCTAGTTTATTATTTTTAGGTGCAATTTTTTTTTAACTTTTGGATGCCCGCCTTTTACACCTTCTTTTTACATGTTTGAATACGAATGGCTGACAAACCATAAATTAGCTAATCTATGTACATTTTAAGAGCTATCTTTGGCGGTTAAATCAGAAAAAAAAATGCCGCATCAAAACATAAAGTTTGTTATTTATATTTTCTTTAATTTAAAAAATCTTCTCTTACTAAAGTAACATTACTAACAAGAAATATACGTAAATATTTAGCTGTAGTTAACACTACCTATATAAAAATACTGTTAAATTGTTAAAAATAATTTTGAATTAAGACTCAATTAATTAACAAGAAAAATCGCCGTTTAAAGTAATTATTGATTGCTCGACTAACTTACTGAAATTTAATCAATTAATTCACCAATCGTTCGAATTGATTTAACCGTCTATATTGTTAAGGGTGTCGTACAACTAGAATATAAGAGATGATGTCATAGGGGTGACGCTCCCTTAATGCGCGACATTCGACAAGCATATTGATTTTCTTGCCAATTTCTCCGCTCCACCGTGCTCCAGTTTGGGGAATTTAAATGTCAAGTTTATCGTTAACATAATATTTCATTTAAAACTTGGATCGAATATTTTCAATTTCAAATTTAATTCCAATGAGTATCTAGATGTAGTAATGGTCATGGTTTATGGTTTAATCAATTTTTATGGTTTTGCTGCCGATCAGAAATAGAGGAAGATTCATTTAAGAAAGATAATTAAGATTTAAAAAAAAATAATAAGGGTTTCTCTAATCTAACGCTTTGATGTACGAGAGTTTATCGACAGCGAAGTGCTTACGCCTCCACCCGAAAAGGCGAAGTATTCCCGAATGTTCGGCCACATACGTCGTGATAATACGAATATTCGCGTTATCGCGATGTGTGCTGCCTAAGCTTTAAAGATTAAACGATAACATATTAGACTCACACCCCGCCTAGCGTTGCGGTGGCATGCACACACACAAATATGACATCACCCACACCTACAAGCCATGAACAAACATTCAACTGTCACGTAAATATCTGGCGCAGCCGGAAATCGAACCCGGGAAACGTTACACAAAAGGCGATGCTATCGCTAAGCAGCGCTCTCTACCAGACAACCTTTGGCTAGAAATTCATTAAAGCTATACTTTTGAGTTAGCATGAATTATTTTTGGGAAATTTTCAAACATTACTTTTAAATACACCCTAACACCTATCTGTGTTCAATTTATCATTTTTACATATTGTTGAACATGGATTCGACACTGCCGTGCGTTCAAATTTCAAAGGTATTTCATTAATTATCTCCTGTACTTTTGTAATAACACCAATGCTATTGTTATACGTTTTATATTAGCTTGACTTGTATGTATCTATCTATTTATGAATATAACGGAATCTTTGAATTACGTTTTCATCAACATCAAAATGTACGAATCGTTTAAAATTTTGCATACATTTAGAGAATCGATTATAATACAATAATTTCATACTGTAAGTAAGTTTTCTCATTAATCCATCTAAATTCTCGTCATAAGTTATAGGTTATATGAGGGCTGAAAAGGGACACATTGTATATATATATTATAGATCATGCAGTTATTTACATGGGATCACGTCTCTTTGCAGCCGGACCGGTATATGTAGGTATCAGTCGTGTAAAATCATTAGATGGTCAACAAATAGTAGAGTTCGACTGCTCCAAGTTAACAGGGAGAGTCCCATGTAATGGTGACGCGTTAGATGAAATGATGAGATTACGAGAACGTACATAAATTGAATGAGAGCCAATTCTTTCTTTCTTACCTTCTCATTTCCTGGCCGACAACGCATCAGTGATACCATTAGTTTTGCTGATGTCCATGGGCGGCGGTGACCACATACCATCAGGTGGCTCGTCTGCTCGTTTGTCGTATATTAACATAAAAAAAACATAGATTGAATCAGATTTTTTTATCACTCATAAAATGTATTCAAGTGTCCTAATACTAAATAACTTCAATATAATTTTAAGACTAAAAATAAAAAAATAAAATATAGATAAAAAAAAACAAAAACACGTTTTCGTAGAAATATGAATTAAAAAAAAATTACAGTTCAAAAAAAAACTAAACAAATACGCTTTCGTAGCGAATGAACTAAAAACTAGTAAATAATGTTAAAATATACAGTTTGTGATCAAGAGAAAGAGAAAGAAAAAGAGAGGGAATTTCCTTTAATTCTGTTTATTATAAATTTGTGAATATATTCAAAATAAGATAAAGTAACTTACAGAAAAGTTAGCTTTAACATAAGAAAGGTTGAGGTGCTTTCAACAACTGGTATCCAGAACTTTTTTTAAACTTTTTTTTCCCAGAGGTTTTATTTTTTTAACCATATTTTATTTAACTTACTACCCATACAGGAAGTGTCTCAGATAACTAGTACCAGTAGGAAAACTGCTAAACTACTCCCATATTATACTCTGAATTTTGCAGTTTCAATGATTACGTTAGCTGTCACAAGTTTCATACTATCGTAAGGCAATTCAGAAATACGTATGATACGAGTCTCGAAACCCGTGTGAATCGTTTCGTAAAGTACCGACCTGAATCGATATAAAATATGTCGAGAAAATGAGACTCTATTCATTTGGTTTTTGTATCAATACGATAAATTACTATCCGCTTCCAAAACGATATATATACAATTTTTTTTTATTACCACAAGGAAATAAATCACAACGACCTATTCACGTATTCTGTAGAACGCACAATGCTTTAGCTTATTATTTATTTGCTTATTATTTATTTATTTAATTGTCACATAACATTAAGTAATTTTTTGTCAAATTTCATGTTACATATTATTTTTATGGCTCACTAATATCAATTTTATCAATTTAAATTTTTCGTTTGTCTGTCTATCTGTCTGTATATAACGAGCGAGAAACCAACAGATGTTCAAACTAGACTATCGTGTATAGCTTGCATTCGTAACACGTCCGAATATTGATTTTGGCAGTGGTCCAGAGTGTTCCCGAGAATCTCATAATAAAGGCGATTGGATCAAAACACGCCGTCGTGCGTGGTAACAACGTTCACTGATCTGAATTTATCTCTGACTAAAATGTGATTTAGCGCACGGCAGTGAGCTGGGCCAAGTCCGGCGATCGTTGCTGTGTATACTGTTGAAGATCATTTATTCGTCATACGATTACTAAGGCACTTACTGAGAAACAGTAATAAATCAATTAAATCCATCGTCATTTTATCTGTATGCATACAATTAATTTATATATATATATATTAGCGGCCCCTTCCGACTTTGTTTTGGATGAACAATTAATTATATATACATGATTATTTAAAATTTTATGTATTTCGCTTTGATTTTTTTAAATGTTGTTAGCCGACAAACGAGCAGACGAGCCACCAGCTGGTAAGTGGTCACCGTCGCCCAAAGACATCAGCAAGACCAAAGGTATCACCGATGCGTTGTCGGCCAGGAAATGAGAAGAAGGTAAGAGAGAAAGTACTGGCTCTCAGGCCATACCAGGGTACACATACATTTGATATTCGACCCCAGTACAGTTATATCTTAGTACGTAAATAGGGTAAAGTCACCGTGTGCATACCGACCTTGGAAGTATTGATTTTGATACTAGTCGCTTGTTACACTGAGGTGCGTTTCGACCAGACAGGCGTGGAAGACGCCACGTAACTGGTAACAGGCCACGAAGAATAGATAATGATTATTATTTTATCAAATTATCTATACCTACTGACGTTAAAGAGAGAGTGCGTCTTTCGTGAGTTTATGTAAGCGGAGGGTAGTCTTCGGAATCACGGCGGGTAGACGAAAAATTATTTTACCATTCGATTGGTACAATATTCCGGAGGAAGATAGCTGTATATCGAGTATATATGTATAATAAATAACTGTTGTACCTCTTGAATTGTTAAACCTTCTTCGAAAATCACTTTATTGATATAAGCTACATGATAATGCGTACAAAAGTTTTTGATATTATCGCGTTCAAACAGACAGACACTTGTTTTGTACTACAGATACTTTATGTCTAACGTCTCCCGGGGCGGGTAGTTTTAATTTCCATATAATTTTTTTTAGGAGTAATCGCTACAAACACAAAACAACCTAGTGTTACTATTGTCTAAAGTCCCACATGTCTGCCGAAAACTACTTCCTAAACAGATTAATTATACCATTCAGATTCTGTATATTTACATATTCATAACAGGTTATACCTATTAATTTCCCTACACTGTGGACGTTCATAAAAACTTATGTTATCTGTACCAACGATGACACTGTAACGGGACCTCAACATATTTTTTTTTGGAAGTTTGGTCTATGCCCGTATAACGCTTAAACCCATTGATGTATTTTAAATTAATCTTGCTAATATTTATGTTGTGGAATAAGTGTTAAGCGTCAGTAGTTTAGTAGTCGCGTAGTATAAAACAAATTCTGCAGCTCTCTGTTTGAATGCGATAATCGCAAATCCGATACGGGTTTTTATACGATTTATCAATAGATAAAGTGACTCACTAGAAAGGTTTAGGTATATGAGTTGCGGCAAAAGTTATAAAACACCCGATAAAACCTCAAGGTTTGATTATCGATTACTATTTGTGAGCGTAAAATTCAAGTTTCCCGAAGCGAAGCGAGGATAGGTTAGTCATACTTAAGTAAATTTCCGTTGCAAAGCATTCGTATTGAAAAAGGTTATTACAACTTGATGGTTGCTTTAAAGACAAGACTGCTTGGAAATGAGTTTATACGTAGGCATACGAGTAAGTGCGTTCTGAAAGGGAGTAGGAAAAAACTCCTCAGGAGTTTCTTGCCGCTTCTTCTTCCAGGACCACTCACGAGGGGTTTGTTGAAGCGATGATATAGGTTGACTTTCGAAAGATGTTTGTAAAAACCAACTTTGAATTTCGTTTCATTTCGTTCAAATAAAATTCGTTGAATTTGTAACGAATTAGAATAAAATAAGGCTCTGTTTGAAATATATTTCCCACTAGCCTGCCCTTTCCAATGTTGTTACTCTATAAGTTATGGCCGCCATCCATAGACAAATCGACGTTTGCATGTAACAATCTGTTTTCAAGGTTGTATGTTTTTTTTTTTTTCAATAGACTTCCAATCGTCATATTGTCTTTTTTCGCGCCAAACGGATCCAAACGCTGGATATTGATGCGACGAATAAATATGTCAAAAGTTAAAAAGCCATTTAGTGCTTAAAGTCGAAATAGACTAAGTCCGCTGATCAAGAAAAAAAACGCTAAAAATGCTGAATTGTTATTATACTGCTCAAAAGTAAAAAAAAAAACATTTTTGTTGTTCCAGAAATATGTCTGAAGTTCATCCAGCTTTTGCCAACTCGGGGAAGAAGCAGGGGATTGAAATATGGAGAATTGAGGTGAGATTAGGTATATATTTAGAGCATATTACTGATTTGTCTGCAGATGCTGTCATAACTTGTACTTGGTAATTAGATAGGGACCCATGACAATAAATGTTAATTAATCAATATGCCGTCAATAGATTTGACTTTTAGTGTATTATTTTTATTTCTGAATAAACATTACCCTGATCGATCTGATTATTATCGCAAAATGTTACGAAAAATATATATATCTATATTACTATGTAAATCTGTTAAGCTTCTCTATATGTCTCGAGATAACTCAAGAACGGCTTGACCGATCTTAATTAAACTTGGTACGTAGTGAGAACACGTGATCGCGCAGATGATAAGATTTATAAAATATCAGTAAACCTAATGATGTTTGATCAAGGCGAAAAATATTAAATTTGTGTGCAAATAATTAATAGTCCAACCCGAACGAAGTCGGTCGGCGCTGACAGATTCTGATCTGTTCGATTCGTTACAGACCTGATTATGATCGACAGATCCAACTACAGTTAATTGATCTCGTTATCTAACGCCTTGGTTATGATTATTAGAACTAATTTTAGTTCTGACTGCAATTAATCCACCTGACGGTGCGACAGAAAGATCCCATTTTTAAATGACACATAACCCGATTTTCGGCAATTTAATTATATTTCCAACTATAAAATATTCAATTAATCTTCTTTTTACATCAAAATTATCGAAATTAACAATGGTTATCGAGTATTATAATTAAAATAATCACTAATTAGTAGAGTTATGTATATCAGTAAAATTGATAGTGCCATTTTAATAAAAGACATTTTGTTATGATAATAAATATAAATATTACTAATTTTAGTCTGTTTGTATGGCGTGATGTATTAAAAATATATAATTACTAGCAAAATACCCTCGCTTCGCTTCCCTTACTAGTAGTATCTACATTGTTCTATGACAGGGTATTACTCGTTCTGCGAATTAGCAATACATTGATTTTTAACTTTTATTATTTATGAACGGATTTAAATGAAACTTCTGCAATACGTAAGTGAAAACCATAACGAAATCGGTTAAGCCGTTTTTGAGATTAGCGCGCAAACACGCACAGTCAATTAGACGCAAATTGTAACAGCTGTTGCTTCGGCTTCTATTGCGGTAACAAAGGCTCCTCAAATAAGAGTTTTTTTATATATCCTTCAAGTACAGAGAGCGATCAGTTAGAATTTTAAAATATGTATAGATTTTCTGCTGCTCAATCTTGTCTGTAAATAATATTAACTTCTCAATCTATTTACTGTTATAGGATAACATGTATTCTAACTCTTCTTGCTTTATCGTTCCATTCTGTTCTGTCATTAATTCTCTAGCTCAACGGGATATAAGTTCGAAACCAGTGACAAAATTTGCTCTGAACATTCAAGAAAGCTCTAGAAAAATTCTAGTCCGTCACTTAATTAGGGACATTGCTTTGCCATTACCATGACATTATCTCTAGAAAACAGTCATTAAAGAACCATGGCATCGTTCCAGCCATGGGGTTGAATGATTTGATGGCATGTGGTGATTAAATAAATTGCTAATTATATATGTTAATTAGTTTAACTAGTGTGATTGGGTCCACGAGGGGATGACTCACTGTATGACATGAATGTATACTTCGTAAGAAGTCAGAGATTTTCTTCTCGCTGTCGTTACAAGAATGGCCTGAGCTGTCATGGTCGGCGATATTTATACCGTCAACCAATCTTGTGACGTCATCAATCCGAATGATTGAAATAAATAATATTAAACGCGTGTTATTATAATTATACTGATAATTCATATTAATGGGTCATCGTCAATATAATGAAATTCTAACTGATCACTTTCTGTACATGAACGAAATATTCGAAAAAATATTATCAGGGGCCTTTATTAACACGATAGCATACAAAACAAAAGTTGTTAGAATTTTTGTCTGTGCGTTTGTTCGCGTTATTTTCAGAAACAGCTTAAGCGATTTCGTTTTGGTTTTCATTAATTTATTACAGTAACCATCACATCATACTTAAAGTTTGTTTCATTTCAATCCGTCCATAAATAAAAAAGTTATACATTAATTTAGGATGATGTAGATGCTATTTCTTAGCGTATGGCGTAGTTTGTCCGAAGCGAACCGAGGGAAGTTTACCTGTACCAGGTACCTGTTAAAATTAAGTGTTTACGCTAGACTGTCACGATTAAAGAGTTTCGTAATTAGTAAGTATAAATGAATTACCTTGCGATCAATATCCATGTTTTAACGATAAATGTCCCTGTACGTTAAATATTAGGTAACTCCGACAAATAGAACAATCAAACTAATTGTATTTCGCGCTCAATACCTCTTCTAGCCTCTATAAGTGATAAGAGTAGCGATGACGTGTTACTTCGACGCGTGTCGCCGTAAGAATGCGCTAGCGCGTTGTCGGGTCAGCGCTCGTTGTGTGTGGTGGGGGTAACTCGACGCTTATTGGTCTAAATCTGAATTCACACAGTTATTCTAAAGCGCTATGAGATTGACGCGGTAGAAATTGTCAACATAAACCATGACAGGTACGTCACTAACGCGTCGCCGGTCAAGAACGAAGCCTTGAATCCGATTGTATATATTTATTTAATCTTCATTGTGAAAAAGGGGTACTGTGAGCTTGAATTAGGACCTTATCTAACAGTCAAAAGTCAAACTGCTTGAATGAACTATTCTTCCACACACAATTTTAAAAACAACAGATATGTTTTAAATTTCGTGTCAAAATTCAAATAAATATATATTTGAATGTTATATATTCATGTCTGAAGCTGTTTTTTGCGAGAGAAATTCACATGGCATGACTGAAGTGAAATATATCTGATGGTATAAATAAAGTGCGTGGGTCTGTATGATTTACGCTGACAACGATCGTACAGTTTTTATATAAAAGTCGAGGATAAATTATGTATTTTCTAACAGCACCAGATTCGAATCCCGCGTTACTTACTATTCAAATTATTAATTTATTTATAGTGTCACGGTGGCAACACTAATTGCAGAGCGCGCGCACGGTAAAAAAGGCAAATTTAAATTTAAAAGAAACTGGTATTTTTTTTGTCCGTTTTCGAATGCGACTACCGTGCGAGCGCGCTCCTACATTTTCCCAAGTTTTCTGTATGTTCAGTGTTTTGTGCATTGTGCTGTACAAATATACCGTACTGTAAACAGTCTTCTTAACTGCGTCTTTACCTCGGACCTTTACACGCGTATTAGTTTGATTATCATTCGTTTCGGTGAAGGGAGGAAACATTGCGAGGAAAGGAAAGGGACTAAACAAGGGCGACAAAGGAAACGCTCAAAAGCCGATAAATAACGAAGGTTTATGCTTCACGACAATCAATATATTCACTTATTACATCCGCACAATATCTCTGCAATTGCACGTTCTTAACGAGTTGACGTTAATGGCTTTGTCAAAACTGCGTTCTACCCTCCAATGTGTCTCCGGTTCTACCTTCTTTGTTATTAAAAACAAATCGGACGAGCACACAGTAAAATTAAATAAATGTATCTAGTGAACGCAGGAATGACAGACTAAGCATAAAGCACTAAATAGTTGTTACAGGCGTGTGAAGTCAATCCGCACTTAGCCAGCGTTGAATGAACTTTGTAGTTCAACAGTGGGACAATTATTGGCTGTGATGATAATGATGTGGGTGTTAATTTAAGTTGGCAGACATTTAACATTAAACATGGAAGTATAACACACATCGGGCATTTGTTTTTTGACCGCGATCTATTTTTCCTGGTCGGTTTCCTGGTTGGCCTCCAAACTTATGCTAAGGTATAAAATACTGGAGTTTAATTTTGTGGGGCAAACTAAACTTTACTTGTTATATTAGTCAAGTTTAGGTTTACACAACAGTTTAGGAGCTGCAATAGTTTTACTACGCATTTACTACTACACCTTAACGCTTAGAAATATCACTGGCATTGTTTTAGATTAATTTATTTATGAACGGATTGCAATGCAACGAACTTTAAGTATTAAGTGACGGTTACTGCATTACATTAGCGAAAACGATAAACCTAAACCTGTTAAGCCGTTTCTGAGATTAGCGGGAAGAAACGCACAGACAAAAAGACAAACGTTCCGACAAGTGTTCTTTCGGGTTCTATTGCGTTAATAAAGGCCCTTAGTAATAGTTTTTCTCATATATATTTCACGTATAAAAATTGATCAGATAAAGTTAAAACTGATATCATCGCGGACATTATACTTTGTAACTGTAACGGGTACTCCCGATTTTTGTGTTTTATGCCTAAGAACGTAAATGGAATTAGATGTAAAATTGATACGCTCATCTGTCATTAGTGTCTGTCAACACACGCCTTCACGACGATTCATATAATTGGGTCAAAATATCGGAATAAAATAAATTCTTTTTCCATTACCTTCTTCTCATTTCCTGGCCGACAACGCATCAGTGATACCTTTGGTCTTGCCGATGTCCATGGGCGACGGTGACCACTTACCATCAGGTCCATCGTCTGCTCGTTTGTCGGATATTGACATTGAAAAATTCGTGATCACCCGTTACTTTTAAAATGGTCGTACATCACTTAAAATCTGACGTAAGACAAGCAGGCGGAGGTAACCGCAAGACGATGGTGACATGATTTTGAAACGTTGCAGGACTTCGAGCCGGTGCCCGTTCCACCAAACCAGTATGGAAACTTCTACAGCGGAGATTCTTACATCGTTCTTAAGGTAAGTCAAGTCATAATTACATCGAGAAATAAAACATTTTAACATAAAAAACCGAATTCAGAGTGGTGGTTTTTTCTTACAATTGAAATGGGACCAAATAGCGAGTATACCCTTTCGGACGAAAAAGAAATTTGGCAAATCGATTAATAAATGACGGAGTACTGAGGCAACATACATTGAAACAAAGAAGTTACAGACAAATAAAAACCTGCCTCTTTTTTTGAACGCTGTTAATGAGTGAGCAAAGACAAAACAGGTTCAGAACTATTTTCTCGTGTAATTCTCAACCGATTTTCCTCATTTTATACGTTTTTATTTGCCTCACACTAGGTTCATCTCTATCTGTCGGCAGCGGAAAGGTTGGAACTTTGTGATTGACGTTTGAGGCACTTCCCGACTATATAAAAATATAACATAATTATTGTGTGTTCAGTTTCGATGAAAATATACGATAAATGTAATTTAATTTAATTAATACATTTTATTATAAGGTTTCATTGCGACATCTGTCGGCACGACTCAAGTGATACAATAATACAGTTAAACTAGTACAGTAGCATATATTTTAGTACCAATATCGTTGCATAGATGGCATAAAAACGATAAAATAAAATAAAATCTCATAAGATATTCAATAGGATATAAATGCATAAACATATTTATATTTATATTAACTGTAATTATTTTTATGTTTGGTAAAAATTAAAGAATTAGTGTTAACAATAATAAAAATTTAGAAACAGAATAGTATTTAAAGATTATGGTCAAATTTCAACCACTAAGCAAACACTGGTACGTAATCACTCTACGTATACAGTTTTCTGGCGGTCAAGTACAATGCATTTAAGCGCTGCACTACGATCCCCAGTGCCGGATGGACCTGCAGAAAAATGACATCCGTCACATAAATGAGCGCCGGCCGGGAGTCGAACCGGGACTGGCTTTGGGATTTGATTTAGTTTTGATCCGGACCTAATTGTCTAAAGGTTCAAAAAACATTTTTTTTTTTCAAAAATCCGGGAGATTCGAGGTTTGTATTTTATAAGGAGGTGGTAATTAAGGAATTTGAAGTTTTGCTTAATTGTACTGTTCAGTCAAAGGCTGATCGAGTAACAGACAACGCACGGCCTAAAGCGTTGGGGGCGGAGACAAGATATTTTTGCTAAACGGACTTCTCGCCCGCATTAGCAAATTGAAGCAATGTGAAGCCGGTGCGGGTGTTATAAATAAAGTAGGTAGGGTGGAACGTTAAAAGTTGCTTAGAGCAAGATCAAAGATTACTAGATTATCTTATTAGATTAGATTTTGCCGAGAAATCCATTTAGAAACAACAAGTCTTCTTGTTAGCTAGTCAACTGTTATTCCAAACATCAAACAAACTAAAGCGGGTTCTTTAAACATACGTATACTAATATTATAAAGAGAGAGTGCTAATTTTGTGAGTTTGTGTGTAAGGGGTCCTGAATTACGGTAGCTGTTTGAAAATCTCTTTTGCCATTAAAGGTACATTGTTGGACATAGGATATACTATAGCATAAAACTAACGGAGAAGGATTAGATGTGCGACATCAGCGGTAATTTACAAAACACCTGATAAAAATGAGTAACATTGTTTCGAGTGCGATTACTGATTGTGAACGTAAAAGTAAAGTTTGCCGAAGCTAACCGAGACTTTAGGGGGGG
>PDGT01000126.1:358465-395937 GCA_003671415.1 Megathymus violae
GAGCGAACATTGAAATCATCGGTGCGTAGAACTATTTACTCTGTTAGAATCTGCCTCCAAACTGCCCAAGGAATAATGTTAAACTTACGTATATCAATTGGACATTGTACATTTTAATTATGACGGGTACTCACGATTTTCATAGCGTCTAACCGTGACAATGATCTATGTCGGGGTCGAAATATCGGAAAAATAGGTAAATTGTAGATGGTTCAGTAGCGCATTTTGTTATGAGTCTTCCTACTGAGTGAGCGGTTCCCAGTTCAAATCCCGGCTGCAGCAAATATTTCGGCGACTTCATCATAATGTACTTATTTGTTCATGTCAAGTACCATCACCAACACAATAAAATTCAGTGCGTTTGTGAAAAAAACAGTTCCAAATTAAGTGTGATTCACAAACAGTTACATCACCCGAAACAGTTGTTACTCGTTTTTGTCAGGCTTTTTATAAATTTTCTCTGTTTACCCTAAACACCAAGAAGAGGCTCCGACAGCCGACAAACGCCGAAAGGTGCGCACTATTTTAATATACACTTTCCCATAAAGGTGTTTAAATTTTCTATCATGTTAAAAGTAACAAAATATTCTTTTGTAAAATACACAATGTCGAAGAAATCTTCATCTTTATTTTTACTTCCAACACAATCATTTAAATAAGCTCTTCAATATCCATGCAATAGTGTTTGATGTTGTCGCGTTCAAACAGACAGACAAACAAGCATACACACATACAAACAGGCTAACAAACAGACAGACAAACAAACAAACAAACATACAGATTCTTTTTTATTACTAAGTGACACTCACCACCTCCGCTCGCCGATGCGGTGGTTGTCTCAGACCTACAATAGTAACTTAGTTACTTTTCAACACAGATCCCTATTCCCACGAGGGCGACGTGGAGAAGTTCTTCACCGCGCTGGGATCCGGAGACCAGGACGCAGTGGCTGATGCGGACGAAGGGGGAGATGATGAGGTATGTTACTCCACACGGTTCTATACAAGAATGATTTGATCTGATGAAAATAACCAAAGAAATCTCGACCATGGAAAACAGTTGTTTAAAAATCTAATAAGATTAAAAAAAATTTTTTTTGATGCAAAGCAAGGATGGATCATCATTAAATAAATAATTTTTATTTATTGTAAAATTATCAACAAAATGATTTTGAAACAGAAATTTCGGCCAGTAGAACAACAAGTTTTGATCAATTACGTTAAATCCGTTTGCAGGACTTCGAAAAGGGTGCGTCTAAGCAGGTGGTCCTGAACGAGATCTCTGACGCGACAGGCAGCATCCAGATCAAGGAGATGGCGGCGCCGTACGCAAGGGAGCAGCTGGATTCTAATGTAATAAAAATAAAGTACAATCAAATACAGTATAGAACAGTACAGTTCAAAATATAAGCTATAAATGACAGCTCATTGACACATGTCACTATCCGTTGTCACAAACGTCAAATCAATACATGTGTCATTGACATTCATAAAATATAGAACGGAACAGTACAAAGCAATCAAATGTGATATAGTATGGTACAATATTATACAATACAAAAACGCATGTTTTTGTGTTTAACGACATATTATAATTAGTAGATTTACTAGGTATGTTTTAGTGAATAATTACTTTTGGCATATTTTGTCTGTAGACATTGTCACTGCAGACAATTGAGACGACTGACTAAGCCCGCGCGTGCAGTTTGAAAGTAGCAGCTGACAGTTGCTGTCACTGTCAGTTAAATCAAACGCTAATTTATTTGTTTTTTTAACTTCTGAGTAGTCGATATTGGCCTGGGTTTCATAACGTTAGAAACATAGATAAGTATATGAAATGCTTTTAGCATTAAATTCGCCTTTTATATCATGTCTCATTGAGTCGTAGGTATTATGTAATAAAGAAGTAAATAAAATGAAAACAACATTAAAAACAAATACCATTTCTGCACTAATTTATATCTGAATCGACATGTAATCAGTAGGAAGTTACATTTAGTAATACTGCATACGCGTAACTCAATAATTTTCTACGCAACAAGTCTAGTACATAATCCTGATTCTTTAATATCTCCATAATCTCATATTCCAGGAGTGCTACATATTGGATACTGGAAGCAGCATCTACGTGTGGGTCGGTCGGCAGTCAAACGGAAAGGTAAGATTTTATAACCAAAATTCAAATAATTATGTTATATCTACCAAGAGATAATATTTTTATATTTGAAATATGCTTGTAAAATCTGCTTCTGTTGTATGTACCCTGACACGGAGGTACCGAGTAACGGCTTCCTCCTGTTGAGACATCTGGTTCTGGTTTTGAGTAATCACAACTGTATGAGTACCCAGTGATAAGGTCCTTTACCTTCTTAACTAATTTGCTACTTCACTTGTTGCATCACTTGGAATCATCTAGGAAATGTATTTCGTATATTGTTAATTTAAATGTTCAAAATATAAATCTGGAAATCAAAAACTTGATTGATATAAACAAATATATATTTTGTTTCGTTATAATGACGTTTTGCAGAAATTGAGGCGAAACTGTAATAGAAACCGACCTCAGCTTTAAATTTACAATCAAGCTAAGGCCATCTTTCAGATCGGGATGGAATTGTTATTGTTATCAAATAAATAATATGGCTTCAAACATCTGAAAGTACTACATCTGAAAGTATAGTATGTTGCAAAATTGGTTGGTGACTAGAATAACAGATGGGGCTGCATTTAATCCAAAATTATTGAATTGAAAATGAAATCGTTTACACCCATTTCTACTATATTTTATAGCGCACAATTAGGTGGTGATTACAACAATAGATGGCGTTGTATTTAATTCAAATTAATTAAATTGTAAATGGAATCTTTATTCTCCGCCGTTTATTATAGCGCACAATTGGTTGGTGACTAGAATAACATAACAGATGGCGCTGTATTTTATCCAGATTATTGAGTTGCAAATGAAATCCTTATATTACACCCATCTCCGCCGTATATTATAGCGCACAATTAGTTGGTGATAAAAATAACAGATGGCGCTGTATTTTATCCAAATTATAGAATTATTGTCGAAATGAAGAATTGGAAAATCTCTACATAGATAGTAGTTGTCTGTATTGTCAAAACAATGTGTGAAAAATATGCTATAAAAATTATTTTAGGCAAAGAAATTGATTAAAATTTTCCAAAAAAAAAAACGCAAACAAGCAATGGAAGCTAACGATTTTTTTTTTCCAGGAGAAGCAGGCTGCTATGAATAAAGCCAAGCAGTACTTAGAAGCCAACAATTACCCTGATTGGGTGAGTCATATGTTAATTTGCCGACTTTCCACTACAGACTACAGATGATGCTACCGTAGAATCTAGCTGGGCTATAAATTATTACAAAGTTAGACCAATAAATTATATGAAAAAAAAAAAATTCTGCACGTGTGTATGTCACTGAACTCGTTGTACATGACTTGATGGATATTGTTGATATTTCTTAAGTTTAAGTGGATCACATTCACATTGTACCCGGTGGTAGGTGGCGCTGATCCCACTAGTGGCCAGCTGGTGTTGACATAATAATACCTCAAGTTTATTATTTACAGGTACACATTTCCAAAGTGACCGAAGGAGCGGAGCCTACTGCATTTAAACAACACTTTGAAGACTGGAATTAATTTTAAAACTTATCTTCATTCAAATCTATAAATATTAATGGACATGCGATAATCTGTACCGAGTATACAGTATACACAAAGTACTCTGTGGTATATATTTTTATTTAGTCTGTACTCTTGAAATCAATTCGAAACAAGAATATTTTTTTTAACTTGTCTAAATTGCATTCAACGACTTGTTTTAACTCCAGTTATAAAGTAATATTAAATTAAAGATAATAATAATTAATATACATATTACGAAATTTTTATTGTTTATTGTCTTAAATTCAATATTAAAACATAATAAAATAAAATTTAATAGAAATTTAAGTCAAATTTGGCGAAATAAAAAAGATTTTCTTTTTAATTACAATAATTCTCGTTCGTTCGAAGACTTCCTCCGTGCCGTGCGGTCTCTGAGGACACGAGCCTATATGGGAGTTGGGGACTCGAGGGAATCCTCTCGGCCCGAACAGTTCCTCGAGAGTAAAAAGCCTCCTGGTAACAAGCCCCGCTCGTGAGCATGGGGTACATTCATTCATTCTCCTCAAACAACTCGAGAATGTAAAATCGATTTTCTTTTCAATTGGAGTTTACTAGTTGAACTAAATTGATTACAAGAGTAAAGGCATTTGATCAATGAAATAAAATGACTGTAAAAGAAAAGATTTACCAAAAAATATTTTTGACTAATAATAATTATTAATCAAAGAAGTAAATTTTACTCCTTAAAGCACAAGTAAAGCACAAGCGTTTTGTACTTATTTTAAAAGTATACGTTCTAATTAATACCCATGTTTTAATATAATTTATTGAATAAATATCTTTTCTGTTTTTTTTTTCTTGCACCACTTCTTCCTATAGCAAAAATAGTCTGTGGTGTTTGAAATGTGAGTAACTAAATTAACCTGTGGTTAAATTGGGAAAATGGTATGATATATTTATCTTCCAGCTTCGCATCGATCGCTCCCAGGCCCATCTGTATGGCTTCGCGCTGATTCTCCATTGTTTCGCGCTGGCTCTCCATCGCTTCCCGCTGGCTTGCCATTATCGCTTCCCGCTGGCTTGCCATTATCGCTTCCCGCTCGCTCTCCATTTTATTTTCCAGCTTTCTCTCCAACATAGCCTCCATATATAAATGTTTTGGCTTATAAGGGGCTCCATCCATACTAGAGTCCAAGCCAACCTCCCTGCTCGTGGTGCATCCTGCTGAACAACGCACGAGGCTACCGCGAACGGTCCCTTCTGCTGATAGCTGGGCTCTGTACCGTCCAGTTTAACCCCGACGGCACTTCGCCCATGACTAGCTACCACCCTCCTAAAATAGACCGTAAAATGCCTCATACGTGTTTCGGTCGCAGTGTCGGGAAGCCAGTAATGTAATGAGAGTCTGTAGTATATTTCTAATTTTTACCGCCATATGAAGTGCTACGTATTTTTTTTAATAATACACTAAGTTCGCTGCCCCGGATTCCTGTTACGGAGCTATTGGAAGTGATTTCGTTGCAAGATAAATAATTCCTTGTATTCCGTATACCATGTTCACTTTTGTTTTATTCTCTCTGTGCACTAACAAAAACAATAGTTGTTAGAATTTTTATTCGCATTAATCTCAGAAACGGCTTATCCGATTTCGTTCGGTTTTTACTAATGTATCGCAGTAAGCGTCATTTAATAATTACATTTCGTTTCATTTCAATCCGTCTATAAATAAAAAAGTTCTGAATTAAATTTATTTCTAATTCACAAAGCGCGAAAAACCCAGTTCTAAAAAATGCGAATGCTATTTCTAAGCATAAGGTACTTTTTTTGAAGCGAAATGAGAGCGGTTTACCAGTAAATATTAGTCCACTGCGAAAGAAGCATTTTTATTATACAGTAATTTTACTGGTTTTAATCTGTAATCCAAGCGTGTAAGCCTAGTAGTTTTAATACGGAGACTTGATTTCAAATCGTGCCGAAACCTCCGAACCATTCGTCAAATTATGTGCGAATTACAAATTCATTAAAGTGTGTCGTCCACGGGCGACGGTGACCACTTACCATCGGGTGGCTCGTCTGCTCATTTTTCGGCTATGGACCTGAATAAAAAACCCATAGTGAGACAATATGAGTTGTAGCAATGAAATCATTATCATTTATTTATTTCAAATACAATAAAAGGTAAAATTTTCCCCACCCTAAGGTTTATAGAGAAGCTACTTCAGAGAAAATTTGTGCGCATCTAGCGTGATATATTTATTCATAAGGAAGCAAAGACAGAACAGTTAGAGCCATTTTCTCGTTTGCCATTACATTTTTTTTTTAGCTATTGAAGAAGTTTAGTGTTGCCAACAAAAAAATCTAAACAGTGACAATCGTAAAACGTTATTTAATGGTTATGGTCGAATTTCGAACACTAGTATACATACATTTTACCTTAACGCGTACTCACGATTATTGTTTTTTGCCGGTGTTTCAATGCAAGCATGGATCATAGTCACGGCGAGACTGACCAAAATCAATGGTTTTGGGTTGAAATATCGGTAAATCAAAAAAACTGTCAGTACCCATGGCGCTTAAAAGTGTAATGTGTACGAAGATATGCGTTAAAAATCATATCTATACTAATAATAAAACTGTCAGGTGGTCGAGTCTGCATGCAGAATATTTTTATGTAATTTTACGAAGGTACACTCTGTTATCGATGTAGAGATCTAACACATATTTTTGAAATTTTTGTCTCTTTGTCTGTGCACGTGTCACGACAAAACCACTGACCAGATTTGGATGGTACTAGGCATTTTATTGGCTTATATTATAGATCATAATATAGGATACGTTTTATCCCGGAATACCCACCTGTACCCGCGGGATAGGAAATAAAATAGTGAACGATCTATTAAGCAGGCAGTAAAATGGTAACTGTCTGACTGCAGCTATTGTTACAAATTAATTATGTTTTAAATTCACATAACTAAAAATACCTTTTCCAAAAAAATACAGGTTGTTATTTATAACCGTTAGCCGGAGGTTTTCTGAAGATTTTTTTATACAAAATAAGCAACAATCCCACTTAATGGTAAGTGGTGATGAAATCTAAGATGTTGAACGCATTAACTTATAAATAGTTTATTCACTCTCCTCTTGTAGATTCCCACAGTATATCGTATTATACAGACTAACGGACTAATGAAGTTCCATAATAATTATCTTATAAGCTCCGAGAATTTCAGGATATTAAAAGGAAAACTGTAAAAAACAGTCGTAGATGCGATTCTTGTACTGTCGATAAACAATGAAAACAATTAAATTCCACGAATCATTAAAACTAATTGCCAATGCCGAGAAATAGCTTCATGTTGACAAATATGATTTGATTCTCATTACGCATGTATATACATATAATAGTGAATAAAATACAAGTGTCTGTTTGTAATATTACAAATCTTAAAACTTGTACAAAAATCAGGGACAAATAATAGAAACCGGCTACTGATCTATAGTGATTTATATTTAAATAACATATTTATTAGTTTGTATAGTTTGTTGAAAGCTTTCAGATTTACGTCATTGGGCAATAAATTTAATTTATATCTGAACAGTTTTTTATACTTAATTACAATAATGAAAAATTTTCATTTTAAATTAACAGTTTTTTTTCTCTTAATAATATAATTATGCAAGCAAATCCACAATACAGCGTAACGTATAGATATATTCTTGACTTTTGACCGCGAACCGTTGACAAGAGCGGAGGTACAAGTAACTGGTCTCCCGCCATTATCCAATCAGTTCGGTTCGGTTCACTCGCGGAAATATATATCAGTTACTCTCCAACTTCAAAGTGAGTGCACGATTTTATGACGCGTTAATCGAGTTTTGAAGTTTCGTATTTCGAATAATTTGACAACGTAAGTTTATTTATTTTTTTATTTTTAAAACACCTAGGGTTGTTTAGAGTTTACAAAAGCTTTATCTTGTTGTCAGGTTCTGTGGTTTATATGTAACTTCGACCTTGAACATAGCTGCGCGTATTATATGATTTTTGTATCTGTTTATTTCATTAAATGGAGCATAGATAAGTAATTTAAAAAAAAGTTTTACATATGTGATATATGTGATATTTATAGTATATTCCAAAACAACTTGTTATTTTGATAATTTTGCCATATATTTTTGTGCCTATGAGGACGCTCTTGGATCATTTTTAAAACTTTTGAGGCAGCTTCCGTATGTTTTTTGACTACTAAAACACTTATTCTTCCTTCCCAGTTCATATAATTATCTAAAAAAAGTTTGACCGTGGACAACAGTAAAAATTTAATACGAGCATCAATAGAAGTACAAAATTTTTTTTTTTTTACAATATACTAACAAGTATATATATTAATTTATATTTTGGATTTTTGCCAAATTCCCATCGTCCATCCAGCGAAGTGAGTATTAATTAATTAAGAATATTAACTTAATATTAACAATTATTACGTCTTGTTTAGAAAAAACTGATAACCTTTCCCATTAGGTCATCACTATTTTATAACATTGACAATGTTCAATTAAACGATGCCTCTTTGTGCGTGATGTTGAATCTGTGTAATGATTTATTATGACCACTGGTAGAAAATTGGCGGTTACTCATTAAATCATGTTCTATTGTTTATTGATTATACTACAGCTTATCAAAAGATACAGACCAAAAAAATAAACGGTTGCCAAACAAAGAAAAAAAATGTCTAATTATGTACAGATAATAACACTTCAATGGGGTTGAATATGTACATTGTTATCTATAAAAAGAACAGCTATTCGCCTGTGCACTCTATATCTGTCTAACGACAACGTTAAAACTCGAAATAATTACTTTATATGTTCATGTCAATCAACAAATTAGTGAATTAATTAATAAAAAATAACTAAATTATATTCGACTTTGTTTTTACAAACCCTTCGAAAAGAACCTACGAGTGCTACAATGCTTTTAAAAAACCATGAGTTAGGGAAAAGAAGCGGCAAGAAAGTCCCAATGTGAATATTATTATAGCTTAAGTTACAGACATTACTTCTTATGGCGTATATCAGTATAATTTCCAGGTTGTCTTGACTTCAAAATCATCCGGTTAGTAGTAAAATAATTATAATTCTATCAAAGCAAGTTTCGTTCAATTTTCAAATTTACTTCCTTACTTACTTAGAGTGTTAATCCGAAGTCTATTTTAATATTGCCTCGGATTTCCAAATAAATGTTATCTGTATTCCTATGAAAATCGATTTGTATAATATTTACTTAGTTTATTTTCTACACGCTTTTTAAATTATGAACCATAAACAAAACAAAAAAAAAACATTGATGTCAACGAATGACAATGTAAATTTTTCTACTTAACAATTTTATAAGCACAGACCTGCACAGTTTTTAAATGCCACAGATTAAATTGCAGTCGATTCCACGATGAAATTATTATTGTATAAAATGATTCAGTTAGTTTAACCATGACGAACGGTTAAATTAAATTGTGTTTATGTTAATATAATTATCTAGTGAAATCATTTATGAGTTTTATTAAAGTAATCTCACGCCCCAAAGTTCCTGAAATCATCGCTTATGTCATAGGTATCCACGGTTGTTGACATAAACTGCACGTATTAGTAAATTTAAGAATTTCTTTATAAGTGATATATCCATGTGAAACCAACAATGTCATATAATAGTTACATCTTAAATTTTCCATCTTAGTTCTACAGTTTAAGTTTGACCCGCTTTTGCTTTCTTATATTATGGCAGTTGGTATTTTACAAGCGATGTTTACCTCGAAGTGGTTGTGCAATCATCGCGCATAAATGTATAGATATTTATGTCTGTCAACAGCATATTTTAAGATTGTAACAACCGTTGGTGAACTTTTATAAATAAATAAAAAACAAATAGGTACGTTGACGCTTGAATCGCTTAACTCCATACTGATAAAGAGAGTGAGAATTTTGTGTTTGTGTGTATTTCACCAATATGAAAAATTCTTACCATTCGAAAGGTACATTCCGGATGTACATAGGCTGTATACAGATAAATGTCACCCGAATGATGACACATGAGAACTGCCCGACCGATTTGGATGACTTATTTTGATTGTATTTATAAGTATCATGACAAGGTTTGAAATATTTTTTGAAAATTATACTATACAAGCCGGAAATTTCTATGGTAGGTATTTGTACATCAGTAAGACCAAAGATATCAATGATGCGTTGTCGGCCCGGAAATGAGAAGGGAAGAAAGAAAGTACTGGCTCTCACGCCCCCAGCCGGAACACGACGAGTCGCTTGGGAGCTGACTTAAGCGAAGGTGGTAGCTAGCCAAGCAGACTTCACGGAAAGATAATAATACCAGTAATAATATTAATGACTCAATAATAAAACCGATAATATAATCCTTACGCGAAGCCCTACCATCAAGCAGGATGGCTTCTGTCGCCTCTTACGACACCCTGTTCTGCCAGCATGAGATTGGGAGAGTAGTCTAGGCCGCTCCAATACGGCCAAAAGGTCTGTTGGATGAATCCTTTCGCAACACACACACGAACGCACGCACGCACAGCCCAAACTACTGGGGATAAAAACAGGTTATAAAATAAACAGGTTTAATATTTTTTGATGACCGCATTTATTATATTCTCAGCAAATGGCCTTTAATAAGGTTTAACTATATTCGTCAAGTAATTTAGAAGTAATATAATTATCCTTCCGCGCTTATCTCTTGCCCGAAAACACATCAGCATATTTGGTATTACGGACGTCCGTACACGGCAGTGACTTATCATCAGATGGTCATTCTGCTCCTTTGTTAATTATTGACGCAAAATAATCGAGTTTTTACTTCCAGAATGAAGATCCTTATCGTGTGGGCGGCCATCGCCCTGGCAGCCTGCGCGCACGCAAGAACTACAGTCAAGCAACAGCCCATCTCACCAGCAATCACCTCCTTGAGTGATAAGGTAAATTTACTTACTCAACCACCTAGGCTGCACTGAAAATCAGCGTTGGTAATTTGTTTAATTATTGTAGTATACGCTCGCTTCGCATCGAGAAACTCGTTCCATAACGTTCACAAATTAAAACCGTACCGAAAATTGCTATTTAATTACATCAGCTGTTTTTTAATTTTACAAAACAAGACATCACAAACACCTGAGACGCGAGAAAAACCATTTATTTTTCACATCTGGCACAGGTTTGTTACCCCGACCGGTAATAGAACCCGGGATCCCTCGTTCGACAGGAAAACATTACCTACTAGGCTACGAGGGCGTCTAACTTATTTGAACTACACCTGTCTATAGCTAAAAACCGCATGAAAATCGGTACAGTAATTTTGAGATTACCGCGTTCAGACAACAAACAGCAATTTCGTTTTATTATCGATAGTGATACAATTATGTTAAAATGATTCATTCAAGGCAGTTTCCTCGCAAGCCTCACGCGGAAGTCGCATGCAACATCTCAATGTACTATATGCTCATGAATCATTCGCTAAGTTCACACGATGAATCACGTAGGCTATTTCTGTACACAAAGTAGCTTGAATCGGACATAATTACGTAAACAGAACAGTAAATTATGCCTTTTGGGTTTCGAATCTGTGCGTTTGTTCGCACTAACCTCAGAAACGGCTTAACCGATTATGTTCTGGTTTTCGCTAGTATATTGCAGTAAGCATCACTTAACACTTAAAGTTTGTTTCATTTCAATCCGTTCATAAATAAAAAAGTTATAAATTAATTTAAAAGAATGTACAATTTTTCCGAAGCGAACGCGAGGGTAGTTTGCTAGTACATAATATAAGCTTCGGATCAGTTGCTATCCTGTGTCTATTGTAATGCGTGCCACAAGCAAAGTAAACAAAGGACAAAAGAACTACACAGGAAAAATAGGAGATCGTCATGCACTAGTAACGTAAATGAAACAAACATTATAATATGTTAATATCTTGATTAGTAATTCGCTCTCGTTTCGACGCAGCAAACATTGTCTTTATGTTTACTTAAAATAAGTACATAAACAACTGCAATGGAAGCGATTTACTCTGGAAGATTTATACTAGGGACGTATGGATATGAAATTTCGAATCCGGATAAGGAAGGATAATATATGAACAATATTTTACCGGTTTCAATTACGGCTATGGATATGAAGTTATTTCGGATTATCCGATTGTTTCGGATAATCTCGGTTACGGATGGAAAATCTTGGGAAAAAAAATAGAATGTTTTTACAAATTTTGACTTTAAAATGATATTGACGCGGCTAGTGTATCGGCTCGGTCGGAGTCAACCGGTCATAACGTGCTTTATTTATTGGTTTCGGATACATTTTTATATTGGATATCCGATAGTTTCGGTTACGGTTACGGAGCTCCAAACATCCCTAGCCGCGACATGTTTGATATGACCGGCCTGTCGCACACCTAAGTAACAACACCTAAGTCATATCTCGCGATATGACCAAAGTACTCGATGTCTCTCTTAAGACAGATAGTAAGGAGTTTGGTCTTAAGTTGTAATTTTTAAATAAAAATATATTAGCCCCGTGAGCTGTTCAAAGTATTTGTAGCATTTTATTCCAGTACCATTCGCCCCAAAGCGTCTCAGCTCCATACAGGGAAATAGATAATACCAATGTTTGTACAATCCTGATCTTAGTTTTGGTTATAAACTGTCCTAACAAATGGCTTGAAGTTAAGACAACGCATTTGGTTTTACCAATGCGCCGGCGCACTTCTACCTACTAACGTAAAATCAGCTAAAAAAAATATTTAATCTTGGAGATCAAGCATTCCCCTAAGTTCCAACTTTAGGTTACATTGATCCACCATCATCATTTTCGTTTTGGATTTCTTTATTGACAGAGCTGGCGTCGCAGTAACACTCTCCTTGCTTTCCAAATAAGGTATACTTACCTTACTTTCTTGCTGCAATCAACGTGGTATCATCAGCGTAACGGAGATTGGAAACTTCAACTCCACAAACGCTTTCACCACGATTTCTCATATGCATTCCCCATAAACATTAAATATAATTGAAGAGAGTATGCAGCCTTGTCGAATGCCATTTGCAAAAATCGATATTTATTCCAAGCTTTTCATAAATGTTGTCAATATTTCTCTGGTTTTGGTGTTAGCGTATAGACTTCGTGTACAAGTGGCAAGTTAGTATATTACTCTTAGTTCTGGTATAACTATGGTATTCAGGTTGTATTCACACGCTTTCTCAAGAAGTTGCATGAAATTGTAATGAATTCGGCCTGTTCTTGTTGCTTAAGCCGTACCTAGTATCAACTTTCTATTTAAGGGTTTGGAGTCTTAACAATTTAAATGTGTCGGTCGCCACATTGAAAACAAAGGCATAGAAATAGACTTTTTTTTTAATATATTAAATTTATGGATGCTGCCTCATTACTTTTTATCTTAGTAATAATGATTAGGTGTTTTTTTTTTTGTGTAATATTTTTTGTATATCTATACTACTGTATAAATCGGTAGTGTCTGTTTGTATGTCCCATTTAACTCATGAACGGCTTGACCGATCTGCATGAGAATTGGTATGTAGTGAGATGACGTGAGTGCGCAGATGAGAGGCTATATATGTATAATAGCAGTAAAACTAATGATGTGATCAAGGCAAGAAACATAAAATTTTAAATAATCGAATATATTATAATTAATAGTTCAACCCGAATGAAGTCGGCGGGGCCCGCTAGGTTTTACATATTTTTTTTATTTTGTTACCGATGTGGAGATCTAATCATATTTTTTTAAACTTTTGTCCGTTTGTCCGTCTCTCCGTACATGTATAACATTAGAATCACTGAACAAATTTAGTTTATGACATATTTATTATGTATTTTATAGGTATTATATAAGATACATTTCATCCCGGGTGAGGGTTCTGTACCCGGGGAATTTGCCAAAATGTGTACCCGGGGAATTTGCCAAAATGAACGAGGCCGGATTGCTGATATAGAGAATTTCTTCTACAATGTTACATTTTACTTTATTCACAAGCCTTTATTATACCCTTTTTATTTCAGGATGCAAGAGAGAAGGCAAGAGTACACCCTGCGTTCAGTAACGCAGGCAGACAGGCTGGCGTTGAGGTCTGGAGAATTGAGGTAAGCAGACAATCAATCATTCAGTCAATCGAGTCTTTATTGTGGAATAGAGTTACAAATAAATGTCAAATGTCACAATTTAATATTATCTCCGTATTCCCGCCACAATAGGAATTAATATAATGGCAATATTAAGACATTAATATAAAATTAATTACAGTCATTCTGATTGCCCACTTATTAGTTTTGATAAAATTGTATTATCAGTTACATAGTCATTATGAGGAGGACACGAAAGTAGCGTATCTTATTTATTAATTACTTTCGAGAGTCTTCGTGTTTTTCCGTGTTATGACTGACCTTGTTTTGGTATATAAGAAAGTAATAAGTAAGATTGATAAGAATTTTAACACGCACTAGTTTATTATATACAATTAATTTATATTTTCTCAATATTATTCTCTATAGATTTAGTAATGGAGGAGAAAAGAAATGGTCAATTTTCCTTTTATATTTTTTAAGGTCTGTCGCCCAAAATACTGGAGAAATTTCTGTTAAGGAATAAGTAACGCTCTCATATAAATTTCTCATTCATATATTTTGTTTCCTCTAACCGTATTGAGGCCACGTAAATAAATAAAAAAAAAACAAGTAATTTTACCAGGTCTACATTTATGTAATGGACTGTTTTAATTGAATAATTGTTATGAAATTTAATTTCACTTTTTACCCAATAACCACAATTAAACCGCTGCATGTATTTTTAAATATATTTATTTAAGAATTTTACTGATCTTACATCAGAATTTTATATCTGTAACCTAATTGTCAAACTTTAACCATTTTACATAGAATTGTGTGGCTATAATTTTGTTATCGTGTTGGAGGTCAAGAAAGGATCACTAACTAATCACGAGTAGAGGTCAGAAAACAAGTTCGCGATAAATTATATTCATTATAAACCGGCGTCATAACTCGAATCCTAGAAATAAAGTGGTTAAATTGTTTTTTTTTTGTTTCAATTCACTTGCATACATTAATAAATCCATCCGTAATTAAAAAAATAGTAATTGCGTCCTCCCGATATTTTGTTGAAATGCTACTACTCGCCAAAAGATGACACTACTTTGTTATATATTAATGCCATCGAGATTTATTCAAGACCATCTGAATTTTTTCAATTCTATCAGCAGCAGTTCAATTGCTATTAATTTTTGTGAGGCGTTCAATAAATCTCACATTATCCCCATATTGAATTTTAAAATTCACATAAATTCGGAACATATTGATTCATTACTATAAGTTTAAACTATCACTTAAACTAAATATATATGCGATTTTCTTATTTCTATTCCGCGAAAGCAAATCCATTTCCCAGTCTGAAACAATCCTAGTTGATGATACGTGGTATAGGGTCAAACATTCCAATTATCACTGGAACCTGTTCTGTGGTTGTCGTTTGATATTTGCACGGAAAAACATCGACAGAGAAACAAGCAAACAGACTTACAAATCTTTCACATAAATATGTTTAAGTCTCTATATTGATAACAAAGCCTACCCAAAGTAAAATCACTTAAACCTTTGTGGTTTAAAGTTTTTTATACAAATTTGTTTGTTGCTATGAAATTATAAATAAATAATTAATGATAGAATTTACAAAAAAACATTTTACTGATTCGATCTTGTTACACTTTCATATATATTTATCAGTGTACATTTGTATTTTTAAGTAACCTTCCACGTATTTTTTCAGAACTTCAACCCGGTTGCTGTGGCACAGAAAGATATTGGAAGGTTTTACAAAGGGGACTCCTACATTATCCTGAAGGTTCATTCATTTTCATCTAAATTTTCCTGATGAATCAACCTATCTATCGGTAACAGTAGTTGAAGATATACAGGATTTTTTGTGATTCATACATTCAGACGATAGACATTGATTTTTATCTGTACTATACAAGGATCTTGGTTTCCAGACAACATCAGACAAACACAACAACCTATCCTGGGATATTCACTACTGGATCGGAAGCGAATCCTCGCAGGACGAGGCCGGGGCGGCCGCCATCTTGACAGTGGGACTCGATGATAAGTTCGACGGCAAACCCGTTCAGCACAGGGAGACGATGGGACATGAGAGTCAGCAGTTCCTCGGTTACTTCTCCAACGGTATGAGACGAAGAGAGATAGATACACTTCAATGTCGAACTCGGCTTGTACGTGCGAATACATAGGGTCTCTCAGCAATCTTCGTGAAAAACTGCCGTTTTATAAAGAACTAGCTGTGCACGCGACTTCGTCCGCGTGG
The DNA here is from genome assembly GCA_003671415.1 of Megathymus violae. Classification (NCBI taxonomy): domain Eukaryota; kingdom Metazoa; phylum Arthropoda; class Insecta; order Lepidoptera; family Hesperiidae; genus Megathymus; species Megathymus violae. The sequence goes on from PDGT01000126.1 coordinate 374,506, forward strand.
AATTTAACAAAAAAATTATTAGTAGAAATAAAAGTAGCCTAAGTTACTCCTTATTACATCAGCTATCTGCCAGTGAAAGTCCCGTCAAAATCGGCCCAGCCGTTTCAGAGATTAGCCGGAACAAACAGACGGATATACAAAAATTGTAAAAAATGTTACTTTGGTGTATGTACCGTATATACATTCATATGCATGTATTAAAAAGCGGTTATTTTAATATTACAAACAGACACTCTAATTTTATTTATTAGTATAGATAACTTATTTGTAGTTTTGAATCAAATTCAATGGTAGTTACTTTAACGTTGATCTACAACTGGGAAAATAGATTTGAATCCTTCACAATCGTTTCATTTTTGATAGTTATGTGCATGCGTATTACAAAGTAATTATCATTCGCTTCGGTGAAGGAAAACGTACCTAAAACTTCTATGTAATTATTTCAATATGTGATGTTAAACCCGCGCTTGAACAGCGTGCCAGACTACAGCCTCTCATTGTGAAAAAAAACTCGAGTCCAGCAGTGGGACAATTATGAGTTGTAATGATAAGGATTATAATTTTGTAACTTTTATATTTATCTATCCAAGTACGCACCATTATGTATTATCGATGCAATGCTGTCATTGTATGGGAATACAGTTGATTCATTTTTAAAAAAAACCACCTGTAAACAGACATCGATGCATTATTGCATCGTCGGAATTAAATTTATTCCTAACAAAAACTTAATTCCAGAAATAAATTTAAGTTCGAGCAATCGCCTGAAGAGGGCGGTGGGAGCGATTTTAATCTCGGCTCATTGTCGTATTGTAAAACTGAGTTCCGATTTAATCTTGTAGCGATCAGATACGTGGACGGAGGCGTGGCGTCCGGCTTCAATCATGTCACCACGAACGCTGGGGCTGAGAAGAGGATGTTCCAGGTCAAGGGCAAGAAGAACATACGTGTGCGACAGGTCGGTCATATCAAACGTGTCGCGGCTAGAGATGTGTTTGGAGCTCCGCAACCGTAACCCAAACTACCGGATATCAGAAATAAAAATATATCCGACGGCATAACCGAATCCGATAAAAAAGTTTCCAATAATTTCGGATAGGGGCACGGTAAATAAAGCATAAAGCATGTTATGACAGGTTACCGGTGACCGAGTCGATACATTAGCCGCGTCATTCGCTGATGGTGTCTATTATTTAATTTGTTTTTTCTGTGATTATATTACCACATAAAACCTAGAAACAATGTCAAACTTTATAAATAGATTATTTTTTTTGCCAACTCGTAAATCATCCAATATCCATAACCGAAATTATCCGAAACCATGGGATAATTCGAAATAAATTCATATCCGTAACCGTAACCGAAACCGGTATAATATTACTCATATTTCCGTATCCATATCCGGATTTGAAATTTCATATGCGTACATCCCTAGTTTTGTCAGAAATTACTCATACGTAGAGACAAAAAATGATGTTTACAAATGTATGTAGAAAATAAATATATTATTAAATAATTTGAATTTGAGGATGTGTGTGAACGTTCATTATTGTATTTCGACCACCAGGTAGATCCTCTCATCTCCTCGATGAACAAAGGCGACGTCTTCATCCTGGATGTGAACCAGGACATCTTGGTGTATGTGGGTGACCGAGCGAAGAACGTGGAGAAACTCAAAGCTATCTCCATAGCGAACCAGATAAGAGACCAAGATCACAACGGTAGAGGCAAAGTTGAACTCATCGGTGAGTTTATAGAGTTTAAAATCAATGCGACAAGTCCAAACTAGGCTCGTGTGAGAAATGTTCGGTACTAATGATAAAATATATGTATAAATCGAACGTGGTGATTTTAAGGTCAAGTACCTTTCAAATGTTTCTTTAAAACATAATTCGCTTTGCTTACAAAAATATACACTCAGTAGTTTGCGGCGGTGTGGACGGGAATTGTTGTTTGCGTTCTAATCCCGGGATGTTGTGGAGCTCCATAACCGAAGCTATCGGATATCCGAAAGAACAATATATCCGAAACCGTAACCGAATGAAATCTAAATGAAACACGTTCAGGTTTTCGCTGTCTGAGCCGATACACTTGCCGCGTAGCTTTCATCTGTGGGCAAATTTTATTATTTAATGTTTTTTTTCCATGATTATAGAAAGTCAAAATATTACCTTGTAAAATATATTATATATTTTTTTTACAAGTCAAAATCATCTAATATCCGTAACCGGTAAAATCATCATATATCCGTATCCGAAATTTCACATCCATACATACCTAGTTCTAATGACAATAGACAAACCAGCTGACGGGCCATCTGACGCTGTGGTGACCGGCCATGCCATGACGTTACCAGCCAAGATGGAAGATGGAGATCCAGTTAAATACTGGCTCGCCAATCTTGGCACCGACACGATGTTGGTTCTAAAACATTAGCTGCAGCCAGCCAGGTGTAAGTCCCTCCCTCTGCGCACGGGCACCCTCGAGATTCAAACGGGTGGTACACACCCAAGCGACGTTCGGCGAGAGGGCGGGCTGGAGTCCCTTATACCCAAATTCAATTATTAAATTATTAGAAGTAATTTCGGATGAAACAGTTTGACAGTTGAGAGATCTGGTTTTAGGCAATTAGGATACTATTTTTATGGGATCTATCGAATTCTGTATGTCAGAATCGAATAGATGAGGTCTATAAATAAAATAGTTCAACTTCCATCATCTAAGTTTGGAATTCCTTAAAAACCGGAACATTTGCTTGTTCCCAGACCAGTACTCGAGTGATGTTGATGTCCAGAAGTTCTTCACTGCTCTGGGGTCAGGTAGCAAAGACCTTGTCCCGGAAGACAGCGCCGGTGGAGATGATCAGGTGTGTTGTACGATATGGCCATGTTATTAGCTAAAGCATTGAAAGCCTACACTATTTGAACTTGGGAGTTTCGAGTTTGCATCCCACACGCACTTGTTACCCTCGCTTCGGTGAAGGATAACGTCGTAAGAAGACCTGCACACATGAGAGTTCTACATATGCTTATGTAAGGTTCTAAGGTTGGGTACTGTCCCACTCCAATTTTCAAACGAGACCCGTGGCTCTGGCAACAACGTATGAATTTACATAGGAAAAGAAAATGAGTGTATACAGAGTTCTTTTCGTGATGATATTGATAGGAGAACAAAAAACGAAGATAAAAATACAAATATTCTTTATTTGTACACAACATAACGAAAATAGTGATTTAAAATATAAGATCTTGGTATACAAAGGGCGACCTTATCGTTAAAGTAGCGTTTTTGGTGAAAAATGAGGGTAGTTTTTTTTTAAATGATCATAACTAAATCCATGCTGCGTTCTTGCAGACCTTCGAAAGGAACGAGGAGCAAGCAGTGACTCTATACGAAGTGTCCGACAGCTCGGGCTCCCTTAAGGTCACGCCGCTGACCAAGCCTTACAAACAGGAGCAGCTGAAGCCGCAGGTACAATACAGCACAATATGAGTAATACTATGTTCTTCATAGTATGGGAGTCAAGGCCACAACTTATAAAGTTTTATTATGTAGATTTGATATATTTATAATAAAAAAATTTATTATGATAATGGTAACTATACCAATAATGGTTATGATAATGATAATGACAAGAATAAAGCTAATGATGATAACGGATTCATCCTAATATTATTATAATGATCTTTATATTATTACCTAAGTCGCTCACATTTGCCAAATCAAAATGTTTATGATTTTATTGATTGCGTTTTGATTAAATTTTTTATAAAATTTTGTTGATTCATTGATATGAATTTTGTGTCATAAATTTCAGGAAACTTATATTCTGGACACAGTGAGCGGAAGCATCTACATTTGGGTCGGCAAGCAGGCAACTAAACGGGTAAGACATTTGATTAGAACACTGAAATTCACTGTCATGACTCTTCATTAATAAGAGATTTCACCTCACTAGCTTAAAGTGGATGTTTTTGTTTGCTTCAGACATTTTTGAATTTAGAACGCTATAAATTGTTATTTTTAATGTTCGACTCATTGACAGTCAAAATTCCAGAAGACAATAGCAGAAAATTATATACAGTAATAAATCATGAGCTTAGCAAATGATTCAAATTTGGAACTTACAACAAAAACACTTAGAAACATCAAATCTAACGTTCCAATTTATTAATCAAAACTTCAAATTTATTGTTATTGCTATTAAAATATATATTAATATTGTAAAGAGACAGTGCGAATCTTATGAGTTTGTATGTAAGCGGAGAGTAATCTCCAGAACCATGGATCCTATTAAAAAAATTCATTTACCATTTGTAAAGTGCGTTATTCCCGATGAACGTATGGTATTTATCAAATGTTTATGGATAATAATTAATTGTTGAACCTGAACATGTCGGGATGGGCTGCTAGTATAATGTAAAAAAATTATGCTTCATGTTTAAACAAGTCGTGTTGGAGCGCAAAGATAGTATCTCTGATTGATGATAACTGGCGCCTCTCGTGAAGGAATTGGCTAGAGTTATACATTTTATTTGATATACTTACTTATTAATATTTCAATGTCGTGAAGAAATCAGTATTTACGGTTGAAATTTGAAACTCGATATAATAAAAGCTTCGGTGCAAAACATAATCTATCCTAATATTATAAAGAGGAAAGCTTTATATTTTTGTATGTTTGTAACGAATAAACTCAAAAACTACTGAACCGATTTTAAAAATTTTTTCACCTTTAGAATGCTATATTATCCCTGAGTAACGTAGGCTATATTTATCACTAGAGGAAAAAGGGATCCTTGCTAAAACTTCAGTAACGTGAGCCAAGGTGTAAAAATGCTTAAAAATTTCTTTCATCGCATACGCTGCGGAAACTGGCTGGCTGCTAGTAGATAATAGAAAGAGTTGTTTCTTTACGACTTTGTCACACATTGTAATTATAATTTACTTCGGACAGTTGCGAGATTGTCACAAATGATATATACTTTATTTAATTTAATAACGAGATAATTTTATGCGCGCAAGTACCGTATTACAATTCAGTGAGAATATATTACGAGTGAATTTTGTTGTATATCACTGACAGTGACAGATATACAAAATAGCCGAAAGCGACGCATACGGATGATTGAGGAACTAAAACGGTCGCGTTCCATTATTACGGTACAGTACCGTTCTAACATTAAACCAAAATTGATATGTTTTTTTTTCAGGAAAAATCTGAAGCTATGACTAAGGCACAGCAATTCCTCAGTGCTAAGAACTATCCGTCATGGGTAAGAGATTAAATTTTTTGTTTTTAATAACAATGTGATACAATAATTTTATACAGTTAATGATTTATTTTTATAATATCTTAAATAATGCACTATTAACACTTATGTTTTAACTTTTAACTGATGTCATGAACAACTAAGTTTGAAATATTATAAAAATGCAATACCGTAGTAGAACGGAATTTGTATATATTTTTATTGTAATTTTAATGTACTTAGGCTTGAGGCCAGACATATTTTTTTAGAATTCTTGTCTATCTGTGCAGCTATACCGCTAAAATTACTGAACAGATTTGGATGATACTCAATATATTTGTAACATATATTATGGGTCATAATCTAGGATAAACATTGGATCTGGTTCTGCGGAACAGGAAATAAATTCAATATGGACCGTTTATTAAGAAGGCCGTTTGGTTTTTTTGAAGCGAAGTGTGCGCGCGATACTATTGATTTAATATTTAAATATGGAATCATATGGTAAACGGACGTTCTAAATTTAAACCGATTTTTTTTTGTTTCTAGGTGCACATAGCAAGGATACCGCAGGGCACGGAGCCAGCTATTTTCAAACAGTACTTCACCACCTGGAGAGACGTCGGCATGTCACACAACCGGCTCGTCAGATCTGTTGGTGGTCTGTAACGCATGCTTGCTCGCATGGAGAATGTTGATAAATATAATATTGCAATTCTTTCAAATCATTATCATTTTGGATAAACATTTTAAATTATGTTAAGGTTATCGCACAATGACAAATACTCGTAAACTAAACTTTAGTTCAAATAATATGACATAAGAAAATATAGTAAGTTTCAAAAATACAAATAAAAAATATAATAACAATTTTATTCTTTTCTTTATACAAAAGGCCCCTTATTTACATCATAGTATATTTTGTTTTTTTTTCATTATTTCATTTTCATTATCAAAATACAATATTTAATATTAATAAATACTTCTGACAATTTAAATTCATTGCGTTTACTTTATAATGGCTTTAAGTAATATTCGTTCTCATTCGTTTTTTAGCTGTCTTAACCATATATGAGAAATTACAAAGGTTGCCCAAAGACAAAAATATAATAGTCGCACACACTAATTTTTTTATTGTCCTTTTCCTTTTTTTATTGTCCTTTGGGTTGTCTGTAAAAGGTTGCCTTTTATGTACACATCACAAACTCCTAGATATGTATATACAATGCCGGTGTGATGTACAATAAGTGTAAAAATTTATGTTTACTTATGGAAATACAATACAATATGTATTACTATTGTAGACATCAATATAATAAAATAAAATCAATCTAATTTAAATTTATATTTATTGTTATTCAAATGTCATTTATATTATTATCATTATTAATTAATTTTTTTATTTTGTATATTAAATTTGTTCAGCAGTATTTTTTCTTCATGAAATCTAAACAATCATGATACTTTTAAGGATTTTTGTGCAGACCAGCTTTTTTATGTGTACCATTTTTTATTTTAAAATAAAAAGAAAGCTATTGGGGCCGTATTGGGGCGGCCTAAAATACTCCCCCCAATCCCATGCCTGCAGAACAGGGTATCGTAAAAGGCGACAGAAGCCAGCCTGCTTGGTGATAGGGCTTCGCGTAAGGATTATATTATCAATTTAAGTCATTAATATTATTACTGGTATTATTATCTTTCCGTGAAGCCTGCCTGGCTAGATACCACCCTCCTGCTTGAGTCAGCCGCCAAACGACTCGTTGTGTTCTGGCTGGGGGCTTGAGAGCCAGTACTTTCTTTCTATGTTACCTTCTCAAGAAAAAAGAACTTATGAAAATCTCTTGTTAAGATAAAATAACTTATGCCGTTAATTTTATAAACACTGCAGTAAATAATAATAATAGTTCCCAGCAAGGAGGAAAAGGTTTTAGTCATGGTATTTGTTGAGTTTCAATGCAACTAATTCGAGCAGGTCACACCAGGTGGGAAATGTACAGGCTAGTTCTGTAGTTTGATATTAATAGTAGCAATAAATATTATGAAGACGAACATTCAAATATTTATATGTAAGATTATATCCGATGAGACTGTCAAGGAAAATGTAGTACTCATGGATCGGATGCATGCATTGTTTTGACTTGTTGGCATGCATGCTTTGTTTTTAAGCGAAACAAGGTTTCACATGGCGATTTGACATAATATTTGTTAGAATATCAAATATATCATACTAAATCACGTGATCGACTGAATGCCAAATATTCGGCAAAAGTACCTACATTTCGTGCATGTTGGATAAACGCTAAACATGAAATGAGCCACTTGTTTTTTTTCTTTAAATTAACATTATACAATAAGAAAACAAGAACATTTTTATTGTTTAATTACTGGCATATTTAGTTATCTGTTTTATGAGTATTATTTCGAATTGTAATTCTGAGACTTTAAAGTTTTAATAGATTAAAAGTAAAAATTCGAGATGGCTTCATTCTTATGTTCGGACCTATAACATAACTTATTACAGTGACAAAGCTTTTTTCATTAACAAGATCTATGAGAAAAATCATACTCGCATGCTAACAATAAATCCTTCAAATATACTTTTATTTATCATTTACAAGTACCTTCATACATCACGGTTCGCTTCGATAAAAAATGTCCTTCCGGTATTTCAAATGCAGAATGAAAAAGTATTGACCTTTACAATATTTATCCAAAATTTTCTTAATCATTGTGTGTATTTGTAAAAACTTCTAATTAACATTGGCAACTCAACATTTTCTTTATTACACCTCATAATTGTCCCCCAGAAGGAAATAGTTCGCCTTGGTCCAGTACAGGGTGGTAGACTTTATACATCATGAGGACATTTCGTAGAACTCTCTTGAATAGGTTTTCCTAGGTTTCTTCAACCGAAGCAAAGATAATTAAATTGTAATACGCACCTAAGCTAAAATAAATAATAGTTTAAAAAAACTAAAAAACACCCCACGCTTTTTACTTTGATTTGAATTATTTTGTTAATAACTTAAATTTTATTATAATGTTTATTTGAGGTAATTAATTATGATTGATTGTCCGACCTTCTACTACTGTAATAAAGACTCTTTGTAATTAAAAATTATTTTCTACTTTTTAGTTCAATTAGCAATAAAAGCGTGTTTTTTTAGTTTTTTGAAACTATTATTTATTTTAAACTATTATTTATTTTAATTCATTTTCGTTGATTGTACTTTTATCAATAAAATTATTAATTAAAAGATTTTGATCATGATAAATATCTTATTTACTTGTCGAATTTTGTTCTGTAAAATAATTTCAAAATTTATGTTCTGATTATTTTATTGTAATTAATAAGAAGCTTTTATAAATCACGGTTATTATATAACATCTTATATGAATATTAAATAGAGTAACTTGCGTTTATGAGACTTATTAGTACCCACGCATGTGTAAGGAATAAACAAGGTTAGAATGCGACTATCCTAAAGACATTTTGGTCCCCGTTGAGCAATACCGCGTCCCCGAGCAAGTTCGAAAGAGTAGTAAGTCGTAGACTCCAGAAATCAGTAAGAGTAACTCTGACTGGAAGTGCAGGCATGCCCAGATCGCGCGCTAGCTCTATCTTTCTCACTCTCCTACAGAGGATCTAAAAAAGAATTTATGAATCCTGGCCGTCCTAATAAGGATAATGGGAAACTGTTATCAAATTATTGCATTGTCATCGGCCCTTGATATGTGTGCAAAGTTTCAAGTTGATCAGACTTTTAGAAACCAGTGAAAATTAAGCTCAAAGATTCCGTTACATACATACATACATAGATACAACCCGAGCTAATAAAAGCGTATTAAAAAATAGAATACAAAATAAAAATCAATGTGCAATGTATCTACATTCACTGTTTTCTAACATAACTGAACGTGGAAAATGCGTCTTACACATCAAATTATTTTGACAAATATAAATAGTATTGCTTCTATAAATTTAAATTCTCTCCTTACTTAGGAGAACTCTCGATATTTTTCATTTCTTCACAACCACAGACAATCTCGTTTTATTTTGTGTATAGAGAAGATTGTTACCGACAATAAAAAAAATCGTCCATCACGTGACGCCCGATAGATATGAACGCTTAAGTTAATATTGTAATTTATAGTTAATAAAAATCAACAAAGATATATGGAATAAATATATCAATATTTATTTATATACATATATGATTTAAATATAATAATTATAATAAGATTATACTTGTATATTTATACTACTATGTACTATATATGTTTCGATAAAAACAGTACGCAGCTCATACAGAGAATGTTTAGGCACACACGCAATAGTTGAGAGCGGTGGCATATAGAGGGCATGACGGCAAGAGAGCGTCATGCCATTTGCCGTCACGTCATACGAGTCAGTTATACTGCCAAAGCGCGACAATGGATCTTTCATATCAAAAATGGTTCAAAATACACAGATACATTAAATAACTTTGGCGGCAAAAGAGCTTTATTAAAAAAATAACAAAATTGTCATAGAAAACCTAGTGCTGTGATATACATCTACTGACGTTAATTATCAATTACCACATCTTTTTAATTTATCGTTCTAACACTTTTAGATTCGTCGTCTTCTTCTAGCGAAAGCTCATCAGAAGAAAAGCCCACAAAAATTTACAAGGTATCAACAGTTGGTGCCGACAAATTTTTCTTTATTGAAACAGATTTGAAACAGAAAGTAAGTGTGTTATTTTTTAAGATTACTTACAATACATGAAAACAAGGAACTGATATAGAATTTCTTATATATGTACATCTGAAAAGTCGATTTTCGTTGAATCGGTCTGAAAAAGGTGAAAGTGACAATCTATGCTTTTACTTATTTGTACCTAGTATGTATTAGATATGTGTATGTATACTAGTTACTACTAACCTTTACTTTTAAGTACCTACTATACTAGAGATGTAATATGTCACTATGATATTTATTTTTTTATTTAATGGGGTTTAACCAAAATTAATATTAAATAGTTGTAAACCGGTATTATTAATAACAAATGAAATTATTTTAGAGAACACACATATAAAAAATAACGAGCGTAGCAAACACTGCCTCACGAGTATAACTTTATTTTAAAGTATATATAGATACTGGCCAAAAATACTGTATGTATAATTTGTACTAATAGTGATACAAATCGGTACATTTTAAGTTGTAAGTTTATAAAACTAGATGGTGTTACTATACGTCGTTCAAATTGGATATGGAAACTTTGTAAACAAAGTGTTGCCTAGCAATCATAAACAAACAGGTGCACGAAACTTTTTGTTCTATTATCAGTATCTATGACCACAGATTACTTTAATATTATAACGTCTGTGGCGGCCGGCAAGCCGCGTAACGTTCCGTTATTTTTTATTGTTGTCGTTCAAGTTTAATTTTATTTTACAGCAGATAAATAATTTAAATAAATACGAATTAGTCATGAATACAATCTAAATAGCTATTATAGAATTTATAATAAATAAATCATGTTGGAAATTTTAATGTTATTAAGTTTATTATTATACATATTGCGTGGAACAAAACGTTCTTGTATCGGAATATAATACGACCAAGTTGCAAAGTAAATTAGAATCATTATTGCTGTTAGGTATTAATAGTCATTTCTTTTTATAGGTATAGGCAGGCTTACCCCAAAACATAATATTTTGTGAAAATGTTACAAATCGCTTTACGAAAATAAGGTTGTGGCTGCGTAAGTTTTTCAATGACGAAAGTGTTTTATGACATTAGTTTTACTTCATTTTCACGCGGTTTAAAGTTGTTATCGATCAATACTAAGTTAATTTAGGATTCACAAATAATATAATGAGTGGTTTAATTTCATTAAAATATTTTATTTACAAATACAGCTCAGTTAATGAAAACCCTACAAAAGAATTTTAATGGTTTGTTTACAAAGTTTCCATATCCAATTTGAACAAAGTATAGGTGTGATTTGACACTTACATAATAAAAATATTTAAATATTTAGGTGTAATTGATTACTTACATCACTTGCAAGTAATTATTATTTATTTACAGAGATTGACTGCAACCGACATCTTCTTACTAGACGATGGCCAATACCTCTACGTCTGGTTCGGCAGAGATGTACCAAACGAAATATATAAATGTCTATTCCTTATTGGGAATGTAAGTTCAATATTTAAATTGATTTTTTTTTTCTTAATGAAATCACAAATATTAAATTTCACATTTAAGTCCAAACTTTATTGAGTAACAAAAATAAAAATAATACGAAAATATAAAATGTGGATAAAAATACGATAGTAAAACAATGTCGGTCATTGTTTTTTGTAACCGCCCGCGAAAAGAAGAGATGAAATCAAGACGATTTTAACATCAAAGGCATCACATTTCCCGGTTGATTTTAGAATTGATTGATGATTCTGCAGCCTGATCGATATTGACTCTGCCAGCCCAGAGGAGTCCCGCTTTCGATTCCCCGCTTTGGCAGTGTTCGTGATATCATATTTATGTATGTTTGTGTCACCCGCAACACAAGGAACGCTAGTGCGAAGTGTGTGTTGATGTAGGAAAAGAAAAAGAAAAATGAAGGAACAGTAGACTATACACTAGTTAGACAGACCGAAAATATGCTTTTTCCGCACAATTTATACCCTTCACTTTAAAAAAGTCTTCTCTTTTGAATTCGCCGTATGATTTTGGTAAATATTTTCCTTTTTAGGGGGTACAAATACACAAGCACACACGCATGCACTCACTCACACATATACGATTCATTATCTTTTTCGTAAAGATCCGTCTAAGGTAAGGTAAGGTCTAATAAAAATACAATAATGCGAAACCACTTTACCACAAACACATATTATCCTATGTTTTATATAAGTCTTAACCGCGGATTATTTTGTTATATACAAATAAAGACATTTTCCAATTTTTTTTGTATTATATATATATAAATCATGTATCCTGGTAAATGAAAATCTATCCTAGCGCCATCTCTGAGCCGATAGCTACACCGATTAGACGACAACCATTAGGGTTGGCACTATTTAATTTTCCTTACCCACGTCTTGTTGCAGGCGTACAAAGCTAAAGCTGGCAAGCCAACTGATCAACTATCCGTTCTCGGTATTAAAGAAGGCTTTGAGCCAAAGCAGTTCAAGTCGTTATTCGCCAAATGGGATGATAATTTGATTGCGGTAAGACTTTATATTTGTCTAAAGTTTAATAATATTTTTGGGATGAAAATAATTACAAAACTTTATTTCTAAAAGCACTTATAACTGGTATTAATATTTATGGTTAAACATCATTACATATATAAAGGAAAGTATATAGACAACCAGTTGTCGAATGAAAAAAATACTGAAACAATTTTGATACTATTTTCATTTTACATTAAGTATGGAAATTACAAGAAGTGTCATTACGCGTCATAAATTGTTAAAAATGACAAGACGACTAATCAATGACTGACAAATAAGCGGTCGTGCCAGCTGCTGGCAAGTGTTACCTGCCATCATCGGACATTCGTTATTTTATAAATATTGTCTTGCAAAACAAATGTAATATACAATGTTTTTTGTGAATATGAACTGAAACAAATTCAACAATGTTTATAAAACTTGCTACAGATATAAATTAAGAAAAACTTATTTTTTTTTTCAGGGTGAAACTGTACCGAATGAAATGTTAAGGACAAATGAAGTTTAAAAAATGACGAAATTTAAAAATCTGTGAATTGTAATATTTAATAAACTAAACATCCATCCATTCATCCATCCATCCACTTAAGTTGATATTACAATAAATATTGAAATCCGACTTTAAAACATTACTTTCAAATAACTTGTACTACTGAAAGAAATATGAATAAATTACATCATTATTAATATGTTTTATTTGATTTCAAACTCCGAGTAAACTCCAAGCGCCGATGATAAACAGATGGACAGACGAGAACAATTATTTGGATGCGAAAAACAAATATAAAAATAGTTAAAACAACTACTGGTCGTCGGCAAATTAATTTCAATTATGTTTAAGTAATGTAACTTTAATTATAGCAGTGGCCGATGATTAATGATTTTACTAATTACAAATATCGATAAACGATTTTGTATGACTCAGTCGTACCAGATTTAATCCTGTAGATACCGCTATAGAAATCTAACGTAACCAATCACCACGCTCACAACCAGAACGAAATAATATAACCAGCGTTTTACTCAAGATCAAAGGACTTCAGGACTTATTATTAACACGACTCCGTCAGCTTCAACTCACCTAAAGTTTAGTAATACTAACTGGTTACTTTAATTTATTCAATTACATTATTATAATACATTATTCACAGATAAATTCATTCGATTATAAAAATAAAATTATTAACTAATCATAATCGATTATCACTTGTAATAATTAGAAAAAGTATCTATTAAGTCAATCATTATCGATCACCCACCTCACACCATACTGTCTTTGTCACACGAACTACTAATTAGTAATTATTAATGGTTAAAATCGAGAAATCACGAGACATCCTCATAATCGAATAATTCCATTAGTATATCTTATAATCGCCCTCCGGAATATAATGAAGTTATATGAGAATCTTAAAATCTTCATTATTAATAAATTTGTCGACTTCATCAAATGTGTTATTCTTAAAATATAATTCATTTTCGTGCATCGCCTTTCCTTTAGTCTGGCATGCGAAATCGTACATCAAAAATTGCGTAATATATTAATAATATAATTGTTTTATACATTAAGTTAAGCTGTGTAGGGATGCTGGCTGTATGATAATGAAAGGAGTTAGCTGATCGTCCGATTGTAAATTGTCGCTGCCCATAAATGTCCACCACCTACCACAATTGTTACTATCACGTTGTCAGCGAAAAGGGTGGCGGAGAAATCCCTTTTACCTGCCTCTCTAACACACTATCGAAGCGCGCTAAAAACAGTTCTAGGAAAATGGTTTCTGTCGACATTAGGGTGGTACTGCCGAGCTGTCCAATTACAAGCACTAAAGCCCCTCCGTTGCTCGGCAGGGAATGCACCAAGAACAGTCTGGGAACACGAATAACGGGTGAGGAGTACACCGAGAGCACGAGGTCGACTTTCCACACACCAGGCGGTATAACTACAAGTGATCTTTGCTTACTAGTCTCACAGGTGATGCCATTTATTTCACTTTTACTGTTGTGCAGTGTGTTACAGCTGCATAATAAGACTGCATTATATGCTTTTGAGTAGGGATGCTATGGTATAAAATTTCGAATAAGGATATATGAATAATATTTTACCGATTCCGGTTACGGGTATGGTTTTATTTCAGATTATCCGATTGTTAAGGACAATTTCGATTACCGATATTAGATGATTTAGAAATCGGAAAATATATAATTTAATGTATTTACAAGGGAACTAAATTGAACTAAATTTAAACCAAGGGAACATTGTCTTTATTTGTAAGTATTAGCTGATATTACAATCATAGAAAAGAGCAATAGCCTTAAAAATGTAATAATTAATATGTCTAAAAATGAGGGCGTCGCGGCCAGTAACTGTAGTAACGTGTTTTATGTAAACTCCGCCCATATCCGAAATTATTTGAAACTTTTTTATTACATTTGGTTACGATTTCGGTTATATTTTTATGTCGGATATGTGATATTTTCACTTGCGGTAACGGAGCTTCATAACTTCCCTGCTTACGAGTAGCATTGTCATATAACATGGTTGATCGATGCATTGTTAAGTATTATAATAATTGACTCTTACTAAAATCACCTGTTTTAACATTGACGAACAAGTTAACAAACATCCCACTCCATTGTGCGGCTTCATGTCCTCGAATACAACTGATCGCTACTTGAAGAACAAAAGCCGGATAATAAAAGAATATCATTTATTATTTGGCTATTACACCATATGAAAAACGTAATATTAGTCTTGGTAATTGTCTGGCTAATGACGATTTTAATCAGGGATATAATCTAGCTCCGTAACCGTAACCGAAACTATCGGATATCCGAAATAACATTATATCTTTCGGATATAAAAATAGCATAAAAATGTGTCAAATAATTTCGAATAGCTGCAGAATCTAAACGAGACACGTGACAGGCCGTGGCCGGCCGAGCCGGCACACCGGCCGCGTCGCTCTCGTCTTTGGACAGTTTTTATTATTAAATATTTATGGCTATTGATTTTTTTTCTATGATTGTAACACCAAATAATACATGTGTACAAAGTCAAACGTCGCATTAATTTTTTTTCCAAATCGTAAATCATCTAATACCTATCCATAACTGAAATTATCCGAAACAATCGGATAATCCGAAATAATTTCATATCCGTAGCCGTAACCGAAATAATTCATAAATTCATATCCATAGCATATCTAATTTTAATACGACTCTCACAGCTCACCGATTCTTTCGGGTTAAACATTTTTTTTTACATAAAATAAGTTAACGCTCGACAACAATCCCACCTGATGGTAAGCGGTGATGAAGTCTAAGACGGTGAACGCACTAACTTGTAAGAACCTATTCACTCTCCTCTCGAAGACTCCCACATCGTAAGCAGCCGGGAACATAGACGCGGGCAAGTTATTCCAGTCCTTTGCAGTGCGCAGAATAAACGAAGACTCAAACCGCGTCGTTGGTGCAGGTGGTACGTTCACTCTGTAAAGGTGGATACCTGCCGTACGTCGAGTTGTCAGATGGAGGAACGGTGATGGAGGAATTATTAATTCGAACAATTCCTGAGCACACTCTCCAAAATGTACCCTATAGAAGACCGAGAGGCTGGCAATTATAAAATTACAATTATCTATCTTAGTAAATATAACGTTGATATATAATCAATACTAATTTTGAAATAGTATAAAAACATGATTCTAGCTAATTTATATAGCATATGTCCATTTGTAATCGTAATTGTCTAGTCGCACTGCTGGGTTCGAGTCTCCTCTCGCAATAAAAAAGGTTCACGTCACACTCTTCCACGCTGGCCAAGTGCGGGTTGGCAGACGTGACACACCTTTGAGAACATTATGAGGAACTCTCACGTGTGCAGGAAACCTGACGACGTTTTCTTTTACCGAAGCAAATGATAAGTAATATGCACATAATTTGAGAAATTAGTAGATTCGAACTTGCGTCTGCCGTGAAGGAGACCTACGTTCGAACCACTAGGCTATCACTGCTATATTTTATATTCTTTCTCTTTATAACATTTATATAGATTCCGCGGGAATAGTTTCAATTCCCGGGAAAAAAGGAGCTTAGATTGTGACCCATAATATGTTCATCTACTAACTTCGATTCCTGCCCAACGGCGGTTCTCCCCTGCACTGGGAGACACTAGTTCTCTCAAAATTCAGCTTGGGTTAAAACAGCCGGTAATCCGACTTGAAACACGAATATTCCAAGCACCCATCCCACAAGCGGACGAGCGCGTTGGAAGACAGTTCAGTTCATTCGTTCAGTACAAAATTTTGTTTGTGTATGCGGAGGGTAATCTCAAGAACCGCGGCATCTATCTGAAAAATTCTTTTACCATTTGAAAGGTACATTATTTGGAATGGATATAAGCTACATATTGTTCAATCCGAAGGATATCTGAGCGGGCCGCTAGCCTTAATATATGCGTATGTGCATAATGTAAATTAAGTAATTTTAAATATTTATAAGTGTTTATTTTGTGAAAATTTTGTATTTTACACACAATGCGTACTCCAAATTAGTTCCCTCTCATTTACTGTCAGAATCTGAAAGAGATTTCCTTTAAAAATCCTCTTTAGTTTTATTGTTTAAGTATTCAATGGACATATATTATTAAACAAATAAATAACAAATTAACATTTATTTATAATGTTAAATAACTGTGTTTTTCACAATAACTGCCGTGTGGGAGCGCTTTATAAGCCGTTACTCCCCGATAACAAGTCAGTGCGCAAACTGGTGCGACGCGATACTGAGCTAGATAACCTTTTAATTACAATGTTATTGATTAACGTTTTATTATTGGCAATAATCTCTTTTAATTTTCCCCAAGTGTATTCGAGGAAAGTAAATACGAATAAACTCTCTGTGGTTTACGCTTGGAATCAAATTAGTTATGATATTAACGGAGTCAAATGTAAGTAACTTTAACACCTTATAATTTGCGACATAAGAGCGTTATTTTTACTAGGTTTTCATTGATAGAGACAAAAAAATTCAAGTGTTTTACCGAGTTAAAGAATGGAGAAGATCATCTATTCGTTTGTATATATTTGTATGTTTGTCACCTCAGAACTCCGACGTTTATTAATCGATTTGGAAAATTCCTTTTTTATTAGAAAGGGTATACTTTTCGTTTGATCTCTTTAAATTTGAAGAAAATATACCATAACCAAGGGTGAAGGATAGGAGATGAAACCAAGAAATTCACTTCCAAATTGAAGTCGGTATTTTTCTTAGTAACATATTTACTTTTATATTTTAAAATTGCTGTTTTATTTAGGTCGTACGTAGGTCAAAATATAGTTCGTTTTAATAAACCTATTCTAATAATAATATTGTAACAGAGCCGAATCTTAACATTAAATATTTTTAGAAAATTGTACTGATATTAATTAGTAGGCGTCAGTTTTGATATAGAGGCAAATTAGTTTTGGATTTTTTGTTCGTATATTAATATCAATCACATCGAAACTACAGAGGAGATTAGAATGATACATAGCATGTTAGTAATTAATATTAAGGGTTATAATACTTTCAATCCCGGAACTGGATCTGTTCCCGTGGGATAAGTAATGAAAATTACAATGGAAGTGATATTTTTTAAAATTTTGATTGCATATCTGTAGCTATAAAGAAAAGCTGTTAAGACATTTTACATACATTTATTTACTACAGTTCCAATATTACTGTTCTGGATAAAAAAGTGATTAAATAATATCTTTGGTAAAAAATTACATTGGAGATAAAGTTTCCTGTAAATCATTTAATTGTGGAAAGAGAATGATATTTATAAAAATTCTGATAAAAACGCTTACATTTTCACTCGATCAGTTTAATAGCTATTTCAAGAACTAAGCACTGAAGTGAAAATAATTAGAAATCTTTACTCGTGTATTATCAATCGTTTTATAATTATTTTACTCTATAACTAATACCTTTTTCATTAATTATTCTACAACGCTAACGACCGCATGAAAGTTCGTTTCGTTTGGAAATTGTTACCTTCACACAGATTATATACGCGCGGTTGCATTGAGGACACAGAAAGACTGTATGAGAAGAAAATTATTTTAACTAAATATACGTGACAATGTGAGAACCAAAATTGATTTTATTATTAAAAACGTTCGTTTAAAAGGAGTTGCTGACGCTGTCTTCACTTTACGTATTCTTAGTACATTTTCTTAGTAACACTCAATAAGACCACATTCGGAAAATAAGGCCCTTATTTGACACACAGACAAACTCTTTGTATGTGTAGTATTCTACTTGTAAAAACTTTACTTCTAAGCTATGATACTTGGTGCTGTATGCATGCACTAACATGCATAAACTAACATGACTTTTAGAAGTCTCCAGGATGTTGGGCGCCCTCAAAAGCTCTAAAAAACTTTCGATGTATACCGTTTTGACGCTTAAAAAATTCGAGAATATCTTTGATTGATTGTCGTATATCTGTGTTAAAGATTGTTTATGTCATTCACGGCTTAAACTGTACCGATTATAGGTGAACTGTCACCTTATCTCATTGTATATCCTGATGATCTGCTACGTCTGACAGACACACCCACATACATATATAACACACATATCTTGCCCAGTTTTGACACGAGACGATTGATTGATCTGTGAGTGAGAAAAAAATACTCATGTAAAAATATCCAAAGCCTATGTTGCATCATTGAATGTACCCATTCGGAACTCTGTATTTCAGACGAACGCGACTCGGACTTTGAAAGACGACCCAACGGAGTACTATTTGACCAAGAACTGGAGAACAAGGAAAAGTTCTTCATTCAGTACAACAATGTGCCGATCGGCTTTGAGGTGTACAGGGACAAGGTTTTTGTCACAGTGCCCAGGAGACAGTATGGTATGGGTCGCTTGGGATTTTGTCTCTTAAGCAAACCTGAGACTGTTAACCTCATGTTAGTGGTTACCGCTTTCCATGTACATTTATAACTCCAAAACATTGCTGATGCGTTTTCAGCGTCAAAAAACGTAGAACCCGCTATTTGAGAAGCTTTTAAAAATATTTTAAAAAGAGTGTGATATCGCTAGCAGATAAATCTATGCCTAAATGTAAAATTACACTTCGAATAAACATGAGTTTGTTGGTCCTTCGAGGTCTAAGTTTAGAAGGACCAACATTGGCGTTTTTTATTGAAGTACACCACGTGAAGATTGAGGTGCATAAGAGAATAGATAGAAGACCCAAAATGCTTGTTAAGCAAAGACGATCGAAGATCGACGATCCCGTAGTCCAGTTGGTAGTGACCCTGCCTGCCTAGCGTGGGGTTCCGGGTTCGATTCCCGGCCGGGGCAGATATTTATGTGACAGATAAATGTTTGTTCTCGGGTCATGGGTGTTTGTGATGTGATAATTGTGTATGTCCATGCCACCCGCAACACAGGGAATCGTAGTGCGGGAGTGTGAGTGTGTAAACGTTTATTTATTCATTCATATTGTTGAGACACAAATATTTCTTTCTGAAAAACAACTCTGTTAGGCACTCCAAGTGAGTTTCAACTCCCAACCTGTCATGGCTAGGATCATGCCTAGAACTGCAGTGTTTTGACTCGATATTCAGAAATTTCATAGTCTAGCAATGAAAAGAATTTTGTTGGCCAGAATCAGATAAGCTCCATTTCTTTTTACCAAACATTGCAATCTCCTGGCCAGTTCGAACGTTCGGTCTGCTGCACAGGTGTGGCGGTGTAAGTCTTAGGAGCTCAAGGTAAGAAAGTTATCTCTTGCTTCCATCAAAAACAAGATGAGGAATCCCGCATGATCTGGGACCAAACCATGGTATCTCAAAAGTTTGAGAATTCATCTACATTTTGCCTGCTAAGCCTGCTATGGTTTTCATCCCTCACATTGTAACAGGAGACCAGAACAGGAGGAAAATTCTAACTTACAATGATAATGACGAATAAGTGCTTCATCATAATCGAGGCCTAACAAGTTCAACTGATTAGTTTACTTAAAACTACATGCCATAATACAGCGAGTTTTTTTTGACATATTCCAGGTATACCTTCAACGCTGAACTACGTGCCAATTCACAGTATTGGGTCTCCAGCTTTAAAGCCGTATCCAGATGGAGACTCCATTAAAGATCTGGTCTCCGTGTACAGGCCTAGAGTAGACGTATGTGATCGGTTGTGGATGGTAGACACAGGTCTTCTAGAAGTTCCAGGTCTGTTTATTTTTATGTAAGGGTGTAAAGCTAATCAATTTTTTAAATGCGATTTAATTGCTTGATCTGTATACATCTATGTATTTTGAAAACAATAAATTCCAAACGTTTTAAACCTATATTAATATTATGAAGAGAAAGTATTTATTTTCTGTGTTTATGTATATTCGGAGGGCATCCGGAGCAACATCTATCTGATTTTTTTTTATCATTTGAAAGCTACATTATTCGAGATGAATATAGACCATTTATTCGGCCCGAATGAAATCGTTTTGGCCGTATTAGGGAGGCCTACAATACTCCCCCAATTCCAAGCTGGCAGAATAGGATGTCGTAAGAGGCGACAGAAGCCAGCCTGCTTGGTGGTAGAGCTTCGCGTAAGGATTATATTATCAATATTATTATTAAGTCATTATTATTATTACTGGTATTATTATCTTTCCGAGAAGTCCGCCTGGCTAGCTACCACCCTCTTGCTCAAGTCAGACGCCAAACTCGTCGTGTTCCGGCTAAGGGCTTGAAAGCGAGTACATTCTTTCTTTCTTCTTATTACCGGGTCGACAACGCATCAGTGATACCTTTAGTGTTAGTATTGCCCATGGGCGACGGTGATCACTTACCACCAGGTGGCTCGTCTGCTCGTTTTCGGGTATCAACATTTAAAAAAATCAGGGAAGGCCACCACTAAATATTAATGTACCCTTCAATAAACG
>PDGT01000126.1:403056-442816 GCA_003671415.1 Megathymus violae
TTAATAATACCTCTAAAATATTCCACTTACATTCATTATCCAACGTGTTTCACTGATCTGTATATATGTATACAGTATTGTTATAATTACAAACTGTTTTATTAAAATAGTATATTCTAAGTACAGTAACATTTAGTTTAGTTTTTTTTTTACATAGAATAAGTTAATACTTTATATTTTTACTATCTATATACATAATTTTTTATCAAACATTTTTCATATGTCAAATAGGTATGTAATTTGTATACATGTGGGTACATTTATTATTTTCTTTACGAATTCTGCTTGTTTCTTGCTTACATTTTTAAATGAGTAATAAAACTAAAATGCTCAAAATGCAGCATCCCCGCTATAAATACTATGGAATTTGTTTATCTTAGTACAACCTCAAAAAATAAGTCGGAATGTAACATTTTGCTGTTAATCATAAGCATATCTATTACCTGCATATATTAGTGGTTCATGTCAGTGTTTTGAACAATGTTCTATAGTTACTTACCAGTAAAATCAGCTGTACGTTTGTAAACGTCGTCTAGCTTTGATAAAAGATTTCCGGCTCGATATTCAGCCATACACCGCATGAAAACTTTGTATATTATTTCACGAGCACCGCCACGAATGACTTTGTTCATGATGACACTGTTTTACTGTACTCAATCCGAAAATAAGAGAAAATAATTAAAAACACACGACCATTTCCAATGACTGATAGCACAAGTACTTTTTTTTGGTGTTGCCAGTAATAGTAACTTTTTAGTTCTCGAATAATTAATTTCTACTCTTTTGTGTCGCACTGTATCACCGATGCGTTGTCGGCCAGGAAATGAGGAGAACATCAGAATGGTCCAAAGGTATTCGAATGACGACATTGTTACGACTAGATAATATAATGATGTAAAGAAGAAACATAGGATTTTGCTTAAACAACGAACAACGTGACAACAGTAGCAGCGCGTGCGCTACCCCATCAGCACGCACAGCTCGGTTGATTGTATGGCGCCACATAATCATGTCGACGTACATTGACGTTGTGTGCACAAAAGTATCCTAACAGTTTCAGTGAACGGAGTCTTCATAGATCGGTAAAAAATTAGATTCAATGTACCACTACAACTAAAAAGTTAATGTGTCCCGGCACAGCAACCGAACTATTAAGAGACAGTACGGCCGTTCGCCGTGTGCTAGCGCTGTGCTCAAGAAACCATTAATTCGTTGGACGGGATTTGACGTCGTTTCACAACATGCCAATTCGAGGTACACATACGTCGCTCGCATGAACATGTTAATTGGTAAATACTTCATATATCGTCCACTGATATGTGTCAGGCGAATAAAGTCAGTTCGTCTCCTGAAAGCCACAAAGGGACAAACATATAATGGAGGATCCCTTAGCCCAGATGATAGTGACCCTACCTGCCGAGCGAAGAGTCTCGTGTACGATTAAGTGCAGGCACACAATTAAGTGACAGATAAGTATTTCTTGCGGATCGTGGGTATTTGTGACGTTATATTTGTGTTGGTCCAGGCCAACCACAACAGAACATCCTAATGCGGGTGCGTGCGTGTGTGTGTGTGTGAACGTTTATATTTAATGAATCACGAGAAAGAGAACACCTGCGTCACGCTGTCAAATAAATAACGGGACTGTCTCGTACAAATCTGGACTTATAGTCACATTAAGTTATGTATATGTAGTTGCTATTGGAGCAAAATAATCACATCTCGATCTGCCTCTGTTCGTGTTAGACGTATTGTAGTCGCAGTGAATTCAATGTTATATTTAGTCAGTGAAGACCGATAAATAATAGTGTGGTCAATAATGGTCACTCTCCAAATCATTTAATAAAAATTTAACTCCGTGTTATAGTGTCATTACACTTGAACTATAATAAATTTGCACATCATTTAAAAAAAAATCATTCTGTTTTCTTGTAATAATTATATGTATAATTTATGAGCTAAGTGAACGCATTTATTGTTCGTCGTTGTTATTCACAAAATTACAAATAAAACTTAACATGAAATCTTAAGTTAACAAAGACAAAAATTAAAATTTATGAATAATATTTAAAATCAGTGTTAAAAAGTGTGTTAACATAAGCACGAGTAAGTGAATTCATATTTAATACTAGTTTATTTTAAGGGCCTTTAAGTCGTTTTCTCATAAGTCTTTTGGTTACATTATAATTCGAATGTCTTTAGAGTAAATAATCTTTTAATCAGTTGTTAACAGTGCTTCTCGTAAAACACTGTTAACTTCATTCGCACCGAACACCTCTCAAGGTATTCTGTAAATACACGTAATTACGTCATATTTTGCTTCTACTACCGTTTCGAAAAGGTGCTTTAACATTGAGGAGAAGAAACGGTGAAAGAAACGCCTCGACAAGTCTTTTAATCAACATACGACGATTACAAAGTTTTAATCTGCGTGGATTAGTTATTTACAGGCGTTCTTGTTATAAATGTATTCATCTATACCACAATATCTTTAACCCACAAGCTGTACACGTCGCTAGCCGTATAAAGGCGGCCTAGAATATTCCCCCTATCCCATGCTGATAGAAAAGGGTGTCGTAAGAGGCGACAGAAGCAAGCCAGCTTGGTGGTAGGGCTTCGCGTAAGGATTATATTATCGGTATTATTATATAGTCATTGATATTATTACTGGTATTATTATTTTTCCGCGAAGCCTGCCTGGCTAGCTACCACCCTCCTGCTTGAGTTAGCCGCCAAACGATACGTCGTGTCCCGGCTGGGGGCTTGAGAGCCAGTAATTCTTTCTTACCTTCTTCTCATTTCCTGGCCGACAACTCATCAGTGATACCTTTGATCTTGTTGATGTAGATGGGCGACGGTGACCACTTACCATCAGGTGGCTCGTCTGCTCGTTTGTCGGCTTTTAACATAAAAAAAGTTACCTTGTCCAGTAGATATTCATAAATAATTTAAATTTAATATAATGAATAAATTTACATTTAATATGATTCAGTCTTGGTTGGTTGGTTACCGCTATACTGTTAGTCAAAACATGTTTTTTAGAACAGAATTGTATAGTTTTATTTCATTTCCAGATAATGGCGGCAAAATTACTGACACCTATACATATGATTATCATATTGCTACCTAACTCTCTTGAACCTACGCCATTGGGAAAACTTCGTGAGGTGTTTGCTTGGAAACAATTGACTTTCAATATAAATGGAGATATACGTAAGTATCACGAAGTGATGAATAGTACTAACATTTTGTTAACATTGTTAACATGTTGTACCCTTCGACCAGTGCCGCCCTCTGTAATACGAATATCATAACGGATTTAAATCAACACAAACGATATATGTATAATAAAACTATATAAATAACAATATAGACAGTCAAAAATACAATACATATGTGTGTTAATACTCTATGATATATGACAAATACTTTTTGGAATTTTTAACGTTTTTCTTAAAAAAACCACAAGTTATATTCCTTTTTCACCACTGTCCCTAATAATTTATTAACCTACTGTATTTGGCTTACAATGTAACAATTATAAGTACCAAATCATTGAAATCAAAGAAATATTTGCACGCCTTTAATTAAATTTATTTTATTTGTTAATATCTATCTGTACAGTACGTTCTAGCAAATGAACACTGACATTTACTAGCCGTAACAGTTTTATTATTAGCACAGATTTTAACTTTAGGTTCTTTAGAAGAATCTTATTACCTATTTGTATGCAATACAATATTATCTATGTAAATAAAATTATAGAGGTCTGTCGTGCGCGTATCACGGACAAACTATTAATTATTATTATTATTAACTTTTTTCTCCGTGCAGTTTGGGTCATAATAGATAAACCGGATAGGGCGGTGAGCATGTTGCGCGGGCGCAACTCCGTTATCGATAACAACAAATGAGTAATCGAAGGCAGGTGCACGGCGGCGGTTATTATCATTATTATCTGTTTTACTGTTCAATTTAAACTTAGATATAAGTATTTATATTTATTTTTAATATAACTTGTGACATTCTAAACTTTTGTACTTATAGTTTTTTAATACATACATACCCAATTAATAATTTATTTTAAATCATTATTATTCTTATTTTAATAAATACGTTGTTTTATCTATTTGTCTTTCATTTTTATCATAATCTCACATAATGACAAAACTAAATACACTATCGATAACGCTTATCGACAACAATAATGCGCAGCACTATGCCCGCCCATAAGGCCCGTGAGTGGGAGAGAGAGCAAAATACTCGCTTCACCGCTCCGACGTTTTATGACGCAAACTGCACGGAGAAAAAAAATTATACTATAAAAGATAGATTTCAATTATGTTTTCTAAGTTTCATTCATTAGATATCAAAGTTTTAATAAACAACGATTAAGTTTTAATGAACAACGATTTTTATAAGTTTATTATTTAGTATAACTTTTTATATTTTTCCTCTGCACATAAAATACATTGCTAAATAATAAGCACCCCAGACACGACGTCGCGGATATCGGCTAACTTAAAAATAAACTTAGTTTTTTTCGCCTCAATGTTGTTATTAATAACAAGTTTTATAAAACTAAAATAAATATTAAGTCGCGTCGCGTCTCAAGATAACCTTGAACCGCCCGCTAGTTATGTCACGACTTCATACAATCATGCTCATGTCGAACAAATATATTGGCACGTTCAGTAATCTTGTTATTAAGAAATATATGCAGTTGTTAATACTTCATCAATTAATGTCATGAACAAACGATGTTACTAGATTTATATTGATTAAAATCTATAATCTATACACTACTATATAAATCTGTTGAGATTTTCGTGTATGTCTCGTTATAACTCAAGAACGGTTTGACCGATCTAAATGAGAGAAAGTATATTTTTTTTGTAATTTTGTGTTTTTGTCTTGCTGGAAAAGGGGTTCCTTGCCCAAAATAGTTTAGCAATCCCTGATTTAACACTTCGCAGCCTATTTTACGACTCTCGAGCGCCACTTGCTGTCGTGGATGTGATTGATAATTACATACCTACTATAACAATATCTACGGTATTTTTAAATAATTTCAGTAACAAAAGATACAAATAATATTGAAAGTCTAAGGGAGAGTCGCCTGTTGGACAGAAAAGTTTTTAATGAAGATTTCGACCCAAGAAGAATATGGGGCAAATGTAAGTTACAAAAAATATATTTTTAATTTTATTTTATCTATACTAATATTATAATGAGATGACCCTGATGATGCTCTGTTTCGGAGCGGAACACGTGTTGGTGACGGTATGTGTGTTGGTATACATATACTTTTATTTATCATAATTGCATGTTTTCTTCGTGGGAGGGAGGGAGGTTCTACGCGTGTATAGAAGTATATACCATCACACATTGCTTGCGGATTGTCGCAAAGTAAATGAATACTAATTTAATAAAAATGAATTTCCGCAAAGTGACGCCTGATACTATCAACTAGATCATTATGAATCCTATAGGGTAGGTACATAAGAAGACCGTTTTTTATTTATTTATCAACTACAAATAATCAATGTACAATCAGTTGGGTATTATACCCACACTAGGACTCCCTGCGATGTGGAATGGTCAATGCTTCCCTCGTTGACAACATGATACCGAACAAAATTACAAATAGTGATTTAAAGGTTACATCGGGCATACGAAGGGCGACCTTATCGATGCGGTAGCGATCTCTTCCAGGCAGCCTTTCTGTAGGGGACAATATAAATATGTTTCGTACAATGGGAAAGCGGTGTGCAAAAAGGTGCAAACGAAGATAACAAAGTTTAAAAGTTAACAGTGACTACAGAAATTAGGTGACAACAAAAGCAATATTCATTAAAAAGGAAAAGTTTCAAATAAAATTCTTTAAACAGTTTTTTAAAACTAACAAGTGACTGAGCGCAATGTCTTTTAAAGGGAAGAGATATCCAGAGACAACTACTACTAGTTACTTACTAGTTACAGATCGCTGGGAACTAAATCCAAGCAAATTTCCAAAGATGCTCGTACATGGCGTTAGGATCCATACACACCTGACTTTTATAAAGACTCGTCGGACGGGTGAAGGTCAAATCCCTGATGGCCATTGCAACTAGATAAGATTTATTGTATCCAGAACCATTTTATACAAACCTAGTCCGCAAGAGCTACCGTTAACATAAACTGTGGGACCTAGCTGGTTTCCAGATCCGTGTCTTGGCAAGATGTAACTATATAATAGAGATATATATATATAATAAAGATTTAAACAAAAAAAACTTACTTCGACTTACGATTGAAATTATAAATAAAATTCGAACCCATTCCCTGAGGGTGAAAAAATTTAATCTCCTATTTTTCACCCTTAGCGTTGGTATATTTACTTCAAATTCAAATGGGACCGACCAAACGGGAAGTTTACTCTCTGAAACTAGAAAAAACCTTTTCAGAATTGGATAATAAATGACGGAGATTTTTTGTTGTTATAATATTTACTTGTTCCAGCTCTGTCCGACATCTCGCCTACGGACACCGTGAGACAAGCTGGTAACTATAAAACATTTTCCTCGTCATCTTCTAAACTCTTACAATACGACAGGTAAAGATCACGCCCACTACGGTGAAAATAACGAATTCGCAGACTTCACAAACTATTGAGAAAAGTTATGCTAAACTGTCAAGTGTGCAAGTTTCCTTAGGTATTTTCCTTAAAACATTAAATATAAAAATATTGTGTCGGATGTCTTCTAACTAAACGTACCATATGAAGGAGAAGATAGCACTTTACTGGTAAGTTGGTTTGATTTTCTCATTTTTTTAACTAGGGTCAATTAATGTTTTCTAACAAAAACGTGAAATTCATATTATAACACGTGATGGGATTATTGAATCAGATTGGAAATGTAAATTTAATTATTCGTATTTTACGATTTGATTATTGCCTGATAAATGATTTATTTTTTTATTTTTTTAAATAAATTTATATTTCTTTTTCAACTTACAATATGCATACATTATTATGGTTAGATTAGTTTGTGATAATAGGTTTGACATTGTAATATGAATTATATTTTTTTAAAATGTATCCATTAATCGATATTATATTTTATTAATAATAAGTAATATAAAATTGTGGTGTTACGAGAAAATTAATTTTACTGTAATATGTAATCATATTACTTTGATATTTATTTATTATCTAATAACATTATAATTGTATGGTCTAAAAGGTGGATTATAGTGGACATACCTTAATTTAAGTTTCTTTGTAAATATATCCATATTCATACAAATAAATAAATTTAAATTTCAAAGGACCAAAAATTACTCAGTAATACCATAACTTCCTTGTCCAGCACATAAATGAAAAAGCCATTGCTTTTTTATTGTACTTGATATGTAACTTTACGTATTTTTTGTTTTTAGGAGGTCCAAACGACTTCTTTATTCAATATAACAATGTACCGATGGGCGTAGAGAAAGTCGAAAATCGATTGTTTGTTACGATACCCAGACGAAGATATGGTGAGTCGGCAGCGAACTTTCATCTACTTGATAACGGATGGCGCGTAAAATATGTAAAAAAAAAATAACCTTCATTCATCAAAAAACTTGCGAGAAAGTAGTTTGAAGAACAAGTTCATGATTCATTCGTTTTATAAATTCAGTCTCTTTTAGTCTGTATAGTTTGTCAATTTGATATGTACGATTTTGGGAGGGCTAAAACCGCTTCGACCCTCCCCCTTGAACTGAGCCTGACTTTTGGTGCAGAGAAAGTCAACGATTGCCATTATTGTTTTATCCAAATATAAATGCCTGCGAACTTTCCGGTATTCGATAATAGATGGTGCTTTAATACGTATACCAAATTTATAAAAAAATCCCTGTTAAATATCTCCATTTTTAGGTATCCCTGCCACCCTCAACGTTATAGATCTTACGACCAGCAATGAGAAATCACCACCGTTGACTCCATACCCCAATATGGAGTTGTCCAAATCTCTGACATCAGTGTACAGGACGCGGGCAGACGTATGTGACAGATTATGGATGGTTGACACTGGTCTCATGGAAGTGCCTGGTAAATCGAGATCACGGATATATTAAAAGATAAAGCATAGACAGGAATACCTTTGATAGGTTAATTTTTGAAAATATTTTAACTTAGAACTATGAGTAACATTTTTTTTTTGCTTAAAATAATTTAATGCTTGACAACAATGCCGTTAAGTTAAATCATTTCGATAACATAGAATCCTACGACTTAAACACTTGTAATCTTTATAACACTTAAATATTAACATAAACAGTCATAATCCAACTTATTCTCTAGGCAACCGTCAGCAAGTCCAACCTCCCGCCGTCGTCATCTACAACCTGCGGACAAACAGACAAATTGTTCGCTATCTATTCAAAAGTTCAGACATACCGTCCGCAATCACACCTGAAGGTAAACCTTTTTATTTACATAGTAAGTACAAAATACATTAATTCACAGTTATGGGAATTGGAGATATAAAGGAATTCATCTTTGAATCCAATCTCCGTTTATGATGAAATCTGTTGAAAAGTGATCGATGCAATACCGCTAGGTTCCTTCTGTTAGAGGTCGTTGGGCTCTATACCATCTACTTTGAATAGATAAAACCAACTATGAAACATTTTAAACTTTCACTTGATATACAGTACTAGTTAAGATGTTTTTCCTACTTACTTTTTGACTGTCACAATCTAAGCCTTTGCTATTAACGTAAGCTGGATCAAATGGCCCACCTGCTTTCTTGACGGCTTTTGACATTTATTTTTAGGAATCTAGAGAAGCTGATAAAACTATCGACTACTTTAATAGTTTTTCTATAAGACAACTCTCTTAATCTCCCCCTTTGCACTTTCTTTTCTTTTTTCACTGAACCTTCACGTTCCTTTCACCTTCCATTTCGTTCCGTTTCACAAAGAAATCTCACAGAGCTATTTTATTATGTATCTAGTTGGCAATTATTACTCGCACTCCGACACTGCGCTCTAAACACGTAGAAAACATTTCACGGTCGATGTTAGAAGGGAAGTAAGCCAGGTGGATAAAATACCATACCACCATGCATGTACCGTCGTTATTAGCTTGGATGGTATAGACCCTAGCGACGTAAATGTTCGCCATAGCGTCGTCCGTTGTTCAGTAGGGTATATCATGAGCAGGGGAGGTTGGCTTGGATTCAAGGATGAATGGAACTAGTTATGCCCCAAAATATATTCAACCCATCCCGAAAGGTGAAACAGTTCGATTGCTCATAAAACAATAATTATAATTGATGAATAACAAGAACACCTGGATATAATAGCGCCGCAACCGATTCTACACAGCTTAAAATTTCCTTGCAATTACCACGTGTTGTTTCAGGAGATATGCTGAGGAGTTCCATTCGCTGTTATTTCTTCTCAATATTAAAGCACCTTTTCGAGACGATAGTAGAAGCTGAATGATATGCTCATTATATTACATGTTTTTACAAAATAAATTATTAAACTATTTTGAATTTGGTTTCGATAATTCCAGGACTCGCATCAATAACTGTGGACATCTCCACCGATTGTGATGACGCGTTCGCCTATGTGCCGGATCTGGCTACATTCGGCCTCATCGTGTTCTCGCTGCGGCAGAACAACAGCTGGAGACTTGCGCATAATTATTTCAACTTCAACCCTCTTGCTGGAAACCTCCGGGTGTCGGGTAATGTTCTTTCAGAAGGATATTTTATGGATATGTTAACATAATTAGGTATACTTGACATTTGGTGACCGGATCACGAATGTTCACCGAGAGGTAATACAATTTGATATTAAGAGTCGATTTTGGAAGACAAAATAAATGTTTAAAAACTGCATCTTACATCTTGGGATACATCACGAAAAAAGGTTAGGAATATGTGTAAAAAATCGTATTGAAATAAAAATTAATTGCCTTATGTGTGTGAGAACAACTTGACCGATTTGACTCATGTTTTTGTGTTGTATCCCTAATTGTTAGGCCAAAGTTTGTATGAAATAAAATTTATGGAAATCCCACCGCACAAGTAGAAAATTTGGATGGTATTTTTGTATGAAAATTTCAGTAAAAAATGTGACATTCGGTTTGCATTTGATCGATCTCTTAGTCAGATCCTTTCTCAATCAACTGACTGACTGACAAATGTTTTAAAATAAATATACTGAATTGTTTTTGATTAGCGCACTTATCTTGTTTTTTCAATTAATAAATTGTACCCGTGCAAAGACGGGGTGAGCCGCTAGAAATTATCTAAATTGATTAGTTATCTGCTTAATTCATTAACCAATCAAACGATATACACTTAAATTGATCATCTTCAGCTTACTCGTGTCTCCGAAACAATTGAGCCTATAATTTTCGAAAATGACAGATTTTAAATCTATATCTTAACTATACCAAACTATGAAGATACATTAACATTATCAGATTGTCCAATGCGCGACAGGTACATACTTGTCTTGACTGTTTACTTTACTTTTTCAGGTCAAACCTTCCAGTGGAGTGACGGGATTTTCAGCATAACCTTATCAGAACCAGGGACAGATGGATGCAGAAAGGCATACTTCCATCCTCTGATATCGACGCAGGAGTTCTCCGTGTCTACCTGCTTGCTCAAGAACAGCTCCGCTAGCACCGATCGAAACTCCTGGACACTTTATAATGTAAAGAAACACAAATACAAATATTCTTTACAAACAAAATAACAAATAGTGATAGGAGTCTGAAATAACTCATCCAACGCCCCTGCAATGGGCAAGCATTCATGAGGATTAAAGTTGATAAGATACCAGCGCATTTAGCAGTTGATTCTGCTGCGGAAGCGCAGTTAAAGAGGTGTTTTCTTTGAAGCCGGATTGCGTTGCGCATCAGTCATCCATTCACGTCTACAATGACGAACAGAGAGAATCTAAATACCTTCATATAATTTCTACATGCAAGATAAAAGTAGCGCGTAGGCGGTAGTGATGTAAGTTTAAAAAAATACGAGGCAGCAAGTCTAATAATATCATTTTGTTCAGTATGAGGGCGACCGTGGACAAAATTCTCAGTCAACGATGCACGGATATCATATCCCTTCCGGAGTGATCTTCTACGCAGACATCGGTAGGGATGCGGTGTCGTGTTGGAACACAGCAGTGCCCCTAGCGGAGAGTAGTGTTGCGGTTTTAGCGAAGGACTCCCAAGCGCTCAGTTATCCATCAGGTAAATATTAAATTTACAGCTAACTATATCTTAAATCTAATCTCGTAATCTTTCTGGGGAAGCGCACATCACTAAAGTCAGTCGGAAGGTTAATTTCGCCTTACATTTTCTGAGGAAGGCTCAAAATGTCTTCAGAACTAAAATTTCATTAGACAATACATTAAATCCAACCTACAAGAGCTGATGCCTGTTTATTGTATGCCAATGAAGAGGTTCTAAATAAACTTGAGCGCTTGAAAAACTGTCTTATCTTCGGACTCAAAAAGTTCGATCGCATATCTATATTTCGCAAGTTTGACTGACAAGTCTGTTCGAATTCGCAGGAGTACTCGACCCTTGTATCTGTCTACTCGTTCAGATCTTGCAAAGCCTTTCTGCTCCCATTTACCTTCGCAATTGATTTACCCTTGCTCATCTTCTAGGTGTATCATGAAGGTCACACCTGAAAACTCTCCTTAAGTCTAATTGTCTTTAAATCCATTCTCTTCAATTCACGATATATATTCAATTGAATTGAATATTAATTTCTTCTCTACAAACTGATTGACCGTCTGACAGACAACGCGCAATCTAAACCGCAAATTCTCCAAAAGTAATGTCGTAAATAAATAATATGAATGATGTTAAAGAAGATATTTTCTTTATAGATCTACACGTAACTGGAGACGAGGTATGGGTTATGGCGAATACCCTACCAAAATTTGGCTACTCTACACTCGACACGAATGAATACAATTTCTTTGTTTACAGGTGATTAACGTGCTTTTGGCATTCAATAACAGATAGCGCTGTAAGTTCATAAGTATGTATATTAGCGTTTATATTCTTTTTTTTTTCAGAGGCAACGTGATGGACCTCATAGCTGGTACAGTGTGCGCCTTACCGCTTTCTACTTAACTTGCTTAAATTAATCAATAAATAGACTGTTATTATCAAGATATATTTTATTTTTATAACAAACAGAAAACTATTAAAGCTATAAGGTTTTTTGATTACTGTAAATATTTTAAACTGAGAGTATCAATTATGCACATTAATAAAGGTAGTACTAAAATATTTTTGCAACTAATAAGCAATCGAACAGCACCATCTGGTAGCATCTCCCGAAAATATTATGTAAATATAGTATATTGCCAATTTATTCCATTATTCACCAAGAGCTCGATAGGATTTGAAAGATGAGATAGTAATTTAATTTCGTATTATTACTCTGTTTATTAAGAAAATATTGTCGAACGTTACTTGAAATTGCATGTTGGTTAAGAAGATTGCCCTTAAGTAGTCTGTGGTAAAATATTATAGTAAAGGCCGCTATGTTCATGATATATTATTTATTCATGATATATTATTTATAATTCCAGTCGTAGAACAATGCAGGTATTATTTCTAAGCGTAAGGCATATTTTTATAAAGCGAAGCGAGGGCAATTTATTACTAGACTATATTTATTTAATGTTATTGTAAAGAACTGAATGTGTACATTGTAAAAATAGGGAAATGTTAATCATCTTAGGCATAATGCAGGATACTCTTCACCCTGGGAAGTAAATCCAACAATCACTGAATAGTCTAAAACGAAGCTAAATGAAATTTAAGTTCATTTGCACAGTCAGTTCAATCAACTAGTTAACTTTATTAATAAAATGGTTAACATCTTTATGTTTACAGTGTTCTGAATTCGTAAGTTATTCATCTTAGAACCGTAGCTTACGGTTATGAATAGTTTTGTGTATTACAATGAAAAACTCATACAGTGTCACATAATTCTATTTTTAATTTCTATAATAATTTTTACTCATAAATCACTCGTACTTAATCTATTACAGCTGAAAATTTTCTAACACTGCTCAATGCACTGGCTGGGTTCAAAATTGCATCTTGAATTTCGAACTCCAAATCACTATTGGATGGGGATGAATGATAAGTAAACGTTACACATTTTGCTTTATCGACTTGAGACTTTTTGGGCGTTTTAGATTCATAATCGAAGCCGTAAACCTCTATAGAATGATATGATTCAGTACAATCAATTTCATTATACTCTTTTCTAACAACATCTATGTACGGTTTTCTAATATTTTGTACATAATCTGTATTATTAAACATAGATTTAACTGATTTTATATTTCTTTTATTGGGGTTGTACTTATTGTTCTTTTTAAATTTTCGTGAAGATATCACATTACGTCGCTTTAAAACACATTCATCTGTTAACGTTTTATAATCTAACGATGGATCAAATGATATTTTTTTCTTATTTCGCGCCATAACCCTTAATGCTTGGAATATACTCTTCGGTTCTTCAAATATATTTGTATCGACTTCCAACTCTTGTTTCAAAACGTTGATCAAGTCATTTTTATTTCTAAATATTGTTTTGCGCTTGATTTCTACACTTTTTGATTTTTGAGGCATTGGCTTGGTATAATATGGATATAGAAAAGGATCGCCTTTCAGTTTTCTGACTTTACGGGTTTTTGCTGTCACTTCGCGTTTGAAAGGTTCGATAGTGATTGGTTTAGCTGGAGTGTTTATAACATTTCTTACGTAATCCGTGTCATTTTTAAAGTTATCCAGGTACTGAGGACTTATAATTCCTTTATCAAACTCAACAGCTTTTCTAACTTTACCAACATTTAGTTTATTTGCTACAGATTCTTGTATTTGTAAATTGGTTTTAGATGCCTCAATGAAACCAGTAGCATCATATTCTGCTTTAACATTATATACACTAATTGTTGTTTCTAACAAATCTACAAAAAAATTATAAAGATTGTTTTGATCTTTGGGACCATCGGAAACTAATGTTTTAGGTTCCTCTTCTAGATACCTCAACTTATTTATTTTTACATTTCTGCCTCCTAAAACAGCGTTTTTTAACTCATCGGCTATATTTAACTCCCCTGTATTGTTTGAATCTTCATGTATCATTAAATTTGAAACATTTGAGTTTTGTGAAGCATCTTTGTAGCTCCATTCTGAGTAATTCAATGGCGTCTGAGCAATTTTCTTTTTCGATTGCAATACTAACATTTTCTTTTTATCCTCTCTTACAAATTTCTTATTTAAGATTCTAGATCTGAATTTTTCTTTTGTATTTTTTGTATTGCTAGTCTTAACTGTTCTGTCTTCGTCACTAGCGTTAGTTTGTTTTAAAAAGCTTTTATTTTTATATTTATCACGCCATTTTCGCTCTCCTGTATCTTCTTCTATTTCTGGATATTGTGTACCAGTAGTAGATTTGGACAGAATACTTAAGACAGATGCTAAAAATTTCTTTTGTCCCAGACGAGGTCTCGGTGGAGGTTTCTGGGTCATACATTCAATTTCTTTACCTGCAGCGAAAAATATGCATAACTTAAAGTTATTGATAAACTTCGCAAATGTATATGGAGTTATGTAAATAGGCTTAAACGTCAAATTCAAAATCTAAATTTTTTTTCACATAAAATAAGTTAACGCTTGACAACAATTGCACCTGATGGTAAGTGGTGTTGAAGTCTAAGACGTTGATATAATCATTTAGGTATTTAGTAAATACTCTTATGCACATCATTTTTGCTTCTATTGCCGTATTTGAAAAGGTGCTTCAATATTGAGGAGATGAAACGGCGAAGGAAACCCCTCAGCACATTATTTAAAACAACACATCGTAATAACAAAGTAAGTTTAAACCTACGCGGAACTGATTTTTACACACAAGCTGTGCTTTAATGCATCGCTTAAAAGTTCCAGTATCAACTAGTATCCAGTATCAATTCACGTATCAGCTTTGGAACCTTATTGTAAAAACATACACTGAGGCCTACAAAAGAACGCTGAAACTTTTAAAGACGATATGAAGACGTTATCAAGTTATACTTATTTGTTGTTCCACTGTTGTGTGTATCACTTTTCTGCCTGTACGTATATTTTTTTTAATACACACTAAATTACTATAAATATATTGACTGGCTATGGTGAGTACACTTATTTCTTTAAAATTTGCCCTTAAAGTCTCATGTGACCTTAATCTATAATATAGCTTTGATTGCTCTTTTCTGCAATACAAATATTAATCAATGTTCGCTGATATACCCCACATAAGGATACCATAAGACACTACTAAACGTAGTAACTAAATGGATAAACGGTACGCATCGTTTAGAACTGTGGCAATTATCGCTAACATTGTGAGATAAGATCCGACCCAAAAATGGAACTATCATAAACTATACTACTAATTATGATGATTGGATGATCTCACCATTCACTAGGTTAGTCTTAGTAAGTCTCTTCTCCACATAAACTCCTCGTTTCTTCAAACCATGACATGGGAAGTTTGCATTACTTCTGGTCTTCTTATTATACTGCCTTCCTTCTTCAGATTTCTTCGATATGGCACTGTTCGAGGATTTGGACTTCATCACGGCAGATTTTGAATCCATTGGAGACGTTGTTCTGTAAATGTTTCTACAGCATTTTGTTTGAGAGCGTTATTTTAATAATGTAATTTGAATTAACAACGACATTGCAAATTTGTTAAATGTAAGGACAGTTTTTTTATAACATTTGTTGTTATGACAATTGTGAAATGTCACCTCAAAAGAAAAAATATACGTACAATTTCATTGAGGTTATATTACATGTAAAAAAAAAGTTTTTCATGTGTAACATGAATTTGTATGAAACTTCACATCTAATTTAAATTGTAAATATATTTATAATATATCTTTATTCGAAATTAAGTCGATTGTGGCAAAGGAGACCAAAATGAAGCAATCAAGGCAACTTTTACATGTAACATCAACGCGGTGTTGTCAAAATAATGTCAAACTGAATCCTTTCAAAATTTCCAAAATACTCTCGATGACCATATTCGACTAAAGTAATCAGCAAAATTATTAAAATTACCAGTAGCCCGTGAATTATATACGCAATGAATGATAAAACTATAAACAAACCAAAACAGGCAGAGAAAGAGCCTTTGGATGCGAGAAAAAGGGATAGAGGAGACAATTTTAAAAAGCAAGATGGTATGAAAAACAAACTCGGCGATGGAGTTCATTTAAAAGTTGCACGAAAACAACCATTCCCTAATCAAGGAGACGTGCCAGTCATTAGTAAAGATACCAGTATACCTAAACCTACATATAGCATCAATAAAATCGACGAAGTCATTTATGACAAAGGCAAGAAACAAAACGAAATAAAACCTAAGCTTACATTAGATGTCTCGTCCAAAGGTAATACTGGAGCAGACAAGATGTCGATCAATAAGACTTCTAAAATTAATAATGCTACAGTTAATAAAACAAGGTTTGGAGAGAACATAGCAGATAAAGTTAGCTCAAGACCTAAAGCTTTAAACCACAGTCAAGTTAAAGATATCAAAAACACAGTAAAGCCCGATTTGAAAACCGGTATGTAATTTTATTAAACGAAGTAGCTCTAGTGATATTGAAACAATTTGATGCAAAACGTTGAATAATAAGGTAATTTATAGACTACGATGAATTCAAATTTGATATTGCGATGTCCGAGCTTCTCCTATCATCGAATCCATCAATCTAGGCAGCTGTTCTCGTCATATTTGTTGCACCCTGCTAAACAACGGACGAGGCAATATTGTTAGAAGTTGCTCATCCCCTACTAAGTGATAAGGTTTTCAAACCCTGACTACCCTCCCTCTTTCTAAAAATCAACCGTGAAATGGTTGTAATGTTTCGGTGACAATGCTGCAAAGTCAATAAACGTCTTTATTTATCGTCGCGAAACATTACGAGCGTCAATTCATTGGAAAGCATGTCAAAAATCATCCCTTAAAAACACCTCGATCAATTTGGCTGATTTATTTGTGTATGTATATAATTTTGAGCGGAAGGTTTTTAGGCAATAAAAAAATCTGTATTATTCTCCTGAAAGGCTGGAAATTTGGGTTCGTCAGATTTTGAATGAAAATATATGAATAAAAAACTTGATGTTAAACCTGTTCCTAGAAAAATTTGATTGTATAAATCCCTTCTCCATGCGCTTACTGGCCGATGAAAAACAGCCTAAGCCATTGGTAGACATATTGTGAAAGAAACATTAGGGTTTTTACTGAGCACACTTCTCATTTTTTTATAGTAAATTGCACTCGTGCAAAGCCAAGTCATTCGTATTACATTACATTTACATTTATTCCTTACTGTCATTGTTTAATAATGGCAATTTACTTTTCAATTGATTCAGAACATTTAAAAACCCAATTAACTTTAAAAGCGGCAAGAGGAATTATATCCGACTCAAATAAATCAAACACTACTAAAACAGATTCGGATGTAATTAAAAAAGAAGATTTAAAAGCTCAAAGAAAACCATTGATCAAGACGGTGAAATCCAAAAATGATAACAGAGTGTACAAGGCAGTGACCTTCACAGAACAGAAACGAATAAAACCAACAATTTTGGAGATAAATATACCGAATATACAGGTAAATATTTACAGTACATAATGTACATCAAAGATTCACTTAAGTGAGTCTAAGGTAACGCAGGGTTCAGTAAATTTGGAACAAATCAATCGTTCTTGAACGGAGAGATAGATATGGTAACCTTAAAAAGATAATATTTTTAACTATAATGATATCTTGAACGATTTTCCTTAATTTGTAATTATATATAGCGCCAAGGTTAAACCTCTTTTCTGATTTACAGGCAAAGAAAACAAAAATGAAAAAAATGGTTGACAAGAACCTCGAAGTCAAACCAGCTAGCTTACAAGGTACTTGTAATAAGTCAACAGGTAAATTAAATACAAACTCCATATCACAATACGGTCGACGAAACAGAGGCACGGAACGAATTAAGCGCAAAAAGTTGAATAGATGCATCTCGTCGCCAGATAAATTTAAAAAAGTCGATTCTCCGCCTACCGAGGTAGCAAAATGGGGGCCGTCTTGTTTAAATACACATACAAAGCCATATTACGAAGCATGGGTCAACACAACTCTCGCAGCTATATCAAAAATATCCAGAAAAGACAAATTATATTTGGAAAAGCAAAATATAATTAAAACGTTTCAAAAATCCCTGGAACTCGGAACGGAATCACCAAATTCGATACACGAGAATTACACAGATGAGTGTTACACGGGGAAAATTATAATTAAACAGAGGGGTTTGTCGAAAAAATCGCCGCAACCTCTTATAACGCCACTAATCGATGTCAATAAAAACGAAATTTAAATAGATAAGGTTTTTTTTAATATCCTCAGGCTCGTTATTAATATTGTTTTTTGAATTAAGCAGTCTGAATAAAAAAGTGCTCTGTGGTCTGAAGTTTAATTATGGTTTTAGTTATAAATATTTGGAGAAGATTCCAAGATAATTTAAAAATGTTGATACGACCAAATGTTCGCCTGAAAAAGTGACCAATATGTTCTATTGCGCAATAAGAAAGAATCTACTCGCAGCTGCATGAGTTTGCGCAGTCAACCTTTTCATTTCTGCGACAGAGTAGACTGGACACTTTTCATGTGGAATACATGTCTTCTACTCTTGTATTTAACGGTCGATTTCTTATGTAGTTCTTTTATATTCCTAATAATCAGATATTCATATTATGCACTATTTATAATAGTATAACTTTATAGGTTTGTTATTCATTGATTGTTCCGTATTATTTACAGTGAAATTTTTAATAAATCGATAACAAAATTGATGATAACATAAAGATTTATTCGCTACATCCCTATTTCTGCTTGAAATACACAATATCAATTTACAACATAATATCACTGTGTTCATTTGGAGCAAGAACTTGATCATATTAATCAGCTTTTGTCTCAAAACGGCAGCAGAACTACACCGAGATATGTGTATAGTCGTATTGCTACCGTGTTTTGGAATTTCAAATCAAAGGGGTAACTGATAAAATTAATAGTCTTAGTTTAAAATGTAACATTAAAGCTATTTTTTCGCCTGGTAAAAGGTAGCAGCCTAAATAAAATCGCCCAAAGATATTATTCCATACCAGTGCTCCGTGATTTATAAAATTTATTACAGCTGCAGTAGCTCTTATATTGGTTAAACAAAATGGGATACCTCTCAACGGATAAAAGAACACATCAACGCAGTCAAAAAGAACGACTCGAAGAAATCCGCTGTAGCGGAACACTTGATTGAGTTGCATAGCCCACGGGTGATTTCGGCTGAACGTCAAAACATCCCACGTTTAGTAAAAGAAGACATTGAGATCGAGATACATCCCAAACATTTTAATATAGAAGTTAGGTTTAAATCAGCTCAAGCGTGGATCCATTGGTTAGGTTAGGTAAGGTTAGTCAAGATGTCAATAGTGTCGTGTTATGGAACCCCACCTTTACGAACTAGACGTAAAGTTGACAGACTCATCTGTCATTAGTGTCTGTCAAGTGTCAATTGTCACGAGTTTCTCCTCGCCACTGTAGTCTCGCTGTGACCGTGATCCGTTTGCTTGGGTCGAAATATCAGTAAAATAAAAAAAAAATGTCAATAGTAAAAAATCGTACACATTACGTCATTTTCACGATGATATAAGTTTAAAATCTAACGCAATTTTAATAATATTATCAAAGTAAACTCCAAATCCGTGAAATCATTATTACTGTAAATCACGAATGTACAAATTACTTCATAGAGTATAAGGAGATATGTGTTGATTTTAATAGGGCGTCATGTTCGCTTTAGCGAAAAAACCTTTTAAAAATGAGAAAAAAAACACGAATTATAATATGAATGAATGAATCTATTTGTCATATACTAGGATTTGGCATCCAAAAATTCTTTAACAGTATAGAAAGCTTTTTCTATAAAGATGTTCTTTATTAGTATTATATATTCTGGATCTGGTATTCAAAAGACATTGTAGTGGAATCCTTTAGTAAATACTTTTTAGTTTATTTTTATGTCGGTTTAGTGCCATATTTTCATAATTATGTATGTCATTTCTTATTATTAAAGAAACTTCACAAATAATATCGAAGGGAGTCCAGAATATTGTTTTTTTAAAAATGACTTACGCGATCTGTGTGTCATCTATATCTTCCTATATATATATATATATATATATATTCTCAGGAATGGCTTTTCAGATTTCGTTATGGTTTTCACTAATGTATTGTAGTAAGCATCACTTAATAATTAAAGTTTGTTTCATTGCAATCCTTAAACCCAGTCCTAAAACAGTGCAAGGGCTATTTCTAACCGTAAAGTGTAGTTTTGGGGGGCGGTTTTTTTTTTATTAAAAATAACTGTTATCTTAATTTGCTTATCACAAAAACAACTCACATTTTTTACAAAACTATTTAATGCCAAGCAACAAAACTTAAAACTAACTATAAACGAAATGAGGCTTACTACAAATCACAAGCCATATTGGCGACCACAGCCTTTGTGAGCAACTCCCTAATACATTAGTGATAACTGAAACAAAAATAAAATCTAAATAATTACATATTAATAATCAATCAAAGGCTTAAGACACTGAAGGGCTTACAAACAGTTCATCAGTGATATTCACTAAATACATCCCAAGTCATTGTCATTAGTGAAGTTGTTACTTAAACGTTATACATTCTGCTCCAGTACATACGAACCTGTTACTGTTAGACGGAAACCTCAGGACAGGTAAAGACAACTTAGCATTCCTATAATTTACGTGTTGCCATCCAAAATGTTTTAAATCGGGCAAAAGATTTGTTCCCATGGAATGTGATGCCAAACATGGCTTTGCCATAGAAAATTACACTATTACTTTTATCGAGAAGAAAAGTATCCAAGATTATGACCCATAATATATGTTCCAAATATGCCAAGAATCATCTAAATCTATTCAATACTTTGTTTTATACATAACCAACCCATGTTAGTCTAACAGAAAATTTCTTTTACTTTATTTACTTACTGTGTTGTTATTAGTATAGATTATAATAGTTACTAATATATTTTAAATCATTGTTTATTTCGAAGTTAAACTTTACTGTTATTTAGAATACATTTTAGTATATTTGTACTCTTCCTTTTATGATTTGAGTTTCGAGGCCGTAGAAAATAATCAATACATATTGGAACAAAGATAAGAGGAACCACTCGCTTTTTTTTCTGCCCATATATGGCAGTACTGACAATTAAAATTGAACAGCGCCATCTGATAGCGGTTTCGAAAAACAATTTTTTTTTTTTACATAGTATATGTTAATATTTGACAACAATCCCACCTGATGGAAAGTATGTGATGAAGTCTAAGATTTTGAACGCACTAACTTATAAGAGCCTATTCACTCTCCTCTGAAACACTCCCACATTGTAAGAAGGCGGGAAC
The DNA here is from genome assembly GCA_003671415.1 of Megathymus violae. Taxonomy (NCBI): domain Eukaryota; kingdom Metazoa; phylum Arthropoda; class Insecta; order Lepidoptera; family Hesperiidae; genus Megathymus; species Megathymus violae. The sequence continues at coordinate 424,626 of PDGT01000126.1, forward strand.
ACCGACGCGGGCAAGTTATTCCAGTCCTTTGCAGTGCGCACAATGAATGATGACGCAAACCGCGCCGTCCGTATAAGTGGTACGTTCACTACGTAAGGATGGATACCCGCCGTACGTCGAATGGTTCGATGGAGAAACGGCGATGGGGGAATTACTGCGAACAATTCTTGCGCACACTCTCCAAAATAAATCCTATAGAATACCGAGAGACTGGCGACCCTGTGCCTGTGCTCGAGGCTTCGCAGATTAGTTCCGACTACATTTGGGTTAGATGAGCTTCTTTGCACGCCTCTCTATCGAATCCAACGGTGATAGGTGACATTTAGCAGCACCAGCCCAAATGTGACAACAGTACTCCACACACGATCGCACTTAAGCTTTATGTAGGGTTCAAAGCTGATTTAGTGTGAAGTACCGCCGCACCTTCGCAAGAACCCCTAGTCTCCTTGCAGCTGCCTTAGCCTTGGACTCGATGAACCGACCAAAAGTGACGTTCGAAGAAACTTCGACTCCCAACAATGTATATAACATCAGTTATATGATCAATAAACTTCTGATCGTTCTTACTTTTACAAGGCGAATACAAGAAATATGAACGGCTCAATCGCGATAACATGGCATTAAATATTACCTGAAATCAATTTGAGATGGCGCTGTTCAAATGCAAATATATCTTTCTTGACAACAAGAATCAGTTAAACGCAAATACTTTCACAGCAAGCAGTTTATTAAACAGAAATATTACATTTCATGAAACCATTTTCGCATACTATATTTTTGGTAATTTAAATTACATTAGTAAGTGAATTAAAGAATGTTTATTTTCCAACGTCAGACTTTGTAAGTCAGATCAAAGCCGATCTCTCGACTGAGACCTTTCCAAAATACTCACATACGACGGCTTCCCACGATTTATAATTTTAGCGGACGACAGAGCCCCAGAAGAAAATGTCAAAGAAAAGCGAACGCTTTATGAAAAAGAAAGAGATCGCGCATCGCAAATTTTAATTTTATTGCCTCGTGCCGAGTCGCACGCTAGCATGAAGCTAGACTTTTCTACGATACCTAGATACGAGTACAAAGTACATTACACATACTGAAATTAATGCAAGCTCGTCCGTTGAATACACGAATCATGGAAAAACGCCATAACAACAATTTACGACTCGCAAAAACCAATATAATTCAACATATTTAAAGTCATATTTAATATTTGCAATCTTCATATTACTGTCAACGCAACACATGAAATACGATAATCGAAAGACATTAGTTGAACTAAGTGTACTATATTTAACCTAATCATTACAATTCTGTCAAATATTCTGTGCAAGGTGAACTAACTTGAGATACTGATGAAACTAGAAAATTATACACTGAGGTCACATAAAAATTACAATCTCTACAATTCTATCAAAAAGACCTAGAAAAATATTACATTAACAAAAACGAGTTTACAATACTCTAATACGTTTAACGTACGAAAAGTTGACTTGGTCGATTCTTAACGTCAATTTCACAGCTTTGTTATAAGACAAAGTAATATTACAATAAAATATATAATTTTGCTGTAGTAGTATCTTTCTCTTTTATTATAATATTACCTTATATTCCATACTGCGGCTAGTGTACTTAAATTCTGCTTTGAGCTTACAATCAATTAAATACAATTGAAATTTGGTACAAAAAAAAAACATTAAATAATAAACTTTTAATATAACTCCGTCACGCCAGCGTGGAAATATGGTAGAGAAAAGAATGTTTTTAAAACACAGCAATAGATACACACGTCTCGTGTGTGTATCGCAGTACATTCATATAAGTTACTTAAAATTTATACATACATATATCCCAATTTTCCTTTTAACACTGAGAAAAAGGCCTCGTATACCGTGACATCACTGAAAAGGCCTCATATACTGTGACAAAAGTAATTTAGCCGTATTGGAGCGGCCTAGAATACTGTCCCCAATCACATCCTGGCAAAACAGGGTGGCGTAAGAGGAGACAGAAGCCAGCCTGCTTGGTGGTAGGGCTTTGCGTAAGGATTATATTATCAGTATTATTATTATGTCATTAACATTATTACTGGTATTATTATCTTTCCGTGAAGCCTGCCTGGCTAGCTACCACCCTCCTGCTTGAGTCAGCCGACAATCGACTCGTCGTGTTCCGGCTGGGGGCTTGAGAGCCAGTACTTTCTTTCTTACCTTCTTCTAATTTCCTGGCCGACAACGCATTAGTGATGCCTCTGGTGTTGCTAATGTCCATGGGCGACAGCGACGGCTTACCATCAGGTGGCTCGTCTGTTCGTTTGTCGGCTATTTACATAAAAAAGACATTGTCATTTCTTGAAAAATTAAACTTATTTGAGCTGTTTAATTGAGTAAAGGGTTACCTACCCTCACAGATAACCTGAGATGAATAAAATTCCTGAAATGTTCAATCATCAATAATATTGCTGGATTTTAATAAAACAAATGTTGATCAAAGAATTAAATAAAACGAAATTAACATTAACAGAAAATTAAATAAAAACAAATAATACTTTAATGTAATAAATGTGCAACTAAATATTTGACTCCATTTTCAATAAATTATTGCCGAAAAGTTAAACCTAATGTTTCACACTGGTTTTTTCGACGGTAAACACACATTTGAAGTACCTTCAAAACCCTAGAGGTCATATTCATGTACTTTTTGAGTTCTTAATAGCAAGTTTCATGACTGACGCATACAAAAAATATAAAAATCGAAACCAAAGTATTTGGAAAATGATAATAATAAAGATATTTCATAATGTAAGGAGTCTTGGTACATGTACAGTACACTATTCACAAAACCATAAAAATACTCATAAAACTGAGGTCACACTTTAAGATGGCTGCGCTTATTGGTAAAAAAAATAAAAATGTACGCTCAGGTTTTGCAATACACAACAAAAAGCTATAATTGTCACAGTGTCAAGGTAATTTTATAACAAACTAGCGGGTTGCTCCGATTTCGTTAGGTTTCAACAATTATGCTAATTTATATGTATTTATACATAATATAATACACATAAAACGTCTTTGCCCGTTCAGACTAATTTATCTTTTAAACAGTGAAAAAAAATTAAGATAAACATCCTGGTTGTGAAGATTATCTTCCGCATATATATAAATTCAAAAATATTTGCTCTCCCTATACATTATTAGTTTTATAAGATTTTATTCAATGATGATTGACACATTAATTTCGGCGAAGAATATACATGAAAATCCAAAATACCTGATAGTGACAAATTTACTAAATTGGCAGCTGACAAAATACCCTGAATAATAAAAATAAATAAGGTGTTATGTTGAGAGTAAATGACAATCATTATTTTATAATGTTAAAGTATACAGAAAATCAATTGTGTATGCTACCTGAATCTACATATATATTTTTTTGTTTGTGAGGTAATAACACTAACTAGTCTGTCATATTTTAAAACATCTTTAGGTTTATTTGTGTTATTACAGCCAGACGTGGTTGGTTATAACATGGACTTCGATGTCTCATAAACCATGGGCTTGGATACATTAAAGAAACTCAATCTTTAATGTCTTAAAATAACGAAATACATTTAAACTGAAACCATCATGCACTTTGACATTTCAATAATCACCAACTTGTAGTTTTTAAGCGTTTTATTTTACTGTCAAATATAGTCGGTTTTTATAATAAACAGAACCTGATAGCAATGTGAAAAGGATGCTTAAAATTACATGCACATTCCCTTATCCCTAGTCGGGACCCCACAGCGGAGTTATAAAAGATAGTAACAATTAAGAGCTAAAGTCCAAACACCCCATACAACTATGAACACATTAATAGTACCTTGGAATCCTTGTCTTTAATTGACTGTCCACTGCAGGGTCTTATATATCCAATATACGATGAAGCTTGGTTCATACAACAACTGGTCCAGTGCAAACAGTTGGATGATTTAAATATTTATTACTCAATTGTAATAATCTTTATTTTCTCTCGTTTGTCTGACATCTCTCGTAACTCAGGAGTATCTGAAAAACTCAATGCAGCCCTAAGATTTTTCATATAGTTATGTGTGAATTTCAGAACCACAATCTTTTTCGGCATTGCCACAATTACTCTATGACCATTCTCAACTTCAATGACATCGATAGTCAAAATCGGACACATAGATAAAACGGGACAGTCGTAACGCTCCATAAAATTGTACTGCTTGATTGGTTGCGCGTTAAATAAATCAAAGACTCCTAGTGTGAATGGTTGGTAGTAGATTCTAAGAACTCCCCAATTAGACCCAATGAAGACAACGTCACCATATGTTCTGGTGGTAACTATATCTTGCAAGATACCATGAGGAATGTTGTGGTTCATTACAAACATCCATTGGAAATATATCCTCCAGTCTAGCATCTCCAAGAGGTTGTACTGATGTAATCGGTGAAGTAGGCATGACGTTGTTCTCAACAATGCAGTAAATGTTAACTTCTTATCAACTAATGTATAAACTGACCTTTGATATGTCAGAATATATAACTGTTCATCTTTAAAACCCATTGACATAACACCATCTTGACAATTACAAAGGATCTCCGTTTTTAATTGTTCATCGCTGAAGGCTACTTTATGTAAATTATCATTCATGTCAACATAATAAACACAGTGTTCGAGGAGAAGGAACGTTTTGACATCATTATAACCAATTTCTCTTACACATTGAGGTGTTATGTCAACTTTTCTTATTAAAAACAATTCTAAATGAAAGCTATGAATGATAATCATAAGTTCATTTTCTGAGTACCTCAAGTAGTCTCCAGTTATCGGACTCTGCTTGATAGGTTTGAAGGTTTCTGAATCGTAGTAGACAATAGCTGTTCGTTTATGTACACCTATAGTGCCGTTATGGAGAATAGTGAAGCTTCTTATCTCATCAGCGACGATGGAAGCGGAACAGAACTCGTCCTGCTCCTCATTGGCTTCACTCAGCTTGGACCAGAGACTCAGGGACCTGTAGAGATCGGACCACACCATACCCTTTCGACATTTACTACGGGCTATGCTGCTGACATTAGGGAAATCCAGTTTGCATTTTTTTATCCAGAAATTTTCACAAATAGTCACACCGTCAATAATATTCTTCCACCTATTACTAACTGCTCGACATCTAACCATATCCTTGGTTGGCATAAAAGTGAAGAGTTTTAAGAAAATTTCGACGGGCAGGGAATCGATAAAGGAAATGTCTGACATCTTTATGTGTGTATTTTTTTTTGTATTTGGAGTTTACAGTCACATATTGACTTTGGACTTTTACGGTACATAATACAAAAAATTCCTAAAATAATCAACCAAACGACAGGCTACATTTACTTTTTTGTCTCTGTCAATATATGTTTTGTATTGTCCTATGAACAACAATGTCACATAGATAATAAATATCACAGTCCTTACAATATAATAGGCCCATTTGACGTGGTTTGAAGTATATCATTATATCGAGATAGCGACACTAGAGATGTTTAATAAATCGATACAACAAAGAAACCGATTATTCCAATTAATTGAATTGAATTTTAAAGCTTCCTAATCGTTTTGACCATTCAATTTTAAAACCGTATTATTTAAGTATAGAAGAGGAAATGAAAAGGTGCTGCCAGATTGTTCCCACGAATCTCTTACCATTAGGTGCCATGTAGGCCAATTTAATGCTTATAGTCACAAAAATTTTAAGCAGAAAAAAACCCATCATCATCATTTCAGCCGGACAACGCCCACTGCTGGGCATAGGCCTCCCCCAAGGATCTCCACAACGATCGGTCCTGCGCTGCCCTCAGCCAGTGGCTACCCGCGACCTTCATCAAATCGTCGGTCCATCTCGTTAAGTGTCTACCCACTGAGCGTCGCCCGGTCCGTGGTCGCCATTCGAAATCCTTTCCGCCCCAACAGCCATCGGTTCTCCTAACTATGTGTCCCGCCCACTGCCACTTCAGCTGGACAATTCTTCGAGCAATGTCGGTAACTTTAGTTCGCCTACGGTTCTCATCGTTTCTTATTCGATCACGTAAGGAAATACCGAGCATTGCTCTCTCTCCATTGCCCGCTGGGTGACCTTGAGCCTTCTTATGAGACCCATAGTTAGCGACCATGTTTCGCTTCCGTATGTCATCACTGGCAATACACACTGGTCAAAGACTTTCGTCTTGAGACATTGTGGAAGCTTGGACGCGAAGATTTTTCGTAATTTCCCGAACGCTGCCCATCCGAGCTGGATACGGCGAGAGATTTCTTTCTCGAAGTTGGACTTACCTAACTGGATTGTCTGTCCTAGGTAAACGTAATGGTCAACAACTTCGAGTGTAATGTTCCCAACTTTAATAGGAGTGGGTACAATATGGCCATTTGACATGATTTTTATCTAGTCCATATTCATCTTAAGACCCACTCTTTGAGAAGCATTACTGAGATCTTCGAGCATTGTGTTCAGGTCTTCCAAGGTCTCAGCCATGAGGACCACGTCATCGGCGAACCGAAGGTGGGTTAGGTACTCGCCGTTTATATTGATGCCGAGTCCTCTCCATTCTAGAAGCTTAAAAATATCCTCCAACGCAGCGGTGAACAGTTTCGGAGAAATAACATCTCCCTGTCTCACACCTCGCTGCAGATGGATGGGATTAGAGTTCTGGTTCTGGAGTTGAACTGACATAGTGGCGTTTTTGTATAGGTACCTTAGCACCTCAATGTACCTGTAGTCCACTTGGCACCTTTGGAGAGACCGCAGCACCGCCCATGTCTCGGCCGTATCGAAGGCTTTCTCATAGTCCACAAACGGTGAGCAAAGTGCAAATTATACTCTTCCGTTATAAAAAAACTTTTATTATATATTAATTCTCTGATCAAGATTCAAACTCATCGTTCGGCTACTTTACCTAAAGTCTAAAGTTACCGAAAAAATTGTTTAAAATATGTTTTGACACATAGATTTTCAATAAAAAGGTTAAATATACAATTTTGTTTTTTAATTTTGCATAAGTTTTAGAATGACTCACGTATAGTAAACGATTCAATGTTTTAGCTAAGGTGTACAAATTCAAAACTTACTCTATGGATATTGAAATTTGATAGTGACAATCCGTATTTTTTATTTTATGTTTTGACAGTTGACACAGCCTGTTTGACTTGACATTCAGTTTGTTTTCAATTCAAATTCAATTTCAAACTGAAAACGAAAACGGAATTTCTGCTGTTTAGCTAAATAATATATTTTTCCTTTTTATTACCATCAGCTACCGACATACGATCTATTATTTCTACATTTTTTATCCAGTAATTAGAAGTCATTGCTGGCTACTGTATTAAAAGCAAAGGGCTGCATATATGATTTTAATCATGTCCGCTTTTAAAGCATTACGGGATGTTAGCAACAGGTTCGAAGAAGATTTGCGTCGTGTTTCTAACGAGCTGTTTGCGGTCAGAATAGATGAACCCTTTGAAGACATAATTTCAAAGAAATTAAATGACTTATCCTTGTATACGTCTAAGTTGAGACTCCTTCAAGCGAAATCCCTAGCAGGTATGTATTGCAATTATGTAGTGTAAAATGACCCCCCGTCGCTTATCCCTTAATTATGCTTAATAAAATATTATAGTCCTATTTACCCGTAATCCGTTATTGATATGTGCATCATATTTAGTACTAGCAGTGCCCGCGAATTCGTCCGCGTGGAATTTAAGAAAAAAGTTATTTAGTGGAAATAAAAGTAGCCTAAGTTACTCCTTATTACATCAGCTACCTGCCAGTGAAAGTCCTGTCAATATCGGTCCAGCCGTTTCAGAGATTAGCCGGAACAAACAGACAGACAGACAGACAAAAATTGTAAAAAATGTTATTTTGGTATATGTACCGTATATACATTCATATGCATGTAGTAAAAAGCGGTTATTTTGATATTAAAAACAGACACTTCAATTTTATTTATTAGTATAGATATCTAGTTTGGGGTTTCATTCATTTTGCTGTGATGGTGCGGCCTTCTTAAACCCCTTCCCATCTTCCATCATACTAACTTCTATCTGGTTAACATTACTAAATAATAATAAAAATATTGTCATATACCAAAGACTGCCTGCCTGGCTCAAAGCGATAATCTCAAAAACTTAAAATATATGAATAGAAGCTTTTATTAGGAGTGATTAAAGTGGAATGTTTAGATAAATGAGATGTATTTGAAAAATTTTAAAAATACCCGATGATATCAGGTAACAATTGTGTCAAGTACAGTTACTATTTTTATTAAATCATATTTTTTGAAGTAAATATTTAAAGACTAAAGGCATACAATACTCTTTATTTCACAGCAACCCCTCAAGCTGCTGAAACAGATGAAGAAACAACAATTACTAATTATGGTGATGCAGTAAAATGGAAAATAGTAGAGCAGCAAGTTCTGAAGACCATCAGCCAAGCTCACCATGTGAAAGCACTTATCTCAGCTCCAAACAGCAGCCTTAATCCAGATATGTTAGAAAGGAAAGAGTAAGTATTTCATTGACAACAAAAAAGCCAGTTCTTCTTTTGGAGACTCAATCCATCTTTGAGTCCAAGCAAACATCTTCTTTCTTTGATGAACAACAGACTGAGCGATGGTGGCAAACCATCCAAATTTGGATGTATTTAATCTCTGTATCACTTAGCTTACTTCCTGCTTGTGTGATGGCAGGGTTATAATTAAGCTCGCCTCATTCTACAGTCAACAACAGTGTTCTCTTTCTAATGTTGGCGTTGTAATTTTTGAGCGGCTAGTTACAAGTTCCTATTAAGGAATGTGTCAGTGATTCCACGTCTAGAGCCAGTAGTGATGAGGTGTGTATGTGATATGTCTACCTATGCATTGCTGTAATTTTTTGATAGATATGGCTTATAACTTCCAATTTGATTGTCACAGAAAAATTTATGATCAATTGATGAAATTCAAAGACAAAGAGATTCAACTACGTCACCTGGACACTGTGCTTAAAGAGAGACAGCAACATCTTGAGGAAGTGAGACAAGAGTGGGACACACAGCTCGGTCTTTTAAGCCAAAGAAGAGCAGATATTAATGAGATGAATTTAGAAGATCAGAGCGACCCCATAGCTAAGTGTGTATTTTGTTTTTGAACTATTCTTAAAAACATGTTAGTGCCAATGTAATTCTTTTTATATTTACTTACATCCCTAGGGCATTAAAAACTAATTTGCTGTTGGATTTTTAGTTCAACCTAATTGCAAAACATGTATATTAACATTGACTGATTATCTTGTGCATTAGATTTTCTATCCGTCCCTGTAAGCAAGTTTTAAAATCAAATTAAATCCCTTTATTCACAGATGTCTAGAAAGATTTCTTAGTTAGCCCAATCTGAGTGCACTTTGCATTATAATGTTATGTTATTATGCAAATAAGCAATATATATGCTTATTGGATGACAGTTCATACATGGTCATAGAAAATGAATTCTGTTACATTGCAGTAGTAGCATTTTTATGGAACAACATTGTTCAATTCAAGTATAGATGACTTTAACCAATGACTCGACCACCCCAAAGCCCAGTTGGCCGTGATCCTGCTTGCCGACCAAAGGGGTTCTGGGTTAGAGTGATGGTTACATATTTATGCGACGGATAAAAGTTTGTTCTCGGGTTGTAGGTATTTATGATGTCATATTTACATACATCCATGTCGAGCACAAAAATGAAAATGTTAAAATAAATAAATAGAAGACACTCAGTATTATGTTTAAACATTAGATTGCCTCCAATTAACTTCAAAAATGTCTGTTTCAGCAAACTACATCGTTTGGAGGGTAAGCTAAGCTCATTGAAAGCGTTGTTGGCTAGACTCGCCTCGGCTCGAGGGGGCGGATATGACTGGCTGGCCGATCCGCGCGGTCGACTGCGCGCGCTGCAGTTGGCACGTCAGTCGTAGAGCCCGAACACAACTTCCGACTGATACAACCGTTGTGTACTGGCGCAACGTATCACAGCATCGCAGTAGTAATTGTTAGATACGGTGGTGTGTGCCATGGAGCTAATCGACTTTGGGAGTTGTGTTGTTGATTGTACACCGTGACCTTTTACGGGACCCATTTAATGTTGGCCCGAATTAACATTCGCTGCTGTACGAGTACACCCGTAGATCGAAGTACGGATTCAGTATCTGTCGTAGCTCTTGAAAATTTTATTTTTTTGCGCTGTCCCTGCAGGGTGTAAGAAACATGCAATATACGCAGTGTTTATTGCCAAGACATATAGAATATTGTATGAGTTAAAACCATTTCTTAGTTTTAAATATTTTTAATGTGAATTAAACTCTTGGGAGTACATAACATGTATTTTTTTCATATTTCAATGTGAAGCTCTCACAGCTCGAAAATACCCACAATAGTAAATGGGGGCCGCGGCTATTGTTTCTGGCGATTTCTGCACATAGGTTGGCCAATAACCATTCAGCCAGACCGTAAGCTTGAGGCCACTTCATTTAAGAGTATGAGTTGTGTGAAGCCTGCAAATGGGGGAACGCAAAAGAATTAATTACAAACAAAAAAAACTATCAGAACGGAATATTCTTTATTGTACACTGTGTAACAATGTAAAAAAATTAATTAAAAAAGATGAACAATAATTAAAGTGAACATCATGAAATGAGTAGTTTCTTTTCACGAATTGTGAATGTCATTTCATCAAATGCGTATTGTCGTTTGATAACAGTAAGTATGAATAACTCAACAATTTTGATAACATATACGTCATTCAAATTAGTTACATAAAGTGACTACCAATTGAATAACATTATCCACCAGTTTTAGGCATTAAAGCATAACAATTAGTTATTGCTTAGTACTCAAAATACATACAGAAAACAGATAATATAAAGGATTTAATGAACTACGGGAGCATATCCCAAACAACACCGAAACGAAATTCGTTCGGGATAACTAAGTGAACGCCATCTAAGGAAATATTCTCATCAGATAATTACCTTACAAATCATAAAAATAGAAATCACACGAAACACCCAGACGCAACTCCCAAACAAGTTCCACAAAACTAAATCAAACAATATGATTAGTAATGAATCCGGTGACCTCAATAAATATAACCACTTCTGATAATCAAAAATACCTCCGGGATGTACCTACGCAACAAACTTACTCTTCACTGACGGTAAAATAAGTGAAAATACACAAAACAGAGATATTCTTAATCAACAAACCAGGATTCTTGCCATTTGATCTTTTCAGAAATCAATATAGGTATATCAGTTGTACCGCCATACATTTTGGATAATATTATGTACGTAAAAATACTCTTGTTTTATTATAGTGATGTTTACAACATTAATACTAGGAATTTTAAAAACCAGGAAATCATTTGAATACGCATAAAATAGATGAATAATAATATAAAATAAATGAAAAGACGCGTGGAAATAACCAGGTTTACTACCAGTTCTGCTTAGATTCGATAACATTATCTAAATGAATGTGTATTGTTTGTAAAACATGTGCAGAGAGGAGTTTCTTTTACCGTTTCCTCCTCCTTAATAAAGCCCTTTTCCAGAACATCTTAAGCAAAATTCACGTGCTTCAGAGCGTCAGAGATGAATAAGTATGAATATAATAAAAATATTTAGTATGAATAAATAAATTTTAATTTATCATCTTTATGAGTAATTAGTTTGATTTCAAAGTCAAGCTTTTCAAAAAAACTGGGGCACTACAAGAGGTGGTCCTTACTTGTCCGATAAATTCAAGGGTCTCCGAACATGACGATGCAAACCAATGTGAACCTGTATCGTTTCGTACAATTTTATTAAGGAAATATATAAAGAAATAAAAATTACAAATAAGTGACACCAGACCAACTCGGTAACGATGTCCTTATTCTGTCAAACAATCGACTTCATAAAAAAATATCTAGTCATACCCTAACCCTGAACAAAGGTATCGGATACCTTTGTGAAAAAATTAGTTAGGCATTTTATGGAAACTGCAAAACTTCCAACTATGCCCAATGACAACAATGACAAAATATTGAAAAATTTCTAAATGAGTTACAAAGAAACGGGACATCTTCGGATGCCTGATTAGTCATATAGAATTGATCGGCTAGAACTCCGAGATAAGATATCCCGCATAAACTGGTTACGTCTCCATGCCTCCAACAGTTTCAGCGTTCTTTTAAGGGGGCTTGGAGTTCATTTTTACACTAAGGTTCCAAAGTTGATACGTGAGGTATTAAATTAGTATTAATTTACTTTACTTATTGTAACTTTTAAGTGATGCGTTATAATATAAAGCACTGCTTGTAAGTGAAGGATATTATGGTATAGATGAATATATCAATAACAAGGACGCGTTAAAACCTACTTTTTAATTGCCATATACCATTTTACAAGATGACCTGAGGAGTTTCTTTCGCCGGTTCTTCTTCTCAATGTTGAAACATCTTTTCCAAAGGGCAGTAGAAGCAAAAAATGACGTACATGAGTCATTTACACAATACCTATGTGATTAATGATTTTAAATTTGTATTTGACAGACAAGCGATTATGCCTGTATCAAACCTTACGAGCCTCTATAATGAGCGCGGAGTCAATAATTACCGAGCTCTTATTGAGCCGATGGTAACTTGAAAAACTACAGAAATACCTCGAATTTCGGGAAATACACAGTACCCTGCTTTCCTTACTTCACCTACAACCTATTAGTGGAAAATAGCTTTTAAGAGCATTTATCTCAAAGTTACATATGATCCTATAAGATAATGAAATACACTGGGTAGGATGTCAACAGGACATCTATTAGAAGAAAAAATATTCGCACAGACAAAAGAAAAAAGAGATATCCATAAAATATCCAAGTGTCCATGCAATGTCGAAAAATCCCGAGACAGGCTCCATTCCATGAACATTTTCAAAAATCTTGAACAAAAAGAGCTGACCAATCTGACACGCAAGGTGCTTCTATTAAATACCCGCTAAATAGTCCACAACTATCCCAACCTTCACATACCAGTCAACCAACAAGAGTATTAGAGTTAAAACTGAAGGAATCTCCTATTATGAAGACCTTGACAAAACCTCAAATGTCTGGACAAACTTACCCCGTGCCACAACTCCCTCTATTATATTATGCCAGACTTCGTACAAAAAAATGCTTTTAACATTACAGATAACGAATCAGTTTATTTGGCGTTGCTAGAAATATTAACCTTGAATATTAAAAAGTTGAATTCTGAAACAAATTCATCAATGGCAGGGAAATTCAATCATCTCAACCCAGACATGATACGATTATGATGCCATCAAATTATGATGCGCATAGTAAATATACCACAATGCCAACCACGTTCGCAAATTTAGATACCGGGAGTATCAGCACCTCATCGGAGTGATATGCTGTGATGTTGGTAATACGACACCCATTATGTAAACCTTGCCAGTAATTTACGTGTTCTCTTGTTGCCGAGGTTGTTAAGTCCAGTTTTTTTAAGTCGGCTAGTTTTGGACTATTCAGCGTTTGCCGTTTGATTGGCAAAAGCTTGATGATGGGGGACTTCGTTGTCGCGAGGATTGCGGACCAAGTGAAATAAATCACACTGAACCTCGAGGACGACAGACCAGGAGGAGTTCAGGAAAAAAAACTATAGATTAACAAAGCACTCGGAAGACCAGAAACTACCCATTGGTTAGTAAACATTTGCAGCCATGGATCAGTTACTCGTGCATCGTTTCAGACCCTAAACAGTCACAAACAAGAACAGCATTATGTACGATAACTAGAGATAGTATGTCACCAGGAAATAATGTCGAGCTAACGAGACACTTATTAGTATAAGGGAATAACCTACTAGTAATAGGGATTAACAACTACTAGTATCCTACATATAGCAAGAAAGAGAATTGTTCCAAATGGGAACAGTGCTCAAAGTTCTTCTATCAGAGAATGATTCTAGCATGAAATCAGAATGTTATTTGATTTTGACACGGTGTACAAAGAAATGGACGATAAAAACTGTTTGTCGTCTATGAGCAAAATATAAAGAAAGGTACCTCCGAAAGATATTTGTTTTGGATGAGAATATCGCCGTAAATTCTCCTATCAGAGAATGCTTCTAGCATTGGAGCCGTATTGGAGCGACTTAGAATACTTACCCCTAACCCATACTGGTAGGACAGGGTGTCGTAAGAGGCGATAGAAGTTAGCCAGCCTGCTTGGTAAGGCTTCGCGTAAGAATTATATTATCAATTTATTATCTTTCCGTGAATCCTACCTGGCTAGCTACCAACCTCCTGCTCGAGTCAGTCGCCAAACGACTCGTCGTGTTCCGGCTGGAGGAATGAGACCCAGTACTTCCTTATTTCTGGATCAACAAAGAGAAAGTACCATTGAAACGAAACTGTTCCAAATGGGAAAAGTGCCCAAGTTCTGCTAGCAGATAATGCTTCTGCGTGCATCAAATCCAATTTCTGGATTTTGTTACGATGCACAAGCAATTAGACGACAAACAGTAAATGTAAGTAAATATGAGCAAAAAAACAATTGAAAGGTCACAAAGAGAATACGAAAAACCAAGGAAAATAGCTTTAAGTCAGTTACAAAAATTTACAATGTCCTGAACTGTAACAAGATTTAAGGCACGTGCACGAATTACACGACGCTAAAGTCTACACATCGAACACGATCTACCTACAAAGGAATTGGATCCTGTGCATATATATATTTGATCCAAACTATACCAGGCGTTCCCAATAGACTACTACTGTACCTAATCAAATTTACTTACATCCTTAGGGCGTTAAAATCTGACTGAAATGCCGTAAAAGAGATGCAAAGAACATACCTGAATTGGATATAAATTATATCAATTGTTCCTGAACACAGCGTTACATGAAAATAGCCGAACATATAAAAAACATAAAAAAAGTTATAAAATTAAAATTTTCATGGAAATTCTTTTTTCAAATAACACCTGTTTATAATTATAAAATAATTCACAAAGTGATAACTAGATGGCACTATAAATTTTTAATTCTAAAACACGCTGAAGAGTTGAATGCCGCATAGAAACTATAAAACTTTCAAGTATTGAACATCAGTTGTGCCATCCCCCCTCCCTCGCTGAACAGCGGGACTTTTGACCCCCTCGAGAAACTGCCCGGGCACGGAGGATTCCCTAGAGACCCCAATTACACACGCATAGGCCGTGCCCTTCACCTTCGTCTCCAACACTATTGGCTATTGACAAATGGAGAGATTTCTTATATATATTCCAATTAACAGGTACCATACAATTAGAGAAAGATATTTGAATTTCCACAAACAACATCAAGAGTATAATGACAACTTCCTAATTATTATCAATTAATTTATATATCCAGTGAATGTATTCCAATACAAACAAATAAAAAAATTATCTTCGATGAAAAGAAAATTCAATAATTATGTAATAATTAAACTGCTTGTTAAGACACATTCAAGATTATTATAATGATATATTTAAAGAGCTTAACAACGCAGATTCGAAAATGCCAACGAAGCAATGTTGTTACCACTGTCAAACACGAGAATTCCAATCGATTAAAAGAAAAAGCTTTGCTTTCAACAAAAAGTAGAAACTTTTCATAAATGGAATATGTCAACGGTCAAACCAAAAAACGGTTGCCTTAAAAACTAAACACAAAAAATATCCTTACACTAACTGGAACAAATAGTCACTGGAAGTTCTGATGTAAATATGGATTGGAACTTGCTCATGGACATTTGCCTTCTATCACAGGCATCAAATAAAACACGCATGCGCACATGCACGCACGCACGCATGCACGCACGCACGCACGCACGCACGCACGCACGCACACACGCACACACGCACGCACACAAACAGCACTGCACCAGCATTCCCTTCGATCATGTATATTGTGCGTACTGTACTGTGTAACGAACTGGACGAGTTCATATCGACACATTGCATATTGTTTATTTAGAAGTTGGTTCGTAACTACGCTAGGATCCGACAGAGAGCGTTGGCGTCGACTTACAATCAAATTGTACGTTTAATATTTCAGAAAAATATCCGTCAACAAATAATATTAAAAAAGAAATTGTCAACAACAATCGTTTATTCAATTTTCCTTTTCAGATTAATAAAATTAAATGGCCATAAAGTCACACCCCCGCACTAGAATTCCGCGTGTCGCGGGCGACATGGACGTATACGAAAATTTCATCACACACACTCACGACCCTAGACCAAACGTCTATCGGTCACAAAAACGTCTACCCAGGCCGGGAATCGAACCCGGAACCACTCGCTCGGCGACAAGCTACTACCAATGGGGCTACGAGGTCGCCAAATAAACGCGACACGCTCTGCGACTATTTCCTTTGTTTGTCGATGATGGTGGCGACATCTCGCTAGAAGAGACCAATTTGACCCGGATCCTTGTTATTACACATGTCTCGTTCGTGTACATCCCCGCCAGCCGCAACACGGGTGCGTTTCGGATGTGTTAGTGCGCGTGTGTGCGTTTGTGTGAGAATTTAACTTTTTATTTTACTTTTCACTTCCAAAAGTCTTTTGCATGTCCAATCCATATCCACGAGGAGAAACTTACTTCAAATATCATTCAAAAACATAATAGCTTATCAATTAGCGCCATAAAAATGTCAATGAACTTATAGAAAAACGTATAAACGCGGTCTCCAAACGCGCTCACGAAAAATACGATTCACCGAACGCGAGGTGCAAGGCAACCTTGCGCACAATCCACTCTAGTATCCCAAACTATGGTTCGAATCGCGGCAACACCTTCGTTCTGATGTGTGCACAGCCAGCCACATTATACAGTACACACTTAAAATATCCTTTTAAAAGTCAATATCGCGTTCTTGAAATATAATGTCGTACCATATCAATATTAACACGCAGATTATAGAAGATACAGAAAAAATATCTATCCATAAAAGAAGCACTGTGCATAATACTTGAATAAAAATTCAAATTGGGTAAGAATCGAAAATACACAACGCTATACATTGGATAATAGCATCGAAAACTATTGAGTAATAAAAAAGAGATACTTAAGAAAAAAAACTGCCCGCCCGTCCGGCACTCGTAAATGTGAAGCAATGCGATGTGTAAATGTTTGGTAACAACTCGACTATAGCGCCGTACATCGGATTATAGCTCGGGTCGTGCTAGAAAATCCGGTAGATGGCGTTGTTAACACAACATATTTATACATTACACAAGAAATAAATGCCAAGTCTGCTGGGCGAGCTGGTCCGCATATCGATTAAAACGGGATATTATTATAGAATTTAGAAAAAATATTCATTCGCTTAGTTCACGATGTGATCTTTCGCGTACCTACTACTACCACGTTACATTACAATATTCAATATTTACAGAATAGAAAAAAAAGGTATGCTAATAGTAACTATGAGTAGAAAAACAATACTTTTTAGGAGTTATTGCTGCTTCTTCTTCCAAGATCAATCGCAAAACAGGTATTTGTTTAAACGTCGGCGTAGTTACACTCTCTGTTTGATCCGGAGAAATCGCATGCGTCTGCCAGCGAGCCGCGCACGGTGACAAGCGATGCGTGCTCGTTCACCGCGTACATTTCAATGTTCACTATACTGAACAGAACGTTTTCTGTGCCAACTGTGCTGCAGCATTTCACGAAAACATATTCACTTCAACCGAGCGGGTCTCGTGCAATTCTGTGCGTCGCGTCCGTCCGCTAGCCGCGCATGGCCGCGAGCAGCGCGGGCGCGTCCACTGCGTACACGCCGTGCACGCGTCGCTCGCAGCGCACGACACGCAACGTGCCGCGGCCCTCGTCCGTCACGCGCATGTGCTGGATCGCGCGACCCAGCTGCTGCGGTGTCACCTCCTCGGGGAAATCTAACGTGAACATATGCAGTAAGTTAAAGGAATAATATTCATTTATACATACATAATACATACATACACGCACGCACGCACGCACGCACGCGCACCCGCACATACACTATAATGAGAAGCAAAACATACATACATAAGTATATCAGTGATAACCACATGTATTGAAATTTTACACAAGGTTTTATCAATAAGTACGAGAAGAACGAAAGTCCAAACACCCCCCC
>PDGT01000126.1:443834-507131 GCA_003671415.1 Megathymus violae
TTAAGATTTGTAATCATTCTAATAATTATTAAAAAATAAAAACATATTCTGTCTCCAGCAAGATTTGTAACAAAATGTCAAAACTCACACGGAGGACATTTGGCGATGCACACTTCCATGAGGGTCGGTAGATAGGGCTCCTTGCCGATCTGACTGTCACAATATTCCGCCATCTGTTTACAAAAAAAAAGGGTTATAATGGGTCTTACTCTAGAATATATTTCATCCTGGGAAAGCATTATTAGTCAATGAATAATTCTAGATAATACATATATTCTATATATATATATGTCGGCGATGCCAGCAGCTTTAGCAGCACTGTCGAACATAGCGTGGGCGTACAATCGTTTAACACTTTTAATTAATTGTTAACAAACACTTCACACCGGGCAAACGAAACAAGTAAACAGTTTCTAGTGCGGAGGAACCGATTTCATCGACCGCAGAATGTAAACTGTGGCAACATCCGGCGTCACTCCACTAGCTAGGCTCTGTTGTAGCACGACGTTAGCCGAGTATCGACGTCATCGCGGCGGTGCTGCCATCACTCGGATATCGTGCTGTGTTTCGTTTCACGTCAATACTAATGACCATCTCCGACATATAATAATTAATAATAAAGAGTAGGAAAGAAAGCTGTAGTAACCTAGTGCCTTGAACGTCATGTTCCTCCCGCACGGGACAGCCGAATAAGAATCCTGCACGCGCTATATAATTTTTCACGTTATGTGGGTATTACAAACTCTACAATGAATGTACCCTGTCGGTGAGTGGTCCGAGCACAAACTGTGCGTGCTTGACGCCCAGCTCGCACGCAGAGACAGTACCGCAAGCCAGCGCGCTCATATCCAACACGTCCAGCTCGCATCCGCTTTCGGGCAACTCCAAGTATTGAAGATGCTCGTTCATTATCACTTCACTCTCTGTGGATAAAGAATTATTAATCATTCATCCATTCATTGAATATAAGTACTCACAGCCTGAAAGCGGCGTGCACAGGATTATGACACTGGGTATGCGGCGGAGTACTCGGTCACAAAAACTTTTTCTTTTATAAATTTTTGACATAGCCACAGTCACGCGACGGATCTCTAAGTCGGAAACCATGCCAACAGAACAAGTCTTAGATGTACTACTATTCATATACATCTTCTACAGCAACGCATATAAAACAGCGATCGATCGTCGCGGCGGAAGAAATTCTAATAAGTAAAATAATAAGAGCCAGTTATACGTTTCATAACTTTTAACATGAAACTTTCGATTTACATTCCCTTTTTGCTGGTTTAATTGTTGTACCTCGGGTACACACCTACCTTTAGACACAATTTGAATCTTTTCACTGAATGCCAATTGTGAGAATTTGGTTTTTTTAATTTTTAATAAACACATTTTCAACACAAACCTCACACAATCAAATAACATTTAAAAAAAATCAACAAACGCACTAGTAAAAGCAAATCACTACAATTATTATAGAAACTCAGTAATAAACTGTTAAATGTACACACTTTCAAATGTTAAAATGAAAAATCTTTTAAAAAAACTATAAATATACTAGCGCAAACAAAATAGTAAACAATGCTTATCACATGAAAAAAGCAAAATGGCCTCCCGCGAAACACAAAACATTAGATATCTGTGTATTATTTTTATTCCGTAGCCTGAAGCTGGAGTCGCGGCTTTCGATATTCATGGGTGTGTGCGTTTGCGAACTGTGCACGGACACAAAAATTACTACACACATGCGACCAAAGTCCTGCGGGACGCGCCGGCATGAGTTTGCTTGATTAGGTACATTATTTTGCAGCGCCGCGTGCTTGTCGCCAAACGCCTGGCAAACATAATGTTTGTGTGCTTGCAAATAGGTGCTATTTATAAAATATTAGGCGTTTTTAAGTTATTATATTTTGTTTATTCATTTATTTACTAATAATTAAAGTCATCTAAAACGTACGAACGTTTTATTAAAATATCTGTGAATGGCAAGTAAAGCACTGCATTTCTGCCTACAAGGAGCGCACGC
Organism: Megathymus violae; assembly: GCA_003671415.1. Taxonomy (NCBI): domain Eukaryota; kingdom Metazoa; phylum Arthropoda; class Insecta; order Lepidoptera; family Hesperiidae; genus Megathymus; species Megathymus violae. Next base: position 445,861 of record PDGT01000126.1, read on the forward strand.
CCCTGCAGCCTGAGTGTCTACAAAGATGGATGTGATCTTTTTATAAATCTTAAATTCATCTCCAGGCTGCACAGCTTACAAGGTAGTCGGTCGTGTCTGACCTTTTTGTAACACCATATTTAAATATAAAAAAAAAGCAATTTATATATTTGTTGTTTGAGAATATTTGCTATGATTTAAAATATAAAACAGGCACATTTATAAAATCAACGTCCAATTCAATGTTCAATAAAAAATGTTTAAATACAATTGTGAATCAAAAGAAAACTCTGTTACAAGTCCTTACATATGATTGCCATTCCTGGTCCCTGCTATGGATCAATGTAACAAATCAGCGACTTGTCAGAATTTTATGACCAGAACAATGATAGGTAAAAAAGATTAACTGTAAAGATCAGAATAGAATCATGCTGAAACATGTTGGAGATCACCATTCAATGAGTAATTAATGGTTCATAGACCATATATTAATATAGAAAACGCGGGCGTCCACTCGAAACCGCAACGGAACCGGAACAAGCAATTGATAGACTCATAGAACACACTAAGCATCAGACAACAACAACCATCCAGTGTAGTGTAATTCAAATACTGTTACTCTATAAAATGTGTCAGAAAATAAAAAAGGCTGTTGTAATTATTTGTATATTGGTGTTTCAATAGAATTGGTTTGTGTATTACAAGAAATTAGTGGGCAATCATTTTAGATATATGTATGTCCGAACATTATCTAAGTTTTCATGACAACATTATAAATTAACACATCCTGTCTGCCTGTTTGCTTCCAAATAAAAAGAGTATCAGCCAACTGGTCTTGGCTACTACAAACCACCCTCCTGATTCCACGCCAGCGCACCACCATGTTCAAAATATCCTCTCTGTATTACACCACCATCTGGAGGGAAACTTCCATTACATTATAACAAACTGGCATCTCACCGATCACATCACCACCCCTCTCCTCGAGTTTCTTCCACTCGGGCGTGCACATCTCGGTCACATTTCTGTTGACGGACTGATTGTTCTTCGCCACCGTCAGACACACCTCGGTGCCGCTGGGCGCCGTGCTGGCGCCACTAGGGATTGTCTGTTGGTGGAATTATTTATTTTTGAAGTTATACAGCAATACATCATAATAATATCAAGTCACCTTGCAGTTTTAAGTTAAAAAAAGCTATACAAAATTAAAAAACAGAACTCATAAAACAATTAATAACTAAAATATAATTTTTAAAATAAAACTAACAGGGTATTCAAATCTATGTATCAAATGTCTATGTCGCATATTGGAAACTTTAATATGAGTACCTAGATTTTCCTATGAACGTAGAGATAAACATATTTTATTGCAATTCGTGTCTCTCGGTCTATCTGTACATATTTAAGACTAAAATCCCTAACAGATTCAGATGATACTATGGATAGGTCATCTAAGATGCTTTCCACACCAGAACTTGTGTGTCCTTAATGTTCCAATCAAGACTCACCAGCACAAGCTCCAAGTTATCTTCTCGAATCTTCTCCAGGTACTGCGTCGCGGGCTCGGTGAGCGACGTGACGTCCGTCTGCAGCTTCACCAGCGCCACCTGCGTCGGCTGGCTCGACAGCGTCAGCTCCGGCGGGCACGCGAACAGCTTCTCCAGCTGCGTCACCTCCGAATTGCCTGTCGGAACGTATTCCAAATATCAGAAATACAAGCATCGTGAGTACCTGTTACATGATATTAGAGAACTTATAGGATCTTAGATTTGTATTATCGCGGGGGGTTTATATTTTGGCAGTACTGGTACCTTACGACATTTGTTTTATGGCAAAAATACAGTAATCCTGAATATAGTTGAAATATCAAAAAAATTCTCCTGAAAAGAATTTACAAGTTCGTAAGTATTAAACTCAATGTTATATATTATGTTGATTGTAAAAGTCTGCTCTTTTATTCAGTACTGCGTTTCGGAAAATATAAGCCTTGCGTTTACAAACAATAGCACCACTTGTTACTTGTTGCTATCAGGCGTTTAATAAATTCTTCATGATCACCCCCACACATCTAAACCTTCTACGAGATTCATCCTATTTATTGGTACACTCGTTAAGTTACTACTCCACTGGAGAGTGATAAAGCATAATGAAAACATGTGAATTGTTTTTATGAATCCTTCTTTCCTTGGAATGTTCGAGAAGTCTTCCAGTTCCACTTCCACGACTTCCGATAAGTCTTAGCGTTGACTTTTTCTTTCTTTAAAGTCTGAAGCGCAGACGAAACGCCAGACGGGCCACTTGCTGATGAGCGGTCACCGTCACCTACGGACATTGCAACACCGGCCTTGTGCGACAGCTCATTCTACACCTGGTTTTGAAGAACTCCACATCAACTACCCACATACTAACCGAACTCGATATACTCCAGCAGGTACTTGTTCTGCTTCACGCTGGTACGGCGACAGAGGGCGCGATAGTGCAGCCCATCCGTGTACAGGCCGATCACCGTCTCGCCCTTCGCCGGGGGCTCCGACAGTGGTTTGGCTGAAAACAGAATCAAACATCAACAAAGAAAGAAAGCGAGAAAGATAGTATTCATTTCCCAGGACACTGCAGGACGTGCAGGCGTGCGGCTTATTGTAAGATATTGATCATAATATTACTTTCTTACAACCAGTAGCCTCCTTGTCTGCAATGCGGGGTTACAATGCGTAATTGAACTGGCTGTTTCAAATACCTGCAGTGCTGGTTTTCTGTTAAGCCCTCAAAAATTTTACTTATCACCACACCTTACTCCCTTGGATTTTTTATCTAGATGTTAACAATAAAGTATAAAATGACAATGAAGAATCATGAACCAAGATATGCAGTGAGAACTTTGACATTACAAAGGTCAACAATAACGAAGGATCAAGAATAGAATATGATGTTGTGTGAATCATGAATTTTGGATAATAAAATATAAGGGAATTATGAAAGTTGAAAGTTGATTTAATTCAAAGATGAAAACCAACAGACTAGCTTTCTTTCTTTCTTAACTTTTCATTTCACGGTCGACAACGCATCAGCGATACCTTCGACCTTACCGACGTCCACGGGCGACGGTGACCACTTACCGTCGGGTGGCTCGTCTGCTCGTTTGTCGGCCGTTAACAAAAAAAATTAAATATTACCACAACAACAACAACAACACACCATTTATCCCGTACATGACGACGTCCTCGAGCAGCGCGTCGAACCGCCTGACCGAGTCCGCGTCGGCCGGACGCACCAGCACGCGGTCGGCGGCGCCCGCCTCCACGAGCAGCATGCGCGAGTTGTTCGTCACGTGCGGGCGGACCACCTCCGGTATTGACTGCGCTGTAATACTGTGCGGTTAGTTAACAGAACCAAGGAATCGAACGACGCCAAACGACCAGCGGTGTACAGCTTAGACCTACTTAAACATACTTAATTAGCACTTGCTTCGATGAAGAAAAACGTGAGGAAATCTGCACGCCTGGGGGTTCTCTATGATGTTTTTAAAGGTGTATAAATATGTCAATAAGCAGCTTGGCGGATTACTCGGGTGTTACGTTACTTTGCAGCTTACTTTACTTAACATTTTTGTTGTAGCGTTACTTGGTAGTGACCGTCCCTGCAGAGCTTGGGGTCCCAGGCTCGAGTCCCGGCCGCGGCAGACGTTTATGTAACAAACAAATGTTTGTTCTTGAGTCAATGTCGCCCGCAAGCACGCAACACAGGGAATCCTGGTGCTGGGGTGTGAGTGTGTAAACGTTTATTTTATATTAACGTTTAAACGTTTACATTATGCTATTCGAAGCACTCGAGTTATGAAGGTACCACTAGACGTCACATAAAAGGTATTACTAAAAAATTTATTATTTTTTGTTTTAAATAAACAGATCCATTTCCTTGGATAAAAGATATTCTAGATTTTATTAGAACACACATAAATCATAACAATCATAAACCTGTTAAGTGGTTTTAATGTTAAACGTGTGCAGACTGACAAAAAAAAATTGTATGTACATAGTTTGTTCGTACATAAAATTTCCAAAAAATATTCAATGTACAGATTCAATCCCATTAAAGTTTTATTATTAGTATATATTTATGAACTTTTCAAATCGCATTTCAGCATACACCTTGGCATGTTACCGATAAACTACTAACCACCAGTGGACTTCGGCTTTGGATACTCCACATCGGGCAGCCAGCGGGAGACTTCGCCCTCGCCCACGGCGGCGCCCGTCTCCGCGTTGGTCAGCGACACCGTGCCGCCGGCCGCCGTCTTCGACACCAGGGTGGCTATCAGGCTGTTGCCGAGCTGCACCACATGAACAAATATATATATATATATAAGTATTATTCTTGTTCAAGTACGAACCTTAGCTGCGTATTGCGGGAGGCTACTCCAGTCGTGGGCGTAGCTATATCTTTATTATGGAGGAGGGAGGGGGTGTTTGATAAGGAGGGTTAAAGAGTTGAAAAATGTACGAAGTTTAACTAGTTTTTCCCGAACTTCACTCAGAAAAATGCAAATTCTCTGTATCTATTTCAATCTGTTACAAATCACAGAAACATGCATAAAGGGATACAGCATTCAACTAAATGAAACGTTATTATGCTATACGTTAAGCTATTAATATAAATTTCCTGGGAATGCTTAATATGAACAATGAAAAATGTACACGGTTAAAGAGACAGATGGTAGTGTTTTTTAATTCCAAATGCAAAATCATTTAATCATATAGGTATTCAGTAAATACACTTATGAACGTCATATTTTGCTTCTACCACCGTTTCGAAAAGGTGCTTTAACAATGAGCAGAAGAAACGTCGAAAGAAACTCCTCAGCACATCTTTTAAACAACATATGGTAATTACAAAGATTTAAACCTGTGCGGAACTGGTTTCGACACTAATTTTGTCCAGGCATCCTTGTCATTCATGTACTCATCCATACTATATTTATATATTTGCCTTTTCAATGAGCTTAGTGAGTTGCACGGCGAGTGGATAGCGGTAGGGATTTATGGTAGGGATTCATGGACAGAAGAAACAGGACGGGAGAGGATTTAAGAAGCGGGATAGGGGTGCGTAAAATAAATTTAGTACTGTGTTGATAAACCATACATCTGTGGCTTAAACTCGTATAATAAGCAATAATGAAAGCAGCACAGCACAGTATTTCTCTACACTAAATACAGTCACACTACAATAGAGCTCTACACTTCATTCATTGAAAAAAACATAAATTGCAACCAATCGTTTTACCCTTGTTCATTTTCTCCGAGAGGAATTATGAGAGGAGAGATGATTTTACCATTGCTTATTTTCTCCGAGAGGAATTAAGAGAGGAGAGAGATGAGAGGTTAGGGCTATAGTCCACAACGCTGGTCAGAACTCCGGTGTGCAGGTTTCCTCGCGATACTTTCCTTCACCGAGCAAGTGATAAACTATTTGTAACAAGCCAATAATTAAAAAACATATATATTAATTCAACATTTCAATTCGATTCTCATGCGCAGGGCACCAATGTTGAAATTTTCGTACGGCGGGTAGTTCTAACGCACAGGTAACGCCATCTCTCGTCAAACTCACCGCAACTCCGTTCGCTTGCAGCACGCAACAAAACTCCGGCGTGTCCGCGTACGCGCCCGTCAGAGCGGCGTACTTGTCCTCCTTCGTCAACGCGACGACCCTGCAGCCGTCCAGCAGGGCGGCGCTGGCGGGCGACAGGCAGCGCGCGCGGTACCACGCATCGTCGACCGCGTCCAAGTACGCGAACGCCTCGCCAGGGACCACACTGAAACATCATACATCATGTAAAAACGACAATTAATATTAAAATTTCCAACAAATTCTACGTATGTATATTATGATTGAAAGTACTAGACGAAGCCAGTGAACAAGTTTGGGTGGATTACAGTAGTAATATTTTTTTTTTGCATATTGCGCTAATGTAACTGGGATAAAACAATATACGGCGTGTAAAAAAGCACAACTTGCAGGTAAATGACGATATAGTATAGGTGAATACATTAATGACCAGCTGTGCCCGCGACTTGGTCCGCGTGGAATTTAACAAAAAAGTTATTTAGTTTTCTAAAGTAAGAGTAGTCTAAGTTACTCCTTATTACATCAGCTGCTTGTCAGTGAAAGTCCCGTCAAAATCGTCCAGCCCTTTCAAATATTAGGCGGAACAAACAGACAGACAGACAAAAATTGTATAAAATGTTATTTTGGTATATGTACCGTATATACATTCATATGCATGTAGTAAAAAGCGGTTATTTTAATGTTACAAACAGACACTTCTATTTTATATTTTTGTATAGATAAGGACATGTTGTGTTTTAAAAGATGTGTTGAGGAGTTACTTTCGCGGTTTTTTCCCCTGAATGTTAAAAAAAATTTTCGAAACGGTAGTTAAAAAAACACGTGCATTTACAGAACGTATTTACAGAATACATACAAAATTTAATGATTTTTAATTTAAATATATGTCTAGTCATACAAAATTCCCAGTCTTCTAGTGAAAGTTTCACCAAAATCGATTAAGTTATTCAGAAGATTACTCCGAACAACCAGACAAGACAATAATGACATTTTAAGTGATAATTTTTGGGTACTGATATCGTATAAACAAGACCCCATGCACTCATACTTAAGAAAACGCAGTTACTTTATAAGCCATAGATGCTATTCAAAATTCAAAACTAATTTGAAATACGAACTATTTTCAAGCGCCCTCTATATATATCAAGATCCGTTTAGTAAGGAAAAGTTTTCTCAGTAGTTTAAGAGTTAATCAAATTTTATGAAATATATTTTTATTCTTAAAACGATAAGGACATATTAAGCCAACGCAAAAATGTGGAGAATTAAATTAAGTTTTACAATTTGTAAAACATTTAAAACCAACAACGACATTACACTGGCTTATTGCAGAACTTATAGCTTAAAAACATTTAAAACATTCACACACTCACACGCCCGCACTAAGATTGCCTGCGTCGCTCGTGACGTGAACGCACATAAATGCGACATCACAAACACTCGGGACTCCTGATCAAACATATGTCACATAAACCTCGGACGGGAATCGATCCCGGGACCACTCGCACGGTGGGCAGAGACACTAGAAAACACAACACCCTAACAACTGCGTTAGAAGGTCAAAAATTTAAAGCATAATAACAATATAAGACATTATAGTACCGTATATATAGTAGTAGCATAAAACGCTCCTCGTAACGCTCGTTGGACACACAGGAACCCCGGCTGCTTCATGTCGCAACACGATGACGTCACAACACGGCACGCACCGTGACGTCACCACACTCACCTGTGAACACGCTCAGCTGCAGCGCACAGTTCCCCAAACTGAACGCACAGCTGCTGGAACGGACCCTCGCTGCTCTGGTTGATGGACAGGCACACGAAGCCCGGCTGCTTGGTGCCGCAGTCCTTGGCCAGGGCGTCCACGGACAGCATCGCCGTGTCGCCCACGGACAGCGTTTCCAACAGGTAACTGGAACGAAGAGGAAAATTTACGGGCATATGTGTACACGCAATGGCAATGGTAGTAGTACAAGCAAAAAATTACGTGCACAAACGCACTCATTCATCACGACCCCGTGGCCCAGTTGTTAGGAGCTTTGCATGCCGAGAGAGAGATCCAAGGTACGATTCACGGGCGGGACAGACGTAATGTGACAATGAAAAGTTGGTGGTAGGGCTTCGCGTAAGGATTATATTAGCAGTATTATTATTATTAAGTAGTTTATATTATTATTGGTACCGCGAAGCCTGCCTGGCTAGCTACCACCCTCCCGCTTGAGTAAACCAACGAGAATCTTTGGTCTCGATGATGTCCATGTGCGACGGTGACCACTTACCATCAGGTGGCTCGTCTGCCCGTTTGTCGGCTACTAGCATAAAAAAAAAGTCCAGACTCGGGTCCTAGGTATGTAGAATGTTCATCATATTTGCGTACGCCCACGTCGCCCACAACACAGGCAATCCTACCGAGGTGGTGTGAGTGTGTGAACAAATCAATGTCATCCAAATACCATCTACGGCAATGATTGGCTATGCCGACTATTGGCCGCAAAGTCGGCCTTTTGCAACAGACTAATCGGCCAAATTCATAGTCACCCATCTCTTTTAAGTGCCCCGATAAAAAATTGCCAACAACAACTAAATTAACACTCACGTCTTAGGCACGAGGTTCTGCTGAGGCATCGTCGTATTCGCTGCATCGGTTTGTATCACCGCAGGAGCCTTGACCTTCGGCATGGCCTCAGCCATACGGATCGAAGGTTCCATGACGTCCGGCGCTGGCGTCGTCGGCTGCCGAGTCTTAGATGCCTCCGTGTTTGTTGGTTGACTGGTGGAAGCCTTTGGGTAGTGATTTGATTTGTTGTCTGCAATGGAAGCAATTAAGGAAAACGGATTGAGTTATTGAGTTTAGACACACACGCACGCTAGCTCGCGCGCACGCACGGACACGCACGCACACAGATGAAGCTAATACGCGTAAGAGATGTAAGCAGCTGCTCGGAATCTAATTCAAAACATTTCCATTGTCCCCATACTCACCATTGTGGTTGTGTGCGTTATTCTTTTTATTATTATTCGCTGGTTTCTTGTCTTGTTTGTTGTTATTGTTGTAACTGTTGTTGCGGGTCCCACGATTGTTGTGTTGTGGTGTTTTCTGCGCCGTATGGTACGCAGGCCCGGACTTCTGCAACGATCAAAAATCCTCTTTAACCAACTGCCTCCAAACTCTTGGTATTCATCATGAGCATTGTTTTTTTTAATATATCTTTTTATTTATCAGGCATTATTTTAACAAGGATAACATTCTCGTTATCTGGTTGACAGCGAAATAAAAGACGATTGAGCGAAACAAAAGATTTGTAAGTCTCCGGATCCCGGAGATGACCGACTCTGCTCGGAGGCAACGACGGTGGAACGGAGGACATCTTTGTCCCGATCGAATCCATCCATAATCATGAGAGTAGTAGCACGGGATCGCAAACCCAAGGAACTTGAATAATAGTACGCAAAAGAGGCGCCGGAACGTTCAAACGAGAACCCACACCCTTCCCATATGCGTCGAACGGTTGCCGAGGAGGTTGGTTGGTAGGAATACAACAAAACCCGGTACCTCCTCGCGAGGCCGGGTATTAATTTAAGCTTTCTACTCCCGATACTAAAAGAAAGCCTAACTTAAAATCGTGATGCGAAAAAGACTATGTACAGGTCTATACTTCACCTACTGTCCTTATATCGACTCACTGCCGTACACGCTGCACATGCGACCTTCTACATCCGTAGTCCCAATAGAACTGCCTCCAAGAGGCAAGTGACGCCCTGTTCACTACTTGAGGGTAGGTAGGTAGGTAGGTAAAAGCGCTTTGCTCCCCCACCACATCACATTGCGCAGCGTGTACGTACACGCATGAGACAACATAACTTACATTTATTGACATACATTACAGTCTATATTCTAATTTTAATTAATTAACTACTTATGGTATACCTGTTGAGACACTGGCGCCTGGTCCCGCTTGGCACCCTGGACGTTAGCAGGGTGAGGCTCGCGGAGCGGCATCGCCGGTTGCATGCTGCGGGTGGAAAATATCAATTAGTAAAACCATCACGGGGGCTCATGTGACAAACATAAATTGAACTAACCACGAATTGGACAAAACTAATAAAAGTTAGACCTGTCACAACTTGCACCAATAACATTTAAAACCTGCTGACTGAACAGACTAGAAAATGACGTCAGTTTTTTTAAGTCCCTGATCTCTATGTACATACACACCTATTGAGACATGTAAGGAGCTTCACACGTTCTTCACTCCAAACCAACCACTTTTTTATGTTAATAGTCCGACAAACGAGCAGACGAGCCACCTGATGGTAAGTGGTCACCGTCGCTCATGGACATCAACATGACCAAAGGTATCACTGATGCGTTGTCGGCCAGGAAATGAGAAGGTAAGAGAGAAAGCTGGAACACGACGGGTCGTTTCGCGGCTCACTCGAGCAGGAAGGTGGTTGCTAGGCTTCATGGAAAGATAATATTTTACTATTAAGTAAAATAATACTGATAATATAATCCTTTCGCGAAGCCCTACCACGAAGCAGGCTAGCTTCTGTCGCCTCTTACGCCACGTTCCACTGCCAGCATGCGATTGAGGAGCAATATTCCAGGCCGCCCAAATACGGCCTAAAAACCTAGAGGAGATTCACTCGAGTAAACCTTGCCGATCAATGAATGAGGCTATGAGTTAGCAGACCCCTTCTACTTCAATTTAAACAACCATTTAAACCGGACGCTACTAATGGCAACATTGAAAATCAAGTGACATATACATATATTAACACGTTCCGTTTTACCTACGCAGCGTTCATTATGTCCTATCAAAAGAATCATTTCAAACAGTTACTTACTTTGGTTCCACGTCTACGAAATCTTCAGATTTAGCGCTAGGTTTTGACGAGCTGAAATACAAATAAATAATACATAAATATTTTTAGAACATGAATATGATTACGTGTTGTATAACATGAACGACACGATAGGCTGAATTAGGGATCTTATGGATGTGAAATTTCTGATCTGGATACGGATATGTGATTAACGATTTCGGTTACGGTTACGGATATGTAATTATTCCAGATTATCCGATTGCTACGGAGAATATAGGTTAGGACTTGTAAAAAAATGTAATGTATTTACAAAGTAACATTTGAGTTTCTGTTTAGGTATTATTTGGTATTATAATCATAGAATAAAAACATCTTAGATGAAAGCTACGCGGCAAGTGTATCGGCTCAGACAGCGAAAAGCCGCCATGACGTGTTTCATTTAGACTGTACCCCTATCCAAAATCATTCGAAAGTTTTTTATCAGATTCGGTAACGGTTTCGGATATATTTGTATTTCGGGTATCCGATAGTTTCGGTTACGATTAGGGAACTCCATACCATCCCTGGGCTGAATTAGTGTCCAAAAAACCTTGGGCGTCCCGAACGTCATAGCAGTACTTCACGGCAAAGCATCTGCTCATGCTTTACGAAGCACAAGCCACGCACGGAGTACTGTTCTCACCTCCGGGCAGGTCCACCACAATAACCTACACCCGTGTGACGTCATATAAAAACGAGCGGACCGAATCATCAACGACCCAGAAGCCGCTGACAGATTAAAACCTAGTCTTCGGAGAGACATTGGCTGCCTCTGCGTGTTCTACAGACTGAATTATGATCCTAGACTAATGCCATGAAGACTAATGCCAACGTCACCCTACTATCAATGTACCAATGGCCGAAGCGTGAAGTTCTATCCACATCGACTGTATTCATGGATTCTTCAAAAAAAGGTACAAAAATAGCTGCCATGCATTGCCGGCGATGCGTTGGCGACTTTTCCGGCGTTGCACTTGTCCTTAGGCGACTGTGACTACTGAATATCATGCGGCTTTTCCGTCTGTCTTTGAAACTATTAAAAAACTGCGTTTTATTGTGTAGTTTTTAAATCCCTACATGATGTACGTCGCTACGCGCTATTATTTTCAATGTTTTTGGGGATAGTATAAATTTTTTAAACGATAATAATGAATGAAGAGAAAAAAATCATTACCAGGTGATCTGGTATGACAAACAGACAGACCAACAGACCGATATAGAAGTAATCTTAAAAGGCGGAACGATAAAAGCTCAAAATATTTAACGAACCAGGTTTGTGACACACCGAGGTATATATAAATCGTCACCTTTAGGTCCGACGATACCTTTGACAGCAAACGGCGTGAGCCTCCAACGACAGAGCACGCGCGTGATTCTATAAACGCTCACAGAGAAACGTAAAACAAAACACTCACCGCATCAGGTTGTGACACACCGAGCTATGGCGCGCCATCCAATCGGTCCGTTGACACTGCTGCCCGCAGTACGGCGTGAGCTCGCACCGCGCGCAGTACATCTCGGCGGGCGAGGCGCACAGGACGCAGAGGTGCTTCGATACGCGCTGTAGCGCGGGAATTGTTAGCGGCTGCTGTAGTGTGGTACAGTTCGGTTTGTACAAGCCTCGGGGACAAACTAATTTCGCAGGTTACGAGCTATGTGAGCGGTTATGGGAGGATGCAGCGGGACGTGGCAAACTGTGAACATGGTGTCATTGAGCCCGAGCCGACCGCTCCTGCACCCCGCGGAACAACGGACGAGGCCATGACGACGAGTCCCACCTGTCGCAGGTCGCCGTACTCTTAACCAACGAGCTCACTACGGTCGAGCATGCGTTAGGGCAACTAGACTCGTCTGCACCTGAATCAGTAACGCTGTCCACTTCGAATTTTGACAGTTGACAACTGAAATTTTGACAGTTTCTCGAGACGAAACTCATCTTGCAACAAACTTGTACTCGAAAATAAATTTCTTAGTTGATTGAATGCTGAACTCGTGTCAAATTTGGTACATATTTTTGAAAAAGAAGAACCAAATATAGCAATAAGCAAGTCTTGCTGAATTTTTCAACACCTCTTACGTCGCTAAAAGAACAGGCGAGTTGTGGAAACTCGCAGTGAATTTTAACATTACAAGCTCGTTCATAACGAGGCAACTAAATAGTGGAATATAAAATACCCGCATTGTTTAAAGGGTGACATTATTCGAACACGCTTATGATCCAACACCAGAGTCATTAAAGGAGAGTGAATAGCCCTTTATAGGTTAGTGCGTTCAACATCTTAGACCATCATCACCACTTACCATCAGGTGGGATTATACATAGTCAAGCATACAAATTTTATGTAAAAAAAAAAAACAGCAAAGTATATTGCAATATACTTTTTGATGTGAAGAGAAACTCCTTAAGCGGCGATTCGATAGTTAGACGTAATTAAAAAGTGAAACTTAACCACACCAACCGTTTAGGCACGATACGTTACAAGAGAGAGAGAGAGAGATATTAAACATATAGGCCTCAATGTTATTTATGAACAGCTGAAGTTACTACGCACTGTATAACCAATAGGTATTTATGATTTTGTTTTGTGATTAAGTTTTTTTTCATTAGGTCAGTGACCAGTGTACATTTATTAACCATAATTACGTTTGAAACCTACAAGTCCCACTTCCATCACGTACACGGCGCTGCACGAGAATTTTAATATAACCGTACAATAAACAGCTCATACACATAACCGCAGCCCTTCAATCTCAACATCCGACCCTTGGTTCTCTATACTAATATTATAAAGAGGAAAGCTTTATATTTTTATATGTTTGTAACGAATAAACTCGAAAACTACTGAACCGATTTAAAAATTTTTCACCATTAAAATGCTACGGTATTCGTGAGTGACATAGGCTATATTTATTACTAGAAAAAATAAAGGCTCCCCGCTAAAACTTCAGTGACGTGAACCAAGGTGTAAAAAAAATCTGCTTAAAAATTTCTTTCACCGCACACGCTGCGGAAACTATTGATAATTATCAAACAGTTATCGCATAAGAAACGTCCGACTTTTTTAATTAAAATTGAGTAATTAATAAATTTAATAATTAATTAAGAAATGTATAATTTTGTTATTTAAAAAAATACAAAAATGTGAAATCATATTCCACATCACTTTTTAAATAGAATTAAAAAAAAACATGCATACATTTTCAGCTTTATTTAAAATCTTAAAAAAACATTACACGCTACAGAGACAAATTAAATGCATAATAATTAAAACGAAATTATAGCAACACCACTAATACGAAACATAATAACACTGGCTACAAATGCAAAACTTATATTAAAAACTTATGTAAACAATAAAAAAAAAGAAAGCTTGAAATGGCAAACCCTGACCAACCTACAAATAAAATTGCTTTTGAACGATCCGAGTCAAAATTTATCTATCGATCACTCTAAACCAATCGACAATCGCTTGGCGTTCACGAATGAACTTGACTTGAACAATTATTTACATACATGTAATAATCCTAAGCAATCAAACAATCCTATTGGTCCCTTCTATTGTCATTAGATTATAAAAACTCTTTTTTATGAATGTCATCATTATACAGTAAATTGAAAATACGTATTGTGAACATAAAATAGTTAATGTTATTATATAATTAATTGTAAATTTGTGTTATCAATGTATTGTAAACATATCGTTAATATTTTCATTATACAGTTCAATGTAAATTTGTGTTATCAATGTATTGTAAACATATCGTTAATATTATCATTATACAATTAAATGTAAACTTGTGTTATTAATGTGTTCTTGTCGGGAAAAATTTGAACTTGTATCGATTCGAAAAGAAGAAGACGATTAATGTGTTGTAAACATTAAATTGTTAATATTATTATTATTATACAGTAAATAGTAAACATGTATAAGTGTTAAGTGTTATCGATAAACCGCGTTATAATCAGTATAAACTTATCACCACCAATTGGTTGTCGCAACCTTGAAAAAAGTCGACCACTATAAGCATGAGACAATTGCAGTATAATTAATGTAGAACCATTAGAATCCAACACTTCAAAAAGTTGCTATCGCGCGAAAGATTATACTGTATTAAATTGCAAATCAATATCCGTGCCTTGTGCACGTAAAGATACATCAATAGTGTGCATTAAATAGGACCGTCTTAAAAGAAAATCTATATATATATATAAAATACGCCTACAAAAAGTCTGTCATGTGCGAGAAGCCGTGACTAACTTCCTCGAACCAACTTTAAGGAGACTGTAGAATTTTCTAAACAAATCCAGCAATCTTATTTGTAAGTCATCTTATTTTTCGAGCGACCGTACCGGCACTAACTTCTAACACAGAATTGGGTACTTAATCTACACCAGCCACGTATAGCTAGGAAAAAAAATTGAAACTTCTTCAATGAGTTCCATAACGGTGGGTTACATTACAAAGATACCGCGGGCGATATATCACGACACAAACAAACGCACCTACAGACACGCTCACATACAAAACGAGAGCAGGTGTGTTTGAAGCAAAACATTACAATAAAACCTGTAATGTTTTACTTATTAAAAACTAATTACATATTCTAGAATATTTCTAACCGTAGAATTAACTACAAATGGCTCACAACCTGTTAAAAATATCACAGACCGGTCAGTAAAAATGCATCAAAAAAACATTCAATTTGGACGTATTTTTGTCTACTAAATAACTCCAGTTTTTATTCGCTCGTTCTCACCTCAAGCTCAAGGTATCTCAGAGTTCAATTTTACGTATGCTGTAATATAAATTTCAATTTCTCACCGGCCAAGAACGGATCAAAACTGTTCCCCTTGATCACCGACGCGGATTGCCTGTCGATATGAACGGTAATCTTTCCTTTCGTATGCTGCACATCAGTCGAAACCTGCCATAGTTCAGTGTTCAAGCCGGGATTCTTATCTTCCAACAAATCAAAGATAATATTCAAATCGTCCTTGTTTTCAGGCAAGATGTTTTGTGGTATCTTCAAAATCATTTTGCAGTAATTCTCCTGCTCGTTCTCGATATCGTATGTGACTTCGGGAGACTTTGGCGAATCTGAATTGATGATCTTCGGATCAAAATCTTTGTAATAAATGATTTTTTTGTCTTCATTGCTCATTTCTTCATTATCATGTCCACCAACACTGTTATTATTGAACTTATTGTCAATCATTAATCCGGCATCCGCTTGCGAAGCAACGTCTGTTTTGGTTTTTGATTCCTTCGCAAGCTTCTTACTTCGCTTTTTGCACATCTGTTCCAAGCTCGCTTTGGGTTTGAGCAAAGATTGCAAATGTCCCAATGAGAACTGAACAGGGCTATTATCAATAAACTTATTAAAATCTTTCTCGTTGATAACCTGAGCTGACAGTTTATCGATTTGCAGAACGACATCCAGTTTAGATTTGTCACTTACTGTGCTTATTTTCCGCCAATACTTAGTACGCAATCTAGAGTTTTGTCTCTGCAATATCTCTATAACTTCATCAGTATCTTTATCGGTCTTCACTGCCATGCTTATGATACCTACGGCGCCTCGAAATTCTGTAGCCTTCAAATTCACTTGCAACATAGAATTGACTGTAGTCAAGGAGTCTTCGATCCATTTACGCGAAGACATGTCCTTACAGATTATAAAAATCACGCCGTCAAACAAATACATGTCGTGAATTTTCGGGGTGGATTTTAAGTTTTCTCCGCTTACTGTGTTAAATACGATAGTCTCAAAAGTTATTTTTATGGTATGGAATAGAGGTTCGTCAATTCTACTTTCGGGATAATTTGACGGACCTACATAAAGCTTTAGATCGTCCGCAATTAAATTTGTATAATGATTTGTTCTAACACGAGTTAAAGGTGTATTTAGCAGTTCAGTATCGATAGGACAGTACATATTCTTTAAAAGTGTATCTTTCAATTTCCTCTCTTCAACGTTTTCAGTTTCCACAGTTACCTTTGTCATAGTTTCCTCAAAACTAACATCACGCTTTTGCCTATCGATAATTCTAAAACAAATTTTTTCTCCTTCATATGTTGCATCGAAATCAGGGCTCCTAATAACTTCTAAAGACTCGGGATCGACGCCAAACTGCCGTTTTTGTTTGCCGGCAACATCTGAATAGAATTTCCAACAATCTGGCTTTAAATTCGAGTACACCATTTGAAGTTTGCGGAGGATTTCAGCGGATTCTACATGAGCAATTTTTTCTGGCAAACGCATCACGATTCTCGTATACCGAACTAAGTCCCTAATACTCCTAAAAACTAGTTTTAAACCGGTGGCATTAATGAATTTAGGTAAAACCTCAGTTAAATAATCTCTAGTTTCTAAACTATCACAAATGTATATCACAGCGCCGTTAGATAAATAGACGTCTTGGAACTTTGGAATTATCAAATTTGCAAATCGTTGGGATTTCATATCCTTGTGGAGGTATTCCTTGAACAATTGCTTCAATCGCCTAATGTGCGTTCCTTCCAGTTTATTTTGCGGATAACCGACTAGACTGATTGCTATTTTCAATTCGTTTTCTACATGTAAGTAGTTCGTTCGTCTATAATATGCCATTCCTCTATTACTGTCGATGTTAACATTACAGTTTCTACTCATAAGAGTTTCGTTACTTTCATAAATAGATTCGTTGTTGTCCGAAACATAGAAAGTTGCTCTTCTAACAACATCATCAGTTTCTGTATTTTCGTTTAAATCAAAATTAATATTATTATTGTTTGATTCAGATTCTTTTTTCTGTACATTAACATCTTGCTCGCTTTCGTATGTGTTATTATCTTCACTCCAAACGATAACTTCATCTTTGTCACTTATATACTTAACATCTTTAAGCTTTCTTAAAATATCTTTCTGAATAGAGTGTTTTAAATCTTTTTTTATTTCTTCAATAGGATTTCTGCTTTCACTCAAATTGCCCACATCCTTATCACAATTTGGGTCTACTATTCCTTCAGTATTGACACCAAGTGATTCTATTTCATCTTTCTCTTGCTCGTCTTTTTTAGTTCCAATTGTCAAGGTCTCATTCTCAACCGGAACATTGTTTCGGGGAGTAGATCCATTTGAACGCAATTCATCTAATAACTTGACCCTCGAAGCGACACTGCGCAAATCTTCATCCATGTCAGATAAAAGACAGTCATAGTAAATTTCAGAGTAACCTGTAAGCTCAAATTCCATTTGATTATAGTCTATAATATTCTTAAAGGACGGCCCTCGAATAAGTTCTCCAGAAATTCTGTCTAAAAGAAATGAGGTACATTCAACATCACCCACTGTCTTCTGAGCATAAATTCGCCACAAGTTTGTACGTAACGTAGGATTGAAATATTGCAAAAGTTTAAACACGTCTTGAGCTGTAGTCGGCCAGCATGTGTGTGGTATTTTCGACACTGCTAAACACAGCCTCTTGACTCTAGCTTTTAAAAGAATTATATTATTTGACATTCGCTCCTGCAGCCCAGGCGAGATTCTTACTAGCCAATCTCTGGTTTCTAAGTCTTTACAAATACAAACGATAGCACCACGATTTAAATAATAATCAAGCAATGTTGGCATCTTTTTCAACAGCCCCGCCTTCAGCTGCATATCCATGACGTCATTGAGTGATTTCTGAAAGAGCTCCATTTGTTGCAACTTCATCTTTGCCTTCGGATATCCGGCCAACGCTACAATTACTCTCAAGTGATCTTCAACTATATCAATGTAATCTGTTGTTCTCAACTCTATAAGTCTATTTGTCTCATCTAAATCATCGTCGCTATCGCTATAGAGGTCGCTGCATTTAAATTCGCAAGTACCTTCACTTCTTCTAACTAATCTTTTTACACCTAATCTCTTGCTACTTAAATCTGAAGTTTTGCCAGCGTCTGTTTTACTCTCTGACCTTTTACTGCTCAACTCGGTGACTTTACTTACAACAGATTTACTTGTAGTATTAGTGAATTTGGCCTTATGTTTCAGGTCTGAATTAGTGTGTAATTTTCTAATGTCAGTCCTAATGGTTAGTTCGGACTTATCTTGGCCTCCTTCGGTCTTTGTATCACTTCTGTCTTCGGAGCAGAGTACGCAAGTGGACGGTGTCGAGGTGCCATCCTCAGTGGAGCTTGAGGCTTCCCACCACTCGGCCTTGGCTTTGCAGGAGCACACCGACTCTCCTCGCTTCTGTTAAAAAATTATCTGATATCGGTGTCAGCTCTCAACAGATAACTAACCAACTTTTTAACGCAAGAATAATGGCTGAATGACATACTATTCCTTGTGTAGAACATTTTGAAAGGAGGATATTTACACCACTACATTTTAAAGGTCAAAATAACCAGGACGTAATTTTGTAAAATTCATTAAACAGTACGTACTGCAAAATCAGCATACTTAACACATACGTAGTGTAAAAAGAGTTTTGACTATAGCAAAAACACCAAAATCTACTTCATTGTATCACGACACAGTTTGAATTTTCCTATACCACACTACGTTTGTCGAAATACGAAGGAATACATTTGCCAAGGGCCATTGATAAAAATAGATATACAATAAGGATCAAATAGATATACAATAAGCATAATTTAATAAGAGAACAGAGAAAAATTTATTATTAAATAATTTGAGGTAATTTCAGTGTTACGTTTTGTTTCGTGTGTAGTACTATTGCCAACAGCAAAATTACAATAAATGAAAAAAAAAGATGCTTCTTAAAATATGAAACGCAATGACTTTATTGATCAATTATCTTCTCACAGCCAAAACGACTTAATTAAATTCTTAAATTTTTGACATTAGGTACCTTTTTGTAACGAAAGAAACTCTATGAAAATAATTTTGGATACTCCAACCCGAAGAGGCAAAACAGGGGTTTAAAAGTAAATCCGTCTTTTACTTATACTATTGTGATTTAAATCCTGACTGTACGCAGATACGGATCCCAAAACGGAGCGGAATTTAAGGAGGATAGTTTGCTAATAATTATGTAAACATGTCCAATGTCCAACTTTGTGACCAAACTTAGGACAAAGCAGATGACAAATAGTAAAGGGTTCAAAAGAGAAAAAATGCACTTTGTCACACGTAAATAACCAACATTTAATATTTTTTTTTTTAAACAAATGAAAATAAAATTCCATTGTCGGGATATATATATTTATTTTATGATATATCACACCTAAAAATGTGATATTGCTCGATTCTCCAACCTCGTTTGACAACACGCATAATAGTAATTCCCACGTCAAGGAGACTAGCATATCGTAAGCTTCGTTTTTACAAAGAGATAGAAAGAGATATATATAATAAAATGATACTCACAGAATCGCCAGCACCAGACCCAATGTACTCCGATTCATCGCTGCAAAATAAATATATAAATCGTTAACCACATATGTATTCGGTAACAAGCGATTTCTCTATCACAACTACAGCCTTAATTTCTATCATTGATGGACTCATGGATCAACTCGCAAATTAAAAGGAATAGAGGTCATATATAGGTCGAATACAATAGTATGCGTTTATATCTGATAGTCCATAGTGGCCCGCATGAACTGGCTTTGGACGAGACCGGTTGAAGCTTTAGTCGACCACGCAGGCCAAATGGACATTTGTATATTTCACATACATTGAGAACAATGTGGAAATCTCTTGGGTATGACGTTTTCCTCCATCGAAGCGAAGTGATAATTCATTTGTAATACACACATAATTTGAAAAATGAGAATTCGAAATGGGGTCTTCGGTGCACGAGATCGATCTTCAAAACCACAAGGCAATCAATGCTTGTAATGTTTGCAAACTTAGATTACAGTGAATAAAATTATTGAAAATAGTATAAAGTCACGCGAGGCCGTGCGCACCCGCACGCAAACACGTATGCACGCACGCACATACATACACGAATATACAATCAAAACAGCTTTCAAGGACTATAGTTGTCATATCTAAAATTCTATTGACCAAACTCGACTTTTAAAACAACGTTCCAATTGTTTGCAAAAAAGTCCCAGTGAAAGATTTAAAAATCGCATGTCAACGTCACACGTCGTGCAATGCATCGACTTACCATTTGAACATTTTCCTTCTGTAATGCAGGCTTGGGTAACAAACAAAAATACATATTTTAGTCCCATTTTTTTATGTTACTTAAAAACGGGCATCCAATCAAATTGTCGTCTCCAACCTCAATGGAACCACAGTCCTATTAAAAATTGGTTCACAGACAGAAACGTGACACCACCCACAAATGTAATAATGTCCCGGACAAATATGTTCGAGTTGGACGTCGAAAAATATTTGCCTTGCCGAGTTGCAGACTCATCCTCGTGACGGAATCTGCTCTGATGCGAGCAATGACTTTGCTCAATGGACTGGTGGTGGAGTGAAATCCATCAGTTGACGTATTTTGTACTCCCATTGCCTAATTTCGCACGATGGCAAGAGAGTACGTAATGAAGCTTTAGAAACGGATTGGATTTAAGTCTGTAATGTTTTTTAAGCTTATATTGTAGAAATAAATAAATAAATAAATTTGTGTTACCTATAAAAGAAGCATCAAAATTGGGCCATAAACGACGAAGTTATGGATGTTTATATATAAAAATTAGGATTGTTAATGATATGAAATTTCGGATCTGGATAGGGATATATGAATAATTTTATCGGATATGTTTACGGGTATGGAATTATTTCGGATTATCCGATTGTTTCGGGTAATTTCGATTATGGATATTACATGATTTACAATTTGGAAAAATAATAAAATGTATTTATAAGGTTTGTCTATATTTATGGGTATTTCACTCACAAACACACTGCATTCGATTTTTGATTGAGATTTTAAAACTACATTCGATAGACCCGTATGATTATAACAAATAAAAATATTCTTAGGGATCCACGGGGCATTACAAGGTGGCGCTAAGGTGTCCGCCCTTGACAAACAAAGGGAATAGCTATTACAGATCATTGTAACAGACAACAGTACTCGTTATGCCCTCGTTTCGCTCCACAAAACACCACTCTCAAGTTCTCAACCAGCAATCGCATCCGCAACAATGGCGACTAATTAAATTTTTCACGTTAACTCCGTACACCTAAAACCTAGCTCACGGCTCGCACACTCTAATGATAAATAGTGTGTAAACGTTTATTTTATTTATTTTTTTATTAGAGCCGCACGAGAACCGGTGCAGTTATTTTTGATGACTCTTGCATTCGGACAGTCAGACTACTTCGTACTACGTGGTACAATTACTTACTTTTCGTTATTGTTGCGCACAACGATCCTTCCGTCGGGCAGTATGCTCCTGTTGGCGTTCGTGTTCATACTGGTATTTTTCTGAAAAACATAACCATAATTGAAAAAAAAAATTTGCTCGAATTCATCACCCGCTTTGCTTTCACAGCAGCTGTTAAGACGATGGTCTGGTGTTATCGTTCAAGAGCAGTCGCCAGCCACGTTGGAAGCGTTCCGGCTGTACATAACTCCCCCGACATTCAACTCGGCTTGTGACTCCCTCACTGAGCAGTCCTGAACCATGTTGGAGGCCTTCTGCCATCAGTACAACTACCATACTCTATTTAGTCTAGTACTTCACTCTCTAAAACGCATTGAAGCATAGTGACGCACAAAGCCCTGGACCCCTTGAAGAGTAGGAGAGATTGATTATGATTGGGGATGTTATGGAGCTCTGTAATCAAAACTATTGGATATCTGCAAAAAAAAATATCCATAACCAAATCCGATAAAATGTTATTCATATATCCATTATCCAGATCCGAAATTTGATATCGACAACATTTCTAATTATGAGACTCACAATTACAATTCTGCTGATGGATTGAAGTCAAAAGTTAATTGAAACTCGTTGTGGCTCCATCTATCCAGTTATGTAAGCCAACCAACTGTTGGTCATATTATCATCATCTAAGGTGCAGTAACACAACAGATCAAAGATCAAAAGCTTTTATAAACTCAACTATTTCACAGCAATATTAAAGGTACTCACAGCCTTCTTGCTGTTGAGCAGCAACATCCTCTGCATACATTGGACTTGTGCCTCTTGCAGTTTCAGATGCTTCAACCTCAAACGCTCCATCTCCAAGGGCAAGTTCTGTGTCTCGAAGCTCGGAACCTAGAAATGCACATTTAAAAAACTATTTAAAAACCATAAAAAGACATGCTTAACCAATGTAAATTAAAAAAAAATCACCCTCAGTTATCCAACCCTAGACTTGTGGGCAACTTTGTTGTTGCGCTTGTGAAATAAATTATTTATGTCTGGACTTCTATCATTTTCTTGTATCGTGCTCCCAGCACTGACTACACTTGTGACCTAGTTCACCTAGACCACCCATCTAATCATAACTCCCTACCACACACTCTTGTTCTATTTATTAAGAACTGATGATTTTAATGACAACAACAGTTATGTAATGATTATATTTTTATATCGGCAATCTCAAGTTAAAGTGTGACATTATGAAGTGTGATGTGCCTACAACCAGGAGTATATTACTAAACTCCTAGTACAAATTATTCAATGTTAGAATATTGTTTATTGTTACAAATTTTCTGCATGATTTTTTTAACACCTACCCCTCTGTGGTTACCTATAAGTGTAAGAACAGTTAAATAATAACAGTATCCACTGTAAACTCTCATACTGTGTCATCTGTTCTTAATTCTTAAATAAATATGTATCTGAGATTCTTAGCAGTAATACAAAATTTTAAACAATGGACATCCACATACAGGCAAATGTTAACATAAAACACATAAGAGAACACATTAATTTTGTGTAGTAGACTCTGAGACAATTCTTAATAGCTGTTGCCAGCATACCAACAGTGGGGTCTCAGCATCCATTCATGACCAGTGCAAATAAATATTTGCTCACAAGTAGTGGGTTTAAGTGTTTAGTTGACAGTATCAGACATTACTTTGTGGAAATTCATTGTTATTAAATTTGTATTAATTTATGTTGCAACAATCTACAAACACAGTGTATGATGGTATATATACTTCTATACAAGTATAGAACCTCCCTCACTCCCACAAAGGAAAACATGCAATTATGATAAATAAAAGTATATACCAAGTATATACCAACACACATACTGTCACCTGACTTTGCATACCTACCCACAACATAGGGAGTTTTGTGCAGGGTTATCAGTGTAAGATTGTTTATGGGTAATTAATAATGTTACACTTACTATATCTTCATCATAAAGTTCTTCGTCATCGTCACCAGTCACCATTTCGACTTGATTTCTGAGAAATAACAAAAAAATATGAATATCATTTTATCCAATGTGTGCATCATAGGATTGTTATGGTGAGGTTTTAAAGTAAAACCAATATCATCAATTTCATAGTTTTCATGATTTGAAAATAATAAAATAGTAGGTAGGGAGTAGTTCTCTCAGGAAGGCAGAAGACAGAGTGGCATGAAAGCAGCTCATCAGCTCCACCAACAAGTCTCTTCAGAACAGGTGCAGCCTTCAGTAATGAAGAGACCCGACTAAGAGAAGGTAGTGTGCCACCTAAGAAAATTAGCATGAACAGATTCTCATTACGTCATTACAAAACTGTTCAAATATGAAGATAATTAACTGTATCTCATAAATTTATTTCAAATAAAACTTGCCATATTATAATGTAACAGGATTAAAACGCTAAAATGATAACCCCATTGCCCAGTTAGTAATTACCCTGCCTGCCGAGCAAGGGGTCCTAGACAGACATTACATGACAGATGTTAGGTGTTTGTAATATCATATTTGTGTTTCTCCAAGCCACCTGCAACACAGGAAATCCTAGTGCAGGGGTGTGAGTATGTAAACTTTTATTTTTTTATTATATTAAGACATTTTCCCTCGGACGTGTAATCTGTTCCCTATGATAACTGTTAAACAAATAACTTAAAGATGAGTTTTCACCACACAAGTGCAAGGTTATGTAACGAAGCTGTGACATTTCTATCTCTAACATACACACTCCACTAAGACATGTAGCTCACATTACTGCACTGCCTCATATACCTAGTTTACTGTTAACTTAACATGTACAACATTCTCATTAATGGGCATTCGCCTTGCCTGCATAGAAAGAGCGCCAGTTCTATTCCCAGTGAGAGTAGGACATTTATGTGGCATAAAAATTATTAATTGTCAAGTCTAAGCCACTTGTGTCTTAAAATGTAAATGTTTATACCAACGATTTATGTCTCATGCTATTCTATAACAGAGCATGAAAGTTTATACGTTGATTTTATTTATTTTGGCAGAATCAATTTACAACTTTGTCTAATTCATATACATTTTCATACAATAGATATACTTAACCGTTCTCCTCCTCTTGCTCCTTTGCTTTACTCTCGATCTACTTCGAAACGTTACTACCATTGACTTTCCTTTATAATGTACTATATGTGCCGAGTAAATTTAGTTTATCTACCGACCCTTTTTATTAGAATGCGATACACACAAAACATACTACATTTATAATAATTGACGTTAATAAATGACAAAATAAAAGTCTTGTAGGTTGCCTAATTTATAATCACTCTAAAGCTGTAGGTCACATAAGAAATAATAAACTTGGCTCAACTTACTCGGCATCGATATTTTCAATCGAGTCAAAATATTTATTTAACATGGCGGCCGACATAATAGCCCACGGTATAAGTTTTCCACTCGAAACAAAACAATAAACACGAATACACTTCACTAAATTTTAAATCGGTGATGAATTAACAAAACTATCTCAGTAAACAAACTGTAACTTGAAGCTTTTAAAACGTTGGAAGTGCGCAGTCCGTTGATTTAAGTTTTCAAACTTTTAAATTAAGTTCAAATATAAGTTAAACACGTTATTTGATATATGTTATAAGAAAACAGTAGAGTATAAACATTGAACGGAGATTTTTTTAAACCGCGAAACCATAGATATAACTGAACGATACCATATATATATAAAGCAGTTTACAAAGCGCTTTTTGCTCCAACCTTCAGAGTTGTTAACGGACCAAAATTTGCTGTGGGGTGAAAAAGCGCTGTTTAGCGCTGCAACCATAGGATTGAGCGGGAATATTAAATTAGATCCTTCTAGATCGTGATTATTTCGTGATTACTCTATTGGATATTAAATTATAACTATGATTTTAAAATACGTATAAATTAATTAATAATATATTTTTCCAAAAACTTAATGATTTGTTAGTAGAAAGACAAAGACATATAACGCACCGTTAGAATGAAAGTGACTTAACTCAAAATTCCTGAAATTCCAGATTTTACTATAAATTTACTTAAAAAAGCCTACTCTAAAACCCCATGGTGAAAAAGAGCCCAAATTATGAGTGAGAAAGGGAAAACCTCATACATCAGTCTCTTTAAATTTATTCAAGACCATACATTTTTGAAAACTTTCTTCGTCGTTTCTCATAAATTGCAATTTTTGAGTTAAGTCCCTTTTATTCTAAGGGTGCGATAAGTGAAACACCTGAAATTTTCAGGACCTATAAAATATTCACAAATTATGGACCAGATCTAAGATATTTATGGTTCATTACGGGAAATTAATCTTTGCCTGCGGAATTTTCCAAAGCGAAGACAAGAGGCAGATCTCTAGTCTGTCTATATTATGTAAGTACTCAGAGACAAAACAGTTTTACACTTTTTCCTTTTTTGTTTATTTGGTGGACAAGCTTTAGTGTAATCAATAAAAATAAATAAACAATGGGTTTTTAAACTTTATGGTCGGATTTTGACTCTTAGGCAAATACAAAAGAACATAAAAACGTAAAATGAAGTTTGTTTCATTTGACATTTATCCTACCTGTCTGGTCTTCCGTAGCTTCCATTTCTAGAACTTCCTTCGTCTCTTTGACTGTTGTATCTTCTCTCCCTGGTGTCATTTGAGGTGTCCTTCTTCTAGAAGAGAATAGTATAAGGTCGTAGTTCTAAGGTTAGTATGTAGCTGTAGAGCCTGTGGCCACTTCGGAAGCTATCACGTCGAGCGAGTGGTCATTTCGATTGCTGCTGGGGGCAGGCTTAGAATACCAAGGGTAGAAATGGTAGATAATGCAATTAGGTATGTAATAAGTTCTCTCATTATAGAAACATACTGCATATAGGTTATATAAATAAATGCTATGCCGACATTAATCTATGGTTTATATATCTATACTAATATTAAAATTCGAAGTGATCGACTTCTGTACACGAACGATATATATATATATATGAGTAAAAATATTATTAGAGGCCTTTATTAACTCAACAGAACCCAAAACAATAGTTGTTAGAATTTTTGTCTGATTGTCTGTTGCGTTTGTTTCCGCTAATCTCAGAAACGGCTTAATGTAGTTTGTTCTGGTTTTCACTAATGTATTGCAGTAAGCATCACTTAACACTTAAAGTTTGTTTCATTGTAATCCGTCCATAAATAAAAAAGTTATGAATTAATATATGTACCTATTTCTAATTTACAGGACGAGAAAAATTCAGATGATATCTTTAAGCGTAAGGTAGTTTTTCCGAAGCGAAGCGAGGGCATTTGCTAGTCCATAAATAAATCTCAAATATTGCTACATAAATATTATTATGATTATATTACCTATTTCTGTAGCCTATGTGCCCAAGCAAATACTCAATTCCTGGCTAACATAAATATTTATGTGACAAATAAATCTTGGCTCTTTATGATGTCTTCACTATGTTTGCTGTGTCCCAGTGTTTCCTTACAAGAATACGAATGTATGTTTCTTCTGACAATTTTCTATTTCAACTTACACTTGAATTGTGCGCTATGTTGACATTCAATCTCAAAGGTTCCGTTTGGTTGAGTTTCATCATAGCTGATTTTGCTTCACTGAAAGATAAATAAGACTAATTAACTTCGAACTAGACTCTCAAAGTTCTGTAGCGTATATCATTATACTAACACTCATGTGCTCCTGCTTTAGCACACTTTATTTTCTGCAATGTATCTTTGCATTGTCTTCACCAAGTGTAGCAGTTTTTTATGGGCTCTTTGTATATCTTTATAAAAAATCTTGAAGTTTAAAAATTATTTACCTATTGGATTGTTCAAATTTTATTTAAGCTTACTTGTTTGATAAGATACTATATATATGTATAAAACATTGTAGTATGGATAATATATGATTCCAGATATGAGAGAAACTAGATATGGTGTTGACAAATTTCTCTCGGGTACAACAGAGACCTAGTTAGATTTACTTTAATTAATTACAATTAATTTTGCTCTTTGTCTATAGTGTTGCTAGTAGCTACTTGCTATGTAAGCACAGTCAACCAACCTGGCTGTCTCAAATGTGATCATAGCATAACGTTTACGAGGGTCTGTACTCAGGAACACTTTGGTGACCGTTCCAAACTTAGTGAAAGCTGCTTTCAGGCCATCCCTGGTCAAAGCTGTAGGAATGTTTGTGACGTAGAGAGTGCTATGGTTCAGCTGTACTCCTCCACTGTTGAAGATAATGATCAGGTTACATGTCAGTGTAAGAAGCTTTATCATTGAGCCCAGACCAACCTTTACTAAATATGTTGGACTCAACTGAACAACAGACAAGGCAACAGCAATAAGACTCTGTTGATAGTGCTCATGATATTACACCTGATGGTACTTAACTGTGTTGGTAAGGTTCTTACTGTATTGGCTTGTATGATGATGACATTCGAAGCTTTTAAGAACCTCTGTGAAATGTTTTAACTGTTTCAGATGCAAACATGGATAATGAGCTCACATACAAGTTTGCCCCTTTCTTGCCATTCATACCCTTAATGTTTTTTTTATTTATGATCAGTGATATTCAGTTATATTCAAGTCACACGTACAACTGAGTCATTTTTTTTATAAATATATGTAAAGTAATGATGTACCTGGCACGGCTGTCTGTATATTGTAAATCATATGTATTATCATTGTAGTCTTCATCCATAAATCCTTTGGACATTGTCCTGGAAAATGTAAAACATGTTATAATATGGACTTCATAAGAATATAATTCATATTGTATAAGCTATACTTTTTATGTGTTCGATGTGTGACATTATTACAACCCATAATTGTTCCATTGCTCCAGTCTCCTCTCACTATAACATAGGTCGAAGGCATAATCTGCCACTCGTACCAATTACAGAACAGCAAACTTCACACAGCTTTGATACCATTATGAAGAACTCTCAGGCATGCAGGTTTCTTCATGATGTTTTCCTTCACCGAAGCAAATGTTATTTGTAATACACACATCAGTTGAAAAAATAACAAATGTGGGTAGGCTTTCAATTCAAAATAATTTCAGTATTTGATAAATCCACTTCTATACACAATTTTTTGCTTCTATACCATTTCATAAACGTGCTTTAAAAATAAAGAAAAGAAACAGCACAAGAAACTCTTGGCTCATGTTTCTAATAACATAATTTTTTTTGTTTTTTTTTTAAAAAAAAAACACCCCTGCACTAGGATTCCGTGTTGCAGGTGGCATGGACATACACAATTATCACATCACAAACACCCATGACCCGAGAACAAACATTTATCTGTCACATAAATATCTGCCCTGGCTGGGAATCGAACCTGGGACCCCACGCTCGGCAGGCAGGAACACTACCAACTGCAGCACTATCATTTTCATGTGTCTTTGTCATTTAACTGTCTTAATATCCATTCATTTAATTGTTCCATCATTCATTTATTTAATTGTCTTAATATCCATTTATCTTCAAATACAATTCAATCAAATTGAATATTGTACTTAATGCCATGGTGACTAAGTTTAAGAAGTAATATTTTGTGCTCAACACAAATGCTTTTTACAGATGACTAAACACACCTATAGAATTCTGTGATGCTTCCCAGGACTCAAATATGTGTTGAAGCCTTACATTCGCATCAGTTGTACTTTTAGTTAAGCTATATTCATATTGTTCAGAGTTAAGTATTCTGGATAAGTATTTCTGTTGAAATTTTCAAGCATTTCATTTAGTAAAATTCATTCATAAACTACGAAGTGTTGACAGAATACAAACTGGTCTGTTATTATTAATATCTGATATATGAAGGAATTAAAAAGAGAAATGTTTTTGCTATATTTCATTAGACCTGGAAAAGTACCCGAAACAATACATTTATTACAGATTATAGATAGATGGGTGTTATGATATCAATTGCATTATCCATAATTTTTAAGGGCATTCCCCACAGGTTTCTCGAATTTTTAATCTTGTAACTGAAACTGAACTACTTCTAATGCTGCAGTATGTTAAAATTCAATAAAACATTACATTCAGTAATGCATTCTCTAATAGATTATGTGCTGCTACCTGAGAAGAAGTAAATGACTTTGAACTTAGAGTCTCCCGTGAATCACTAGGCTATCAGCTTAAAATATATATGATTAGTATAACTAAATCCCACGGCTTATTCAAAATATTAAGTCAATCAAGTAATGTTTATTCTCATGTTTTAGTCAACTTTCATGCAGAACAGTTTCGATAAAACTCTCAGGAGAATTTTAGGCAATTTCCCAATGGAATCTAAATTGGAAGACTATGCAAGAACAGAGCAAAAAAAAGCGCAGTTCAGAAGCAACTCAACATTTTACTCAAACGAACTTTATAGTAAAATCTCGAGAAATGTTGGGAGTCCACAATTTGATGATTTATAAATTGATAAACCACTAAAAATTACTGCTTAAGGGTAAATAAAAAGTTACGTAGTAATTCTTAAGGAACCCTCTGTGGGTTCAAATAAAAAATAGGATGCATTATAAACCGGTTTTTGTTTTTTAGATATTCAATTTTTTCAAACGATAACGGATTCTGTATGACACGTAAAAGAAATACATTATTTACCTGCATCAAATTTTACCAAAGGTTTATGACATAGTTTTATCTATATATTTGTTAATTTAAATAAAAAAAAAATACCTTTAATTGCAGTTATTTAGGAAATAAGCACCGTACCGTAATACACCGATCATAAAACGAATTGAGCACAGACTAAAGAGTGAATTGAATGAACTAGACAGTGAAATATAGCTAAACGAATAATCAAACTGACGCTAGCTTTTATGATACGCGTACATGAACTTGTCATGGTATGGCGTGTTTCATATATTTAGTATGTGGCGGTGTACATTAACGTTGTGTGCATCGTAATGAGTTTGTTTGCGCTATAAATATAACAACAGATGGATCTCCAAATTTTGGTATTAATAAATGATTATAATTCTTACTTAAAAAAACTTCATAAAACATTTGAGAATACATATTCAAAATTTAATTAAAGAATTTTAAGTATATGATGTATTGATATGTATTGTAAGTTGACATTAATGTTCATATCAATTATTTTTTTTATTTAACTACTAAATAAAATAAAATTAAGCAACACTATGTATGTACGTATGTACAAAAACTCGAAAAAAACGCGAGCAATTAGAGACCTCAGTCAGGGACGAATTTTCTTACACTTTTTCTGCAACTTCGAATATAATTCTATTATGTACAAGCGTACTATATACAAAACATTTGGTCGTAAGTAAAAAAGTATCCCCAAGTAAGACGGCTGTTTCATGCATTATCGATATACCAAGTTCATATAGAGATTTAGATCCTTTATATTTGTATTTTTAGTCATGTAAGGAAAATGTTATCTTCTCTTCATTGTTTAATTTATAATTTGCAGTTTAATTTATCCAATATACTTCTTATTATTAATAGTGAATGAAACAAGTTTCTAGAGTGTTTAAAATTAAACAACTGATATTAATTGTAGTTATACTAGTAAGAAACATTTAAAAGTTAAAACTTTTAAACCATTTGTAAATCCGTTAATACTTGTAAGTCTTTTAATATGAAAGACCCATGTAGTGGAATTTTCGATATAGATTTATATTATTATTATTAAATAAGCAGAAATTAATAGTTTTACTAAAAAAGTAAATCAACCGAAGTCCATCTTGGGTCAAAGATGTAAAATACATAACATAAAACTCTCGACCCCGCGCGAGAAGTACATTACGTTAGTGTATTTCTGATGGTAATGAACATTTGTGAGTTTTTCCGGTTCACTATCGATTCTCCTTCGTTCGATTGTTTGATTTACTTATCAATCAATATTACACGGGATATTTTAGAATTCTAAGGCCTTCATTGGTTGTTTAGATAATAGCAAATTATTTTAATCCAATTTTATTAAAAAAAAATAATAGGTTATTTAATAACGTTCAAGAATAATAATTTAAAAATAGTTTGCAAAATATCAACTAGTAATACGTATAAACATGTTTTAAGGATATGACCCAAAGTCTCAATAAATTAATTATATTCTGGCCTCAATAGATCTGTTTATTGGGAAATTACACCATCATGGACAAGTGCACTAATCATGATTTTACTCAAAGAGATACTTTCAAAATTAAATGCCTAATGACAAGAAATAAAAATTAATAACAAGTTGGTTTATACAAATCTTTCAATCCACATCTATAGTGCCATTTTTTGGAACAAAACTCTACTTTGAGAAAAGCCAGGATAAAAATAAAAATTTTGAAGCACAATATATTACTTTTATAATTTATAGAGAACACCTATGTTTTTTTATATATTATGTACTTAAAAATAAGGTTGGTTTTCTCTAAATAAATTATGAATAATCTCATTTTTATACATTGTATTATTACTATAAAGCAAAAACCGTTGAAAATCTATTAAATGAATGTCCATCAAATAAAATACTGTCGAGTACTATCCATAGACAAGTAATAATTACCGCAAAAAACGGAGACTTCATTTATAAATCATTAAAAAACTATAATAATTAGTTATGTACAATATTTTCACTAAGTTCTTATTAAATATTGTAATTACGCCGCACTTTATGAGTTTGGAAGAATCGATTGAATCCTTACAATAATTTTGACACGTACCTTTAAAACAAAAGTTTAGGTAATTTAAATCTGACATTGACAGATAAAGATGTCTATAACCTAACTTGATATGAGTTAGTTGTAACAACACGGAGATTATTGTATAGAAATAAAAACATTTACTCCAAGTTTCAAATATGAAGAATGGATGATTTCGCAAAGCACGTTTCCTCATATCAACTGGATCAGGAAATATTGGATGGTGAGTAAATTTATAAATGTTTTTTTAAAGTGTAACTCGAGACAGCCGAGGCAATATTCTCAGAAGCAACAGGTAAGTGTTGGTATGACGCAAAATTCCTGATCTGTTTGTGAAATGTATCAAATTCTTTCATGTAAGCCGTTTATAATTAAGAGTTATATTTTGCAAACCGGAAATTATGATTGGTGGAAATATTATGAAAATTACATACAATTATTTTATTTTGATCAGAATAATTTAAAAGTAATTTGGATCGTGCGTAAAATTTAATTGAATTTTTATGGAATTACAATCATGGATATTTTGATAAGTGATTGAAAATTAAAAGCTTAAAAATGTGTAAGTTTCATTGTAGTTATGAGTTGTTCCATCCCATCTTCTGTCAATGATTCTTTGGGCATTGGTTCTACATAGCTTAATACATGTTGGGTATAAAGCTGGTCAAGGATGGTAAGAATATGTTTAATCTCATATAGAACATTTAACTATTCCACAAGACAATCTGTTTCACAATTTTAACTGTGGTTAGTTCTTTTATAACAATGGATTTTAATTTGTTTTTATATGGCAATGGCGATACACCTTAAGGAGTATTAAACTAAATAAATGTTGCAAAGAAGACACAAATAAATTTTAGACTAATTAACTAAACAAAAATTATTTAATTTCAAAACTCACTCTTTAGACAGTGTCCAATATTAATAAGAACTTAAGAAACATTTGTTTAAAGTAATGTTATGAAACAATTAGAACTGTTAATTAAAATTTTGCCATAGAACAATCTGTTTCGGTAGGCACGGAGTCCTCAGGTGGTGTTGAAATAACTGTAGGCTTTGATTATAATGTGTTCAATACAGACAAAGTCTGTACCACAACAGGAAGGATTTAAAACCTGTTTTGTATGAATGCACATAAAGGTGAACAGTTATACAATTTTAAAATATAAGGGGGTATTCACCATTTTCAAAAACATTTCAATTTCAATCGACATTGCTGATTACAATATAGATTTGAGTAAACTCACAAACGCCTAAGAGATTAAGACATTCCATTACACCATGACACAAATCTAATCGATAATTTGGTCCATTGGTTAAATAACTTTTTTTGCATCATATTATTATATGTAGCATTTTAAAATCCATGATTTGTTTCACAAGATAAATGGGTTACTTGGCAAAAAACTACTCTCTGCATCTACCTGTTCATTTACTTCAATACAATTAATTCGAAATAGGCAACCCTATATTATCCTCCAAGCTAACCCAAGCATAAACAATTCCCAATTCACTTCAGGAAATATTATTCATATCAGGATATTCACAAACAGCAAATGCACCTGAAAATATTGTTACTCGTTTTTATCGAGCTCTTTATAAACTTTCCATATTAACTGTCATCATGTACATAAATATTTGTTGTGAATCATCATATCTATCGTCTAAACCGCATCAGCTTTGATACAGTCTTTGTTTTAATGTTTAATAGTAAGATGATTAAATGTTAACTCCTTTAAACTCCATTGCTAGACAGTTTTTTTTCGACTAGGGATGTTATCAGTATTAAAGTGCATAGGTATCCATATAATAAACACACACATATGTATATATCAGTTTGACTTTATTTCTAGGTATTGTAATCAAAGAAAAAAACAATAGCATTAAAAAGCTAAAACTAAAACTGTCTGAAGATGAGAGCGACGTGACTAATATCCGCCGTTCCGCCGGCGACAACCTGTCGTAACGTGTCTCGTTTAAACTTTGCGTCTTCCGAAATTATTCAAACCTATTTTATCGAAATCGGTTCCGGCTTCGGATATATTTTTACATCGGATATCCGAGTTTCGGTTTCGGAGCTCCATAACACCCCTAATCAGCTGACAAATGACAGTCGTCTACCGTCATCGATGACATCGCAAAGACCAAATGTTGATGCTCGAGAAGAAGGAGCAAGTCACTGGCTCGGACAGTGCAACCTGTCAAGTGTGAACCGTTTCGCGGTTGGTTCTAGAGAGTGCTTGTAAGACGAGTGGAGAACTCTACTGCCGTTCACGACATGGTTTGACGTGGATCCATGCGCGATGTTCAGACACGCATGATCCTAAAATAATGCGTCAATGTCGATGGGGCAGGACTCTCTGAGATCTCTACGTCATCGTAAGCAGTATCTCTTGTTATCTATCTTATGTCGGATTTAGGAAATGGTTATTGACATTAAAAAAAAATCAACTATCTTTATTAGAATATTTGTAATATTAATATGTAATTAAAACTCTTTACGGTCACAACTTTCAAATTGTATCCAAACCTCGCGTAATCTATACTTTTAATAAAATTCTAACTAATCGCTTTCTGTACATAATGGATATATGAGAAAAACTGTTATTGGGATCTTTATTAACGCAACACAACCCAAAACAATAGTTATTAGAATTTTTATCTGTTTGTATGTGCGTTTGTGTGTGCTAATCGCAAAAGTGGCTTAACCGATTTCGTTATGGTTTTCACTAATGTGTGACACAGATATGCATATGTTTGTAGGTATTATGTGGCAAAATACAATACAAGCAAGACTTTTCGGCTTTTATAAAGGACCGCCTCTGGTTGGGAGTACTTTAAATCTCATAATTTATACAAAAATTCGTAGTAAAACTTGGAACAATTAAAGGTGGTTATTCTAATGAGGTTCCATCATCAGTGGCTCCACTGTGTACCAGTTGCCACAGATGTCTAGTTCATATTTCAAAGTTGTTTGTCGCATAGCAAAGAATTTCCAATACGTAACATTTGGACCGATCTGAATTTGGGTCCAGATTGCATGTAATTGTATGCGATCAAAATAATCAACGTAAAATAATAAACATTAAAATATTTTTTCCTCGCTTATATATCTATGTATATACATTTAACACGGAGATTGAGTTAACGGTATAGAAGTCGATGTGCTTCAGCGCCGGCCGGTGACGAATCCCAGCACACTGTAAAACTTTTATGACCAATTTTTACCTTACCTTACCTCTTATGACCAATTTTTACCTTGCCTTACCTTTTATGACCAAGATGTCAGACATGCTAACAAAAAGTATATTGTTTCGTGTAAAACGTTGTTCTAGCCAGAGGAATCAACATGACCGTGGAGGAAGTAGCTGGACTGCCGACGTGCAAGTACTCGGAGAGGGTCCAGTCGTTGCACCTGTCGGAAGACGACCTGGTGTTCCTCAAGGGATTGAGACGGAGGATCAAGAATAGGGTACTTTTCAATTATCACTTTCATTGCATATATTTATATTTTATTTCTTGGTAAACTTCTTAGCCGTATTGGAGCGGCCTAGAACACTCCCCCAATCCCATGTTGGCAGAACAGAGTGTCGTAAGAGGCGACAGAAGCCAGCCTGCTTGGTGGTAGGGCTTCGCGTAAAGGTTATATTATTACTATTAAGTCATTAATATTATTACTGGCATGATTATCATTCCGTGAAGGCTGCCTGGCTAGCTCCGAACCTGCTCAAGTCAGCCGCTAAACAACTCGTCGTGTTCCGGCTGGGGACTAGGATCCAGTACTTTATTTCTTATCTTCTCATTTCCTGGCCGACAACGCATCAGATCCCTTTGGTCTTGCTTATGTCCCTGGGCAACTGTGACCACTTATCATCAAGTCCGCTAGTTTGTCGGCTATCAAGATAAAAAAAAGAAAAAAAAATTGCAACTAAACAAAAAATCTAACATAATTTTAACTTTTATACATTCTGAAGGGCCATTACAAGTTTTCACATGTAATAATGTTTCAATTAGCGTATATAAATGCAAGGAGCAGTCGAATATGCACTATACAATCGCTTTTACAGGCTATAACACCAACAGAAAAGCAATAATTAAATTTGTAGTATTTAGTTTTAGATGTATTGTGAATAAATGTTAGTAGCCATAATAAGCTTCGATTTTGACGCGTATGTGCTAAACAGGCCTGTGTTACTCTCCCTCGTGGTAGCGTTTAAACATTCGTTCTCATGAAAAAATAATTTCGTCTATAGGTAGATTTTTACGGATGTGCGGGCGTGAATGCGTGCGTTCGTGCGTGCGTGCGTGCGTGCGTGCGTTCGTGCGTGCGTGCGTGCGTGCATGCGTGCGTTTGTATAGAAAACATATAGCTGATGAACTATCAATGCATTCGATACGTTTACAGTCAATTTATATATCCGCTCATTTATATCGCGCGTTTTTTTAAGAAGAAACTCGTTGACATGATATTCGCACCACTCGTCGAAGTATGAAGTTCCATCCACAACGAGTGGATTCCTGGCGATCCCCCACGGTGCGATTTTTATGATTTTTTTCCGCGCAGAAGTAACTTGTGGAATGAACTTCCTTCGGAGGTATTTCCGGGATGCTGTGATATGGTGTTCTTCAAGGAAGGTATAAAAAGAGCTTTGTCTCGGGATCGGCGCTGGTGATTCCTATGATGTTGCCTGTGTCCATAAACGACGGTGACAATTTACCATCAGATGGCCCGTCTGCTATTTCGTCTGCCTTTCAGGATATAAAAAAATATGTTGTGTCAATAATATTCTCCGAATCTCGTTATCTCAGAATTATAAATTCTATTGCATTAATCTTTTCAGTGCTAGAACTTTTCCTCCCATAACGACAGTCAAGGGGTGACCAATTTTTTTACCTCCGAGGTTACTCTCTGTATATAAAACATGTTCAAATTATTCACAAAATCGGACGTAGGACAAAGACCCTGCTGATACATGGATTTTTTTATTCTAAAATTTTTTTATTTTATTTGGAAGATTGCATCTTCAGTTTTTAAACGAGATATTACTCCTCGTGACATAACTTAATGTTGCTATATATATAGATAGATCTGTCCAATTCCACGTATCACAACGCCACACATTATTTCCGCGGAGTAGCACAGTAGCCGCCGTGAGAAAGCCACCGCGGTGTCGGGTTGCACACCCGACCGCAGCTACCGCCGGGGTATCGTTACCGCCTCTAGAAACTTGATTTGTACACGAAACTCCGACAATCGATGACCTGTGTATCTACTTTATTAATAAGTGTAACACTTCTGGAACCGTTTTAAAAAAAAATCTTTTACATTTAGTTCTACATCAAAACTTTAGTTTAACTGCAATTATTAATAAAAAATGTATACGGCTTAAAAACTACAGATTCATAATAATTCGTCAAAGGTGTTTTTTTTTATGTAACCAGCCGACCAACGAGTATACGAGCCATTGGATGGTAAGTGGTCAACGTCGCCCGTTAACTTCAGTAATACAAAAGGCATCACTGAAGTATTGCCGACCGGCAAGGAAGCGGGGGACTCGCAGTGTTACCTACTGGCTGCGCGACACTGCGGCCGGAACACGTATGAGACATTTCACGGTGGTTAGGTGGGTGGTAGCTAGTCGTGGACGAAGTGCCGTCGGGGTTAAACTGGACGGTACAGAGCCCAGCGATCAGCAGGAGGGACCGTTCGCCGTAGCCTCGTGCGTTGTTCAGCTGGGTGCACCACGACCAGGGAGGTTGGTTTGGACTCTAGGATGGATGGAGCCCCTTGCACCCCGTGTATTTATAAAAAAAAAATTGATAAAGTATAGTTGCCAGTTTTTTATTAGTCTTTTTTGGTATCGCGTGGAAACCACTCAACAGATAAATATTAAACTTGAAATAGGATTGACCTCGTGAAAATCCAAATCAAAATGCAGTTTCTCGGATGTTTTTGTCGTCTTATCTTTTTACTAATATTTATAGTTACACAAAAAAAAACGCAATACATATAACGGTCTCGTATCTGTATTTCCGTTTGTAGCACACAATTTTCATCACCAGTATTAAACTGAATAAGTTTTAATTTTGAACTAGAGTTAAATCGTATAATACATCACATTAAACGCCGAGAACAACATTTATCTGTAACATAAGCGTCTACCCCAACGGGAAATGAACCCGGGACTCCGACAGACAGGGTCACTACCAACTGGATTACGAGGTAGTCAAGTCTCAGTTGAGTCTCATAAGCTTACTCTTCAACACATTAAGTTCAGAAACGTTATTTTTTTTTTACATAAAATAAGTTAACGCTCGACAACTATCCCACCTGATGGTAAGCGGTGGTGAAGTCTAAGAGTTTGAACGCACTAAGTTAATAAAGCCTTTTCACTCTCCTGTTGAAGACTCCCACATCATAAGTAGCCGGGAACACCGAAGCGAGTATTTTATTCCAGTCCGTTGCAGTGCGCATAACGAATGACGACGCAAACCTCGCATTGCCACTAGCAGCCACTCCTAGAACTAGGTACCACCGGCATACATATAAATGATTTTTTTTTTACTTCCATTTCGTTATTATATCTTATTTTAGACCAAAACTGCGAAAGCCCCTCTTGTTATTGTCCTGCAAAGGTGTTAACTTCCGTTGACAGTCTTTATACATGAGCCATATTACTGTTATATATAGCTAATAATAATATTAATCGATCTTAGGGATTAACGTGCCCTTCGAAGCTCAAAAAGTATTTTCCAATAGCGTTCAATTGTTCAAATTCAAACCGCTTCCGTTGACCTTAAGAAGCAATTCATGGTCGGCGTATAAAGTGTAAACTTTTAAGCAATGATCGATTTACAGCTAGCTTCACAGAATAGCCGGCGACGAAGCACGGAGCAGCTGCGGCGACTGGCGCGGGAGCTGCGTGCTTTGCGCGCCAGCCGACACGCTGCGTTGGCCGAGAGGCGGGCCCTACTCGCCGCAAGGGGGCGCGTGCGGGAGCGCTGCGAGGCACTGCGGGAGTACGTTGTCAAGGTATGTTAGTTGGACCTTTTTGAGGTGTAAGAAGCCAACCGTCTTCGAGCCTAAGCCAATCTCGCATGACCGTGATGCACCGTGCTGGTTCACGTACGAGGACGTCGTTAGTGTCAGGTTCGAGTTTGAGGTTGCCTGAATCTACTTTTAATATAGCACTCTTTTAATATGATTATTTAACTGTTTGATAACACTGATTTATAAAATTAACCTTTAAATGTTTAAAATGTTTCGGTGGCAAGCTTTGAGAGCCACTTGATAATGGGCTCATTGCCGTCGATTTAGTCTGCAACACATCGACGACCCCAATGTAGCAGATATGCGTGTAAAATAGTAACTTGGTAATTTTTAACACAAGATCAAATAAGTGTCAAAGTACTTTTTTCTTTAAAGAACAGTGATGTTCATAATATTAATACTAGTAATGAAACTAAATTTGTTGTAACAAATTTCAGACTTGGCAAAACTGGTGGCTTTCGCATAGTAGATGTGTAAAATATCTATATTTTATATTAATAAATAAAATTGGAGTGTCTGTTTGTAATAATAAAATAACCGCTTTTTACTACATGCATATGAATGTATAAAAGATACATAAACCAAAATAACATTTTTTACAATTTTTGTCTGTCCGTCTGTCTGTCTGTTTGTTCCGGCTAATCTCTGAAGCGGCTGGACCGATTTTGACGGGACTTTCACTGGCAGGTAGCTGATGTAATAAGGAGTAACATAGGCTACTTTTATTTCTATTAATAACTTTTTTGTTAAATTCCACGCGGACGAAGTCGCGGGCACAGCTAGTTTATAATAAAATTCCGTTACAATTGACGGAAATGCCATACTGTAAATTAAACACCTCTAAAGCATCCACGACGACACCATAGCCCAGTTGGCAGTGAACCCCGCCTGCCGAGCGAGGGGTTCCGGGTTCAATTCCAGGCTGGGGCTGACATTTATATGACAGATAAATGTTTATTCTCCGATCATGGGTGTTTGTAATGTCATATTTGTGTATGTCCATGCCACCCGCAACACAAGGAATCCTAGTGCGGGGTTGTGAGTGTGTAAACGTTTATTTATTTATTTTTATGAAAAACGATAATTATTTTCAACAAACTAGATAATTATTTTCAAGATAAGACTGTTGGGATATGACTTTAATGTATAGTCATAAGTCATTATAAGTTCCTTCTGCGACTGTGAGCAGGAAACAAAACTACTCGGGAGTTTGTTGCCGCTTCTTCTGTCCCGGGACCAGTCACGGTAGGGATTTGTTGAAGCGATCGCGTAATTTAACTTTCGAAAGGTGTTTGTAAAAACCAACTTTGAATAAATATTATTTATTTATTTCATTGACTAATTTCATTTGAAATGTTCAGCTTTTGGACATCGAATTAAACTTAAGGAGATGACAGTTCCATCAACTACAAATCGTATGAACAATGAGTATAAATAAAACCATTTCGTTACGTCTTATTTCTGTCGTTTCCTAAATTCCAGGTCTTGAACGGCAGATCTGATCCGACCAAAGTTCCCGTCCTGGTTCCAGAGCTGTTCCTAACAGAATCTCAGTCCACAGACACCGGCGACAGCCCACGAACACCGTCACGCGACCACACTCCGCCGAACAACAAGGACCGTAGCTTAGAGCGAGATAAACACATATTTGACAGTCTGAAAGACCATTGCGTAGAGCGGGATAGACATATCTTCGAATGCCGCATCGAGAAGTTGGTTCAGCAGAGCGTCAATCACATTTACAAGGAGAAAAAGAAGATAACAGCCAAAACCGTGTTCATAACCGACGAAGCGCGGAAGGATTATGACGTGGATGGTGTGAAAGTGATGGAAGATGGGGGGGAGGTGCTCAATCTGTCTTTGAAGAGACGCAGTCACGGACGGAAACAGTCTGCGCCCAGGAGGATAACTTGTGTGTATGATAATGAGGGTGAGTCTTAAATTTTAATGTTAATGGCTTGCAAATGAGCAGGTGAGCTGTAGTATGGGAAGTGTTCACCGCCACGGGAAGTGTTCACCGCCACCCGTGGACAATGGCAG
This sequence comes from Megathymus violae, assembly GCA_003671415.1. Taxonomy (NCBI): domain Eukaryota; kingdom Metazoa; phylum Arthropoda; class Insecta; order Lepidoptera; family Hesperiidae; genus Megathymus; species Megathymus violae. The sequence goes on from PDGT01000126.1 coordinate 487,420, forward strand.
CATAGTGGACGGCAGGTTCGAACTATAAGCGTCCGGTTTATAAGCATCTGGACTATAATCAAAAAAATGGCTCGGGTCAAAAAGAGGCTGGATGTTGAGAGTGAACCTGAGGTCTGGTAATAATAGCCTTTGTAGCGGGTTACCGATGTTGAGTGGCGATGACGGTCCCGCTAGCTATTATGCAGCTGATTCCTTGTTTCTAATATGACGTCAAGTTAATCACGTATCGATATAATCTTCGGTATTTATTTACATTATCTTCAATACATGTAGCTGCGTTATAACGATAGCCGGGGGTAGATTTGTTATTAATGTTTTGAGAGGTACATTACACAGCTGCTACACCTTCAAATAAGTAATGAATGTGTACAATTAAATTAACAGTTTTTTTAGGGTAAGGGCAATCTTCAAAAAGGTTCATGGCTCCTTTAACGGAATGCTCTGGGTTGTGTCGCATATTCAAATTCCTTTGACGAGCATTCGCTGTGTATGGGGAGAGAGGAATCTCGTGTCAATGGACCGATGTAAGCGTCGCCTCTTGAACCAAGTGACCTCTTGATTGCTTTGATCTAATGTGATTTTTAATCGTTGCAATTTCCAGACGGCGTGCTTGATTTGAAGATAAAAAAAGAAAATCCGTGACATTGGTGGAAAAAGACAGCGTTTTTCTATTTATAAGCTATATCACACTGCAACATGTTTTAAACATAGCAGAAAACATGGGATGATACTCGATTTCTTGTATTCTGAAAATCAAATACTGAATTAGAAACATTAATAGCGTGATTTAGGAACACACAACGCCATCTAGTGTCGAGTAGCAATAACTTAGTTTTTGTTTACAAAGCCGTGTGTTCAGTGCAAATTTACAATGCAATTTGTATCTTTCAGTAATGTGTAACCTAATACAAAATTGGTACCAGACATTATATTCAATGCAGGATGTTCAAATAACTTAATCGGTATTGATTATTATTATTTACATCAAAATCGATCAGAGTATTTCAGCAAATTTATCTGTGCATTGCAGCATTATCTGCATTATATCCAACTTCGTGTTCAGTGTCTTTGGATCCTAGCAAAGAATTGCTGAATAATTGTGAAGTCAATACGAGGCCATGGTGACTGCTCTTTCCTTTGGAAGCTGCTGGGCTCCGTACTACCCAGCTTAACCCACGGCATTCATTTAGTAAGGTTCTACTATGCGAGCTACCTTTCTAGAATCAACTGTAACTTATTTTTCGTTTGCTGTGAGAGCTGGTGATGAAATGGCTTCCCTGTTTCCTTTTTTGGACTTCCAAGGTCGGCAGTGACCTCTCAATCATCCATCCATCCGTCCATTAGACATAGGCCTCCTGTAACTTGTGCCAGTCTGAGTGGTCGCGATCCTACCTGATGTCTTCTGTAGGATGTCGCTGGATCTGGTCAATATCAGATTCTTCGTCCACTGTTGATATACAAATTATTAGGAATGTTGATGCATTAATAAGTTAAGACACTGATATGTAAATATGATTTGATGATATGATAAATATGGAGCTAAAGTTGACAGTTATGTAAACTTGTCATGGGTTTTCTTATAATCTCATACTGTAAGGACAGCATCTTGCTAGTGCTAACAGATTATGGAGCAACTGAAGAAAATGTCCCTAAAACCACTGTTTCTAAATCCATAAACAAAATGATTGCTGTCAGCTGCTGGCACGTAGAGATTTTAGAAATTATTAGAGGCCCACTTGGGCTTTTTGAGTTATACATGATTAACATTCATCCTGAGCTTGCAATGATAAAAAAAAATTCAAATAGACGCTGTGGTGCCGGAGATTATTTTCTGCATTCACACAGATGGACAGACACATAAAATTCACATTCTCTCTATATAATATTAGTATAGATCAGTCTTTTCCTTAATTGAATCCCTCCATTCATGTTACTATATTACTTCCAAACAAATATTTAGTAACACAATATTGCTAAAATTTTATGCCGTTTTAAACACTGATTTGGTTTCACATAATTATAATTATTAAACGAGTCGTAGTAAAACTTAGGGATTCACTGCCTTTTAAACAATGATTTATTATGTTTCATCACAATTAGATACATGAATATTATCATATTTTATTAAAACATATCTAGCTATAGTATATAACGAAATTATATAGTCTATTGTTTAACTATGTTTTAAATCTGCTCACTTGTAATTGTGATAATATGACTTTAAAAGGTTTAATAACAATGACGTTTGTTAATGCGCCGTTAAACACAAAATAATGTGCAAATGGAGTGTCGTCCAATGGCATGACGCCATGTTACTAGGCAACATGTTAGGTTACACGGCAATATGTCATGTTACTTGGTAACATGTCATGTAATTAAGCAACATGCCATGCAACTAGGTAACATGTCACATTACTAAAAATATGTCATCTTACTAGGCAACATGTCATGTTACTAAATAACATGTTATTTATGGGCAACATGTTTTATTTGTACGCAATAGGCATGACATGATTGAAAAGGGCAACGGAAAATATTTGTTTAATTAGATTAGTTATAATCTCTTGTGTTGCCTCCATGAATTAACAGGCAATTACACTCTAGTACTACTAGCAAGCACGCCCATGTCGTCATCAGTACGCCTGCACCTGTGCACGTAATGTCCAGTCATTGTTCACTTGCCTCTTTTCTGTTATCATTACAATTATTATTGACATGTTGTAGTGTGAACGAACATCATAATTAATTTTAAGTCCCTATGTAAAAATACAGACCAAAAATTATATATAATTTATTATATATTATTATACATATTTATGTTACTGTGTATTTATAAAATGGGCGTGGTATTATGCCCCTACGGGGGCTATACAATTTATAAAGATTTTACATAGTGCATGGATGTTGAATGGATGGTTTACCATCGGTACCTATGGTGTTTCAGGTAAAATTTACAATTATACAGTAAATAATATTGTATCTCCTATTTATAACCGTTATATTTCTGGTACATAATAGTCTATTTACTTGTGTAATTGATTTCTGTTACATATGTTTGCCAGGGCGAAAATATCCAAAGTGATCTTAAGAAACTCGTTTTAAAACTCCTCCTCTACCTTATGATATCTACGTTCGGTTTCAGGTAACATTCGATTGTTTGTTACGATATTTATAATCGATAACTAGTTTTCGTTCAGCCTTCGAAATTCGACTATAATCATGGTCATGTTTTGTTTCACTAAAACATTGCGCTCGTCAATGAGTACCGAAAAAAATATATGATTCGTTTAAAGGTAAAACAATGTAAAGTTTTAAATTATATATATTTTTTACAAAATAATCGCGTTAAAATCGATTTAAGTTTTGTTTATTTATTATTGAGTAATGGTCGAAGTTTTTTAAAATCGAATGCAGGATGCGCTGTAGGTTAAGATTGGAAAGTGATCGGGTTTAAATGTTAAGTTTTAATGACACGTGATTATACAAATAATATCACAACTTCTGTTATATATATATATAAACGGACCACTCAACAGGACCATGTTAATTAATTATTAAATTAAATTAAAAAAAACTTCATAAAATTTACAAATTAAAGAATTTGTATTTGTAACTAAGAAAAAATCTGTATATGTAACTAAAAATGTAATCTATTTTCTTAGAAATCAATGGTGTTTGTATTGCAAATGACAAAATATTTTTGTATTATGAGTTTAGTCCATCGTACAAATAGATTGTACAAATTTTAATAAATGTAGTAATATTAATAAGTTATAATAGAAATAACGTTTTTATCAATCGTCGTCCTATATTTCATTACTATAATCATTGCCTTAAGTTTTGACAATTTATTGTTTTTAAAACGAATAATCCATTAATGTATATTTAAAAGGAAAGTAATTGTTATCTTTTTTTTTTAATCTTCCCCATGTTTCATTGTTACCTTTACAATTAAATTAAATGATTTATAAAATAGTTTTTAGATTTATTGTCCATTTGTGTGCTGTTTTGTCCAAAATAGGCTCCAAAACGGTTGGATATATTTTATTTTTAATTTTGGGCGGTTGTATTTTGGACTGTAATTTAAACTATAGGAATTTTTTTTCTCTGTTTAAAAGCTTTCCAAGTACTTGAACAGCCTCCTTAAATCATGACATTTCAAGATTGACTTTAAATTCCAATTATGAATATAAAGCTAGATTTTTTTTTTCCAGTATTGATTTAATTAACTTTGATCTAGTAGTCATAATTTTAAATGTACTGCAATTTTTAATGTTACTTTTTTAATACTGCGCGAGTCTGTTATTTGAAAAATAAAACGCGAGTCGGTGTTGCTAGTTTGATAAATATATTTATTGTTCAATCTTAACAATTTACCGAGGTTGTTTCATAACTTGGCACCAATTAAATTTTATAATCGGTCTCATCAAATCGTTGTTATGAAAGTACTAAAGCTATATAAAATCATTAAGTATTTTTTTATAAAACACCTTTGTAATATAATTCAAAGGAATGCCATAATATATCGAATACTACCCATCCTTCAGATTTTAAATATGTATTTGTCTTGTTCATTAAACTACGTAATAAGGCAAGAATTATACACTAGATAAAAATAACGAGTTTATACAGCGTTTGTAAAGTTAGTTTATACAAAACTAGTTAAGATATGTAAGCATGAAATGACTTTATTATGTGATGTTGAGTTTTATTAAATAATTATAGTTACCCAAAGGGTGTTTTATTTGTGAATGTTGTAAGAGATTCTATATTAAGAGTCGATTGATTGACAACGTCTGATTCTTGATCATTGGTATGGCTGTTAGTGGTATAACCTCTGTAGCGCACTAAAATATATTTGTTTTATTGAGATATAAGTACATCATTTATTAATGTTCCTTTTTTAAAAATCGTTAGATTATTTTTACACATTAAGATTGCATGCCCGTCAAAATGTAAGGAAAATGTTAGGGAAGATAATAATAGTAACTAAGGAACCAACTACCACTCCTAGCAAGCATAGCTTTTACAATTGTATTACAGCACCATCTATAGTGTGTCTTTCAATTAAGCTTCATGAAGAACACTTAGCGGGAAATTAAGAACTGCGTCAATTTATATAATTATCTACAGTGCTGCTAACTATGAGTACATTAAAGCTTGGTTATACTGTTAATTTTTATTTTGGTAATTCAGCTTAATTTCTGACAAATACATTATGTACTAAAATAATAATGAAGATATTGAATAAGCACAAATAATTTTTTTAATAGTTAAAAGACGTTATAATGGCAACATTAAATATCGAAAGCGCCCCCTACCGTTACAAAACAAAAACTGTAATTTTGTCTTCTTCAATTCAATATGGCGGAAAGCGATTTATGAAGGATTCGGAATGTTTTGATTCTTGTCGAATGATGAAAACGTTGGAAAATCTGGGGCATTAGTGAAAAATGCAAAGATGGTCTATTTTAAATCGTGTGTGTCTTTATAAGGATTATTTTAGTGTGGTATCGGCGCAAGTTTTGTGTCAATAAACGTGTTTTGTGTATTTTTATGTGGAGAACATTGTATTCGCTAATGTGTTCCGATAAGGAAGCTGAAGACTTGGTATGTGACAGTGGAATCCTTAGATATGTCTGCCGATGATAAAATTACGGTATGCCCAGGCGCCAGTGGCAATCTTGATGAACGGCAGAACCTCACGGGGCAGAACGATAACAGTGAAAAAAATGTTGAAAAAACTAAAAAATTGAGAAAAGTCTCCTTTCCAGATGAAGAAGCACTGGTTACCCAATATTTTGAACCTGCTAACCCTTGGAACGATGGTAAATAAAATTTGAGCTGTTATATTTTATCTGTACATTCTTTAAATTTTTTCACTGTCACTAAAATTATATATAAACATGTATACATAACAATACACACATATGCACTTACATAAAGTACATACTAGCTATTGTATAATCTATCTCGATAAAAAAATATTTTTAAAATTTTCGTGATGTCATCCATATTTATCTTAGAAGAAACTAGAAGAACAGTGGTAACCACCTACTTGGTTCATTTGCTGGTTATTAACTGAAAAAAATGGGTATGCTATTAAGGTGCCACTCTAGTGAATAGGTAGGAAAAAATGTCCAGTAGAATTATATATACCACATGTTATGTCCTGGTCTTCATCCAGAGGTAAAATGATTCTAAACCCTAGAGTTCAGAAAACCTTATAAACCTCAGTAACGGTACTCCATAATCCATCTCAAGTCCGGTTACCTTGAGCTCATTTCCTCATATCAAGATGTTATTTGATACAAAGATTTAAAAATTTAATCTTTGTGGGTTCTTCTTCTTACCATGTCAACATTTTCAGTGACTAGCTGTTTTTACTATTGTTTTTTCTACATTTAAGTGCTAAGGAGTTTGTTTCCCTGTTTTTTTTCCTCAATCATAAAACACTTTTTTGGCAGTATAAGCAGATATTGGCATGCATGAGCATATTGATATAACACGTAAAACATTAAATGAATTAAAATGGCAATATAAGTAATTTTACTAGAGAATTTGATCAAGACAATGAGTATGGAGAAGAGGGTGTGAAGCAAATTGACACATTTGTGACATTTAAAAACATTTGGTGGGTAATTATTTTTTGGTTCGTGCGGTAAAGGGAAGATAACATCAAATATTGCTAATTGCATCTGTCAGTGAATTTATATTAACTTGTAGTGAATGAGATCATTTTTCAAATATACATTAGTGTTGTATAGACATTGGATCATCGCTATTTTAGAAGCTAATAATAATAGACTGTGTTAAAGTTTTTAATAAATCCAAATATATATGAACTGCAATGATTCATAATGAAATATACTTCAAAACAATGTTAGCCATCTTTATGTCAGTAAAATGAATGCAATATCATGGTATTATTAAATTATCACAATAAAGTATATTCTACCAATTATACTATACAAACTTATCTCATTTAAAATGGTTGGCATAATTTTAGTGAACAAAACATAGTGTATACAAACCTTCTCCAAACTCAAGTCTCAACCTCGTGTACTCATGGTGTATGTGCAACAGAGAAGACAATAGTTTAAGTGCCTTCTTTTGGAGCTCTCTGTACTCTTCATGCATGTGAATATAAAGTTTTGATTAGACCCCACCCTCTTATTAAATAATTGTAAATTTTTTTTAACATATTTCAGTAACAGTATAATGTTATGTATGCTGCTTCTCTTTTTGGCCTGGTATCTGGTGTACACATCTCTTTTACAGACAGAGTACTTTGCCTCGTCATTAATTATTTGTAATGTGAAGTATTGATTCGCTTGCTGGCTCATCCTGTCTGATTGTAACTTGGGAGTCTTCAAGGCAAGAGTGAACAGGCTAGTAAATTAATGTTATTTACAACCCTATACAACACCTCAGTGTACAGTGGGGGGATAATGGTTAATGTCAACATATAAAAATTTGAAAGAACTGCAATGGTAGATTGTGTCACAAGGGGGCCAAAATAATGTATTGAGAGCGAGTGTGATTGTTTGCATCCAGAGCAAAGCGAAGGATTCTAGAGTAGAATCCCGAGCGTGGTGAAGGTTTCAAAGTACGTCATTCGAGGTTAAATATTTTTGGTGCCGTGTGGCACACTCTCCTTTTGATCCCCCTCTATGAGAAAAACAAATAAGAAATGCGTTTAGAAGTGACGAAGATTTGTGTTTACATAACCAAATTGCAAATTAAAATTGTCTGTAATATATTGATAAAAAGTAATAAAAAAACGAATGAGAAGTTCCCGCGTATTGTTTTTCTAATTTGGTTAACCAATGGCGCGTCGGCAGGCGCACTTTTTTTATTACCGGCCAGGACTTATCGAAGCGGATTGCATTCAAACTTTTATGTGTTCCAAATTCAAAAGTAATTTCGTCGCTGTTATTAAGTGCGTCGATATGACCCATTTTGCTCGCACTTATCGAGGAAAATTTTGTCTTTTGCGAATAGATGCGGTGAAAAAAATATGACTAAATCATCGATTCTTCATTTGTATTATCTCCAGTAAGTTTATTATTCATCGAATTTATTTGCAACGTTCTTAGGTCCTGCTCACTTCAAGGAACTAGATAAAAGATGTTTGCTGTGACTAGTCTAATACTTGTTTGCATTTTTAGTAATTTTTACAGCCAAACTTGTCAGAGTGATCTCATTATTTATAACCGAGAGATAACCATAACAGCCGTACCTTATTTCATTGTTACTAAGAGTTTTAAGTGTAAATAAACAGGTTAAAATTTTAAATTCCAAGAGCGCTTTCGTGCCTCGAAGGGCACAGTGCCGATTGTTGTCGCTAGATTACAAACGTTAAATGACGGAGAGGCCTTTGGGAGCCGCTAAAACTTCCTCAACTTTACGACTTTGCCGTCCGGCGCCTTAAGAGCTTCTGTCAATTTGTTATTTCACACTTGCACCAATCGCATTGCCGTAGTCCAGTGTGCTCCAGGGCTTCTCTGAGATCAATATTTTTCTGATATAGAGGGTATGTTGTCTCTAATGTGATGTACTCGTAAGTTACCCGATTTATGGGTAAGTCCAAACCAGTCGCCCGTCTCTTCAATGGCGTGGTAATGGAGCCATAATCTTCCGGTTACTGGTCGCCGCGCACTCACCAGCTTGATCCCGACGGTTCTAATGATGGCAGGATTACCCTTATAGGTAGTTACCACCCTCCTACACTCAACCGTGAAACATTCCAAACCTGCTTCGCTTACGCTATCAAAGAGCCGGCTCGTAAACTGGTTGCCCGCTGCCCACTACGCACTTTTTGTTAATTAAGGACTTAGATTATCGTATAGGTTCTTATCCTCTGAAATTAAAACTAAATCAGAATTCGTTTATTTAGTTTTTTTGAATTTCCAAACTAATAAGCAACATATCCATTGAAAGACGTCACGATCGGTCAAGACCAGGAATAAAAGCTTATTATTCACATAAATATCTCTCTGGTTTCGAACCAGAGACTTTAAAGGCAGAGAGAGAACTGAGCATTATCAATAGGATTACAGGTTCGAAGACGTTGAAAATTAAATTCTAAATCATTCTTTAATACCCGACCCCGTAGCCCAGTTGGTAGTGACTCTGCCTACCGAGCGTGGGGTCCCGGGTTCGATTCCCGGCCGGGGCAGATATTTATATGACAGATAAATGTTTGTTCTCGGGTCATGGGTGTTTGTCATGTGATAATTGTGTATGTCCATGCCACCCGCAACACAGGGAATCCTAGTGCGGGGGTGTGAGTGTGTAAACATTTTTTTTTTTACTTTCAATACATGTCGAAAGTAACTCCTCAGCACATCTTTTTCAAACCATTAGTTAATACCCAATAATCACTTGTTTTTGACGTCCACGCGCTGTAAGACACGCCCACAAATATCTACTACAAATATTATATTTATGGCTGTATGCCGCCGCGGCCTGTGCCAAAATATCTTGCAATTAATAAGACGATTAATAAAACTGTTTGAATGTCGAACGTCGTAGCGCGCGCGCCGTTTCTAACGAATTAACAGTGAAATATACTGGTGGCGTCGAAATGAGATTATATTTTATAGCACGTTTCGTAATTAGTAGCTTGTTATAGCCTGCAAGGCAGACGATAAGGCAGGCGGGGCACCAGATGGTAAGTGGTCCCCTGGTGACCTGGAGGAGAGCTCTTTTTGCAACCTTTTTAAAGAACTCTGTTGCATATCGTTCCGTGAATGCCTCCGAAGCTTATTTGCATGTATGATTACAATGGAACTTTCATTTATACATTTATAACTCGACTTGATTAAAAACCAATAAATAGTCGCATCCATACAGCTGGACGTTTCACGTGGATAACGGTTAGTTAAAAGGCCTTGAAAATCGGTGTACACGTTTTTGAGATTACCTCTGTCCGCTAGAGATTTTATTTTATAATATCTAGGGATTTTCTTACTCATCCAAACTTCCGAATTATTCACGCAAATTAGAGCTAAGATCACAATTGTACTCGCAAGACTAACAGGAAAATATACTGAAGATTGTTAAAATCCTCATCGCGTTGCACGTGTGGCTAGGGTATTTTATTTAAAACAAGCTGTGCCCGCGACTTCGTCCGCGTGGAATTTAACAAAAAAGTTATTTAGTAGAAATCAAAGTAGCCGTAGTTACTCCTTATTACATCTGCTCCCAGCCAGTGAAAGTCCCGTCGAAATCGGTCCAGCCGTTTCAGAGATTAGTCGGAACAAACAGACAGACAAAAATTGTAAAAAATGTTATTTTGGTATGTGTACCGTATATACATTCATATGCATATACATTCATATGCATATCATGTATATACATTCATATGCATGTAGTAAAAGGCGGTTACTTTAATATTACAAACAGACACTCCAATTTTATTTATTAGTATAGACTATCGGCCCGGTATTATATATAGCCCTATGTTCATTCGGAATAATGCACTTTTAAAAATGGTAAAAGAATATTTCAGATAGGTTTCACTGAGTCTTACGTCCCTTCGGACCACCAATCAAAAGTTTGCCTTCATATGCGACGATAAGACTTGTTAATATTCTCAATTTCAAATTCAATGATATATTTGAGGCGCTCTCTAACAACTGTGCAACAGCAGATCTAGACCAATAGCCGTCGAGTGTCCCCCACCAACGTACACCGCCCTAGCGCATTGTTGCGGCGACACGCGTCGAGGTAACACGTCTTCGGGTACCCTTGAATAATTTGAATTGTGCAGCGATTTATCAAAGGCTTGTTAGATGGCACTAAGAAGTGTCAAGTGCTCTAGAAACAATAATTTAGATCGTTTTAGTTGTCAGAGTCTGTTGACACTTATCTCACAAAATAATAGTTCTTTATCTATGAAATTGCCGTTCTGCTGTACTGGCCATTTCAAATCAAAATATTTTTATTTGGCTGATAATTCTAATTTCAAATTAATTTTATTTTTAAAACATGGTATTCTTTTTTCTAAAATCGTCATTTGTTTAATAGTGTTTTGTTTTCAACGCATTCGAACATTTTTCGTCATCATGGATACATTAAAAATTCGAGTAATTATGGAGTATGAGTACCTTCGTGGCAGCAAAGCGGCACAAGCGGCACGCAACTTCAACGACGTTTTCGGAGCGAACACTTCAAACGAACCCACCACCCGTTATTGGTTAGCCCGCTTCCGTTCTGGAAATTTTGACCTGAAAAATGAACCCCGTGGTCGTCCGAAAACTTTGGTCGACAATGACGAATTAAAGGCGATTGTGGAAGCTGATAAAACTCAATCTACGGCTGAATTAGCAGCAGCTTTCGACATTAGCATCAAAACAATATTGGTCCATTTGCGTTAAATTGGCAAGGTAAAAAAGCTTGACAAATGGGTACCCCACGAACTTAATGATCGCCAGCGCGAAGTACGCGTCGAGACGTGCCTTGCACTGCGCAACAGGCATACAAATGAAGGAATTCAGAACCGCATTGTTACTTGTGACGAGAAATGGATCCTGTTCGACAGTCGTAAGGGCTCAGCAAGTTGGTTGGACCCTGGTTCAGCACCTAAACAATGCCCTAAACGAAAATTTACCCCTAGAAAAGTGATGGTCACTGTTTGGTGGTCTAACGCGGGTGCAATTCATCACAGCTTCTTTCTTACCAAACGGGACGAGCATTACTGCAGATGTGTATTGTGAAGAACTGAACACTATGATGGCGAAGCTCGCACGTCTCCAACCAGCTTTGGTCAATCGTTCGGCTCCACTGCTCCTGCACGACAACGCGGACCTCATACTGCACAGCAGACGGTCTCTAAGCTACAAGGGCTGGGGGTTGGAAGCTCTCCGTCATCCGCCGTACTCACCAGACCTTACGCCTACAGACTTCTACATTTTCCTGAATTTGGATAACTTCTTGGCGGGAAAAAAATTCAATACCCGAGAGACAGTACAAAATGCCTTTGAAGAATTTGTTGCCTCCCGTCCAGCTGATTTTTTCAAAAAGGGCATCAATAAGCTACCAATGCGTTGGTAAAGATGCATTGATTGCATGGGTGATTACTTTGATTAATAGAAATAAAAAATATAGAAAAAAAATACCCTTCATTTATTTCATGGAAAACGGCAATTTCATAGGTAGAAACCTATTATTCTTTTTTTTTAACATGGCGCCCAACGAGAGACCTTAGATAAGAAAAGACTTAAGACAACGATTCGTAGCTAACTCGATACGACGCGATGTGAAATCTTTAGAACATTCTATACATTGACACGTAATCAGGTGTCCGTCGGGTGTACATCACAGGTGTTGGCAACAGGTCAACACGATCACCTACGTTGTGCGTTGGCGCTTGATCATGGGTCGTTTTAATTTCGTTTCTTTGAATCGTTATGAGCAGATTTTAAATTATGCACCCTGTTCCAATGATCGTTAATTTTCTGTTAACATACGATGGTTTTAGGCGGATGTTAGATAGGCTTCTTTAATTTAATTTTCATAATATTTTTAAACGTTTATGTACACTACCGACCCTATTAGGATTCCCTGTGTTGCGAGTGTCATGAATATACATAAATGAGATATGGCAAACTCTAATCATGACACGAGAAAAAAATATCTTACACAGAAACGTCTGCCGCGGCAGGGAATCGAACGGGGAATTACTCGCTTGGCAGGCCGGGCCACAACCGTTACACTCTTTGCTATAATTAAGTCATAAATATTAAATGAATCCCGACATAAAAAAAATCTGTAGAACTCTCGATCTAGTCACCGTTCAAACAGAAACAACTAAATAACAATCGGTTCATCCATTTCTCAGATGCGATGCCATAGATCAACACATACTCACGTTAAACTCATAGAACCCCTGTGTATCGATTAAAATTACAGTATGAGTTATAAAAGAAAGTGAGTTATAAAAAGGTATTAATATTATCTGTACTAATATTAACTAATACTAAAGAGAGTGTGTGAATTTTGTGTGCTTGTGTGCGTGTGCATGTCGAGGGTGATCCCCTGAACTATGGCGGGTAGACGAAAAATTCTTTACCATTTGATTGGTACATTATTCCGGAGGGAGATAGCTGTATATCAAGTGCATAGGTATAATAAATAATTGTTGAATTATTAAACCTTCGAAAGTCACCCTATCTTTTAATAATAATAATAATAAATAATAACGTTCACACACCCACACCCCCGCACTAGCGTTCCGTGTGTCGCGAGCGGTATGGACATACACAAACAAGTATGACATCACAAACACCCACGAACCGATAACAAACATTTATCTGTCGCATAAATGTCTGTCCGGCCGGGACTCGAACCCGAAACCCCTCGCTCGGCAGGCAGGATCACTACCAACTGGGCTATGGGGTCGTCAATTGATATAAAGTAAGTGAAATCCGTGTAAAAGTTTTTAATATTATCGCATTCAAACAGACGGACATTTGTTTTGTACTGCGGATATTCTGTCTGACGTCTCCCGGTGCGGGTAGTTTTAATTTTTAAACCTAATTCACGTAAATGGAAAGTCAAACAATAAAACGGAGCGAACGGGAAATTTATTAAATGCCCGTTAAAAATTAATAACAAGTACTTTTTGGGTACAAGTCACATTTGTCAACGTGATACATTTGTGAAGCGAAGCGAGAACGGCTTATAAGCTGGACGTGACCAGCGTGGACCGTGCTGAACTAGTTCGGCACGGTTACCTGCCGCTATCCTTCTAGAATGAGCCGTGAATTATTTTAAAGTGTTTCCTTCAAATTTTCAAGTTCAGTTGACGTAAAACATATGAAGGCGATCGTTATATTCATACGCAAACAATTACAGCGACCGAGGAATCCAATAAGCGATTATATAAATAAACTCCACGGCACACGTCTCGGTGTAATTATCTCGGACGAGGGGTGCGTGTGGGGGGAAAATGCGGGGGCGCGCTCTCAGCTGACTCGTGCGCAGACTGCGCGGCGACCGCGTTTCTTTTTGTCGAACGTGATGTATCAAAGCTTTATCAGATTATTAGGCCTTGATTGATAAGTCGTGCAAGAGCTCAGAGCGACGGTGAACGTAAATTGGTCGATTGCTAAAATTATTCGGTGCATGTATGTATATGCTCGTTCACGGCCGATTCGATTCGGTATCGATTACTGCAGGGTAGTACGGTCCGATTTTCTGGTAGGCATTAAATTAACCTTAGTTATCTGTGGTAAGCTATAGACAGACGTGCCATGGCTCAATCTCATCGGTACAAATGATGCATTGCCTATCCAAGTCCAAATTTTAAACTTGTCAGATGGAATTAAAAAAAAAAAGTTTCACAGAAATCTTGTTGTGACATCAACAAATATATATATCAAAAACATGATGTCCAATAATTTTTCGAAGGTGCGGTAGTTGATTTTTATTTTCATAATAGTTCTCTGTAAATATTTCCTGATATACTGTATTGGCTGGTATACGCGAAGTATGTGGTATATCAGCTGACGTAAGTTGCAATTTTTTCCGTTCAGGACACTCGGTCTGTGGTCCAGCGATCTCGGAAATGGGGTCCGACTGACAGATAGACGAGTGATCCTAGTAATTCGACTCGCAAACAGTAACGGAATTGTTACGATAAAACTCATTGTTATGGCTATCTAAATAATAATTTCTTGGGATCGTATCATTTTAATTAACATAAATTGTGTTTCTGGGTATCTAAACTAGCGGCCAGCCGCAACCACGCAGAATATGCACTCTTTATAATATTAGTGTACATAAATATGGCTTTATTGTAACCGTGAGTCGTATTTTGATCAACATGTCGCGTGAAAATAGGCAAATTCATAACAGGTTTTTTAAACATCAATCGGTTTTTGTTTGGCAGCTATTAACAAATTATAGTGTTGTTTATAAAAAAAAAGAAATTTGGAAATGGAACATTTGACGTAATGATTATGATCGAATTTCGAACTCTAGGCCAACATGTGGGCACTGGACGTGTGAAAGTGCTGCACATTAAAAAAAAGTATTAAAGAAAATTTGAATCTCGCGGGCTTTATCGTTCAAGTAATCGATGAAAGCAATCGCGCTGTTATATTGTCGACGCGCTTCCGTAGCCCTAGATACGGACATAAACAATCTTAACATTTTATTAGCGTTAGTATGAAAAGTAATTCACGCATGAAGGAGAAAGGCGATGCGTGCGAGTGCACGTTGTGACGTCAGAGGAGAACGGCTAGGGTTGTCAATTTTCATGTCAATTTTTGTTAAACGTGATTACTGATCCTATGTCTTAAGTTAAAAAGCAAAGTAAAGAATCAGAGACGGTGTTTTATTGCGTCGTGTTCTGTGTCGACAACTGCAATATTGAATTATGGTATACGCTGTTCTTTTTACTACATGTGTATGTTAATAATCCTCAAACTAAGAGATAAACACAGAGAGAGAGAGAGAAAGTATTATTAATTTGAACACATAATGATTGTGAACACTGTCTCGTCACCATTGCCAAAACACAAATGGTGCCTGTAAAAATATGTCAATCAACAGTGTCTAATTACAATTCAAAACAATTCTCAATTCAAAACAAGACAAACGCTGAACGCTGTATGAGCGAAATTGAATTTAACATGCCGTCGGACCGTGTACGCGGTTTCATCACCGTAGCCATGAGAGATAAACCAATTATCATTTCTCCGCCGCCTTCACTACGCTCAGAAGACTAATTGGACCTCTTTTAACGTATCAATTACTAGATGTCATCCCTCGGCTCGCGGTCCGCAGTTTTTCCTTTGGAAAATTACACGGGTAGCGATACATTTGCCGGAATGGAAAGCATGTCAGTTTCTCACCCATTGTATATGCTCGTAACATACCAAAAACTCTCGCGAAGTCCCTGAATAGGTTTCAGTGTTATACGTGTACAGACAGACAGACAAAATAAATGTTGAAAAATAGCATTTATCTGTCTATACATATAATAAGATTATAACTTATCGCTTTCTGTACATTAATGTTGTATGAGAAAAACTATTATTAGCAGCCTTTATTAACGCAACATAACCCAAAACTATAGTTGTTAGAATTTACGTCTGCTTGTCTGTGCGATTGTGCGCGTTAATCTCAGAAACGGCTTAGCCGATTTCGTTCTGGTTTTCACTGATGTGCTGCAGTAAGCGTCACATAATATTTAAAATTCGTTTACATTTCAATCCGTCTATAAATAAGGAAGTTATAAATGAATATTCATAATCCTCATTGCCACTTCCAAGCGTAAAACGTGGTTTTTCTGAAGCGAAGCAAGGGCGGTTTACTAGTCTGTCATAAAGTCTACCTACATTTAAATATTCGAGGCACAGATTTGGCTCCGTTACAGTTTAATTATTAGCGTACATGGAAATTCACTTGGTCCGTTCCATTATCGGTGACAACCCTAAGCGAGACCCTCACGCTTGAGTTGCGCGCGCGCAGACAGCTCGGCGACGCGACGGGTTCAACACAATGCAACTGTATGCATGCGTTTTAACTTAATGCTAATAGTTCTGGTGTTCGCCTACGTTGATGGCTCAGCGATGGTGCCTACGCTTTTGTTGTTACGCGGTTTGGACAACACGAGAGAAACCTTTTTTTTTATAACAACCCATTACTTGTCATTACATTGTCTGCTGGGTTTGGATCTTCTGTCGCTATGAGAGCGCTCGGGGTTTCACAGTCTGCTACTCTGGCCAAGTGCGGATTGATATATTTCACACCTTCGAGGATGTTACGGTGAATTCTCAGGTTTCCTCGCGATGTTCTTTATCGAACCGAGTGATAATTAATTTGTAAGACGCACATCATCACCATTACAACCGTGGCTCGGGTGTCATAATGAAAATTATTCATTCTCGTAGTACCCGCATGATTAAAAGAATTAAAGGTGCGTTCAGGTAGGTGCGGGGCGGCGTTGGGACCACTTAAAAATGGTTGAAGTCTAATCTCTTTATGTGGCCCATGTTTTGTATGAACAGCATCGGTGTGTATGACGCCTACAAAAGCGTTTCAAAGCGTTGTAAGTTGACAGGCACACCTGTCAAGTGTCAACTGTCAACAGTTGCATCCCGCCATCCGCACGCTGTTATAACGATCCGTGGGATTGGGTCGAGATGTCGGTTTGAAATATAAAAATCGTGAGTACCCGTTTTAGTTTTAATGTGTAATGTCCACGTGGATATTTAGAATCGTATGTCATCACAACGTTACAAGGAAAGTAAAATTGTTATTATTATTTAACCTTTACTAATATTATACAGAGAGTGAGAATTATGTCTGTGTGTATGTCGAGGGCTTTAACCACAGCATCTAATTGAAAAATTCCTTTACCATTTGAAAGGTACGTCATTCCGAATGGACGTAGACTGTATATGTATATATTAACTTTAAAACCTGAACAAAGTCGGAGCGGGCCGCTATGACGATAATAAAGGGCATAGGAACGAAAAATTACATCTGCCGGACACGCCGTTCATGATGCACGATCAGCACTCCCTCACGTGTACACACAGCGCGGCTGTGATGGTGAATGAATAATATTTTATTTTCGCCGCTCCGCTAACGAGGTGCCCTCCAGTCAGCCAGCAATAGTTCATTCGCCTAATGACATTAATTGGTTTTCCGCTCGCGTTTCAAGTGTTTTCACGCGATATTTTAGCTCCGTTCTCATCGCGTATTATACTGTTCGACCAACGGTCACTGTGTCACGACCCGAAGCAGTGATGGTCCAGTGGTTTTAAATCGGTGCCGCGCACGGCAGGTTCGAATACGTTTGTGGAAAGTTATCTATATTAGTATTATGATGTTTCCGTGAAGCCAGCCTAGGTAAGGTTCAAACAACTAAAAAATATGCACACGGCATACGCTCCGTCATAGTTTCGACGATGTGGCAACCCTGACGGGAACTCGTTTCTGGGAATCGTGCGTTATTCACGCGGCCGAAATAGACGCGACAGGTGTGCGAAACGGTCGCACCGCCGATTCTGTAACGGCTTGCCAATGTCAAGTCCGAGGCGCTCCTGCGGGGGACGGTGGGACTTTTGCGTCGGGGTTGTTGTTCGGCCAGCTGCGGGGCCTGCCGCGAAGCAGCCCGCAAATATTACCTTTGGTCTTCTGTGTATCAATTATACTTGGACTGTTTCCTGTTAGTTCTTTTCAAATTACATTTCATGGTTTACATGTTTACGTTCTCGTTTTTGTGAAAAGTCTTTGTAATTTAAAATTCTTGTATTTTTTTTCTATTGATAATTCTTAAACACACTTCTTGTACGTACATAGTAAAAACTGTACTATTAAGAAAACTAACCTGTAACAGGACCGAAAAATACATCAAATATTTTTGGAAATTTTAATGCAGATATACTTTGTTTATCAAGGTGTAGGTGTAAACATTTTTTTAAATATTTGTCTGTTTGTCTGTGTATGTATGTATGTACACTAAAATTACGGAATATATTTAGTTGATTCTTGTCAAGCTTGGAACTAAAGAATCTGGGATGTCAGAGTCTAGGATGCTTTCATTCCAGGATTTGACATGGAATTTTCCAAAGCGGAGCGAATGGGAGGGGGAGGGACTACTACTAACTAATTTTATATTAAGCACGCACATCTATCCTAATAATATAAAGAGAAAAAAATGATTTTTGCATGTTTGTCTGTATTGGATAAACTAAAAGCTACTGGACCAATTTCAAACATTCTTTCACGTATCAAAAGTTACATTATTAACGAGTAAACATGGGGCAAATTTTCTTAAAAAACCTCACGAAAATTGCAAGGCAGCGCGCTAGCTACCTCTCGCGGGCGAAGTCGCGATGAGGGCTTAATAGTTTTAGTACTAAATAACTTTAACAGCACACGAAAATTGTTCAGTTGTTGTGTATATTTTCGTCTCTCCGGTAAGAACCGGTTCATTCTATGGCACGTATGTAATTTATGCAAATTCTCAGCTCGCTTCGGAGCGTGCGGCGTGTATTATTTTCGGCCTCGCTTCGGTTGTTTCTCAGCAGAATCATTTTGTTTATTTATTCATGCTCTGAAAACGGGAGGCGTTTATCTCGACACGCGACGTGTAAATTTCATTTTGAGTCGTAGGGAATGTAAGTGAGTTTCAAAATCGAACTAGGATTTTCTGATGTTACCGTGGGAATATTGTTTTATAGCAATGTTTATATGAGGCTATTTCTTTTGAGTATATGTGATTATACGGGGATGGTTGGGAATATGTTGGCACTGCGTTAGAGAGATGTAGGTCATTTGCAACCAAATTACCTTAAATAAAAAAAAAATGTTGAAAATATTCACCGTCTAACGGTTGATTGTTATGTAAAAAAGTGTCAGCAACCAGATAACAATAATAAAATCATATTTTATGCATTAGTGATTTTTTTTTTTCAATATTCAAAGTTGAATATCGAACATTCTTGAATAAAAATTAAATATTGAATTACCCGAAAACGTTTGATATTTAGATAGGAGTCATCAGAGGTGATTAGGTCGCAAACGACCTCCTCTGCATCCCCCTAACGGACTGCCAGCATATTTCCAATCACCCTGTGTTACCTGAACGTTGATGAGTAGTAACATTCAGTTTGCACGTATCTCTGTCAACGCCTTTGTACGGTTAACGTGGCTCACCCGAGCCCATCGTCGGTGCGGCAGACGGC
>PDGT01000126.1:507221-518293 GCA_003671415.1 Megathymus violae
CGATGTATTTTGGTTCGACGCGCGTTCCGCTCGGCTCCCGCGTACTGCCAATTACCATTAGTGTAGGGCTGACATGTGGAAGTGTATTGTTTGTTGATGGTCACTGTCGGTTTCCAAGATATATTGCGATAATAGACAAGTTAGTCCACGACAGTCAGCCCTATGCGGGACTATGCTATATAGTAATTTTGGTCAGGTAGACATTTTATTATGTAACACGGTGCACCAAAATTTCGATCGAGTCGCATGGGACACGTGGTGGCGGCGAAACTGCGGTCGCGGGGAGGAACCGTTTTATCTATCTACCCTACGTCTAGTTCGTTTTACCTTTTTTAGGTACCGTATCGCGACACTTACTGGACCCTCACTGGGTCTTCGCGCACCAAACTGTGCACTGTGTGTGTTTTACATATACTAACCACTGGATTCCGCGTTTGCGCTACCTTAAAAAGAGTTTAAATAACCATGTCACAGGTTAAAAATTAATTTAGGTCGCGGTACACTGATGTCAAAATAAATTTATCTTCGTGCTAGTGTATGTGCACACGGACATAGACCAAGTGTACAGGCACGGAGGCACACACACACACACACACACACACACACACACACACACACACGCACACACACGCGCACACACACAAACATATTGAAGTGTACGCAGGCACACGCGCACAGGCATGCATATCCAGAGTACGCAGATAAGCTGCCGTTGGTGGTGGTGGTGGTGGTTGGTGGTTGGTGGTGTGGTGGCGTTTTTTTGAGTGCCCTGAAGGTGCTTTGAATGACCGTTTAAGCATTGTTGTGACTATTACTATTGTGTACTACTATTGTATTATATACTATGATTGTGTATTTGTTGTTGCTTTCTCTGTCTCTCTCTCTCCCTCTCTCTCTGTCTATCTCACTTTGATGAAGGATCGAATTTTAGTTTTATCTAAAATTGGTGATGAATCGGCCGAAGGTACATTGCTAAGGTGTGTACGATGTGCAAGGGGTGGCTTGCGTTGCACCCTGCCGTACAATGCCCGTGGAAATGAATACCAGCTGTTGTTATTGAGTACACATGGTTTGTTTTAAGTACATTTCGTTAGGTCTATGTTAGTTTTGAGTTCGTTAGATATTCGTGTGAGCGTGGACACGGTTGCGTGTGTATCCTGATTTTGGTGAAATTCTAATGTACACTTAATCACACTCATACCTCGCGTCATCTACCAAACAATAGCTAATCGGGATATCGTCGTTCGAACCCATAAGTTATTGACACGCGGCTGTATTAAATCTAGGCCCTATAACGATATTGTCAAACTACCCTCGCTTCGCTTATTTTAAATTGATTCATAACTTTTTTATTTATCGACGGATTGCAATGAAACGAACTGTAAATATTAAGTGACGCCTACTGCAATACATCAGTGAAAACCAGACCGAAATCGGTTAAGCCGTCTCTGAGATTGGCGCGAACAAAAGCTAATAGACAAAGGAACAAAATTCTAATAACCGTATTGGGGCGGCTTAGAATACTACCCCCAATTCCATGCTGGCAGAACAGGGTGCCGTAAGAGGCGACAAAAGCAAGCCTGCTTGGTGGTAGGGATTCGCGTATGGATTATATTATCAATATTATTATGGAGTCATTAATATTATTCCGTGAAGCGTGCCTGGCTAGCTACCACCCTCCTGCTTGAGTCGGCCGCCAAACGACTCGTCGTGTTCCGGCTGGGGGCTTGAGAGCCAATACTTGTTTTCTAACCTTCTCATTACCCGGCCGACAACGTATCGGTGATACCTTTGGTCTTGCTGATGTCTACGGGCGACGGCGACCACCTACCATCAGGTGGCTCGTGTGCTCGTTTGTCGGCTGTTAACATTAAAAAAAAACTATTGTTATGTGTTCAATTACGTTAATAAAGGTGCCGCTAATAGTAGTATTTGTAATATATCCTTAATGTACAGAAAGCGATCAGTTAGAATTTTATTATATGTACAGTTTGAACGCGACACCGGCGCAAGCGCAGCTACGCAATGCCGCTTGTTGTCGCGACCTTCGCCTCGAACTTGACGGGTGCGGATGAGATCATGCCACCGCCGCCGCCGCCGGGCCGCACGGGGGCTTTTGTATTTTTTTTTAAATTTGGATGTATGTTGTAGATTTGACGACTCCATAGCCCGGTTGGTAGTGACCCTGCCTGCCGAGCGAGGGGGTCCCGGGTTCGATCCCCGCTGACATTTATGTGACAGATAAATGTTTGTTCTCGGATCATGGGCGTTTGTAACGTCATATTTGTGTGCGTCCGTGCCGCCCGCACGGGGAATCCCTGTGCGGGGGTATGGATGTGTGAACGTTTATTTTATTTTATTTATTTATTTATAGATGAGGGAACATTGTATTTTTCTTCTGCATATATGTATATGATTTTTGCGATGTATTTGTTGTGTTCGTAGAATATCTTTCTGGTAAAGCTGCTGGTCGGCTCCAGGATCGCGCGTCGTAGCGTGTCGTGTTGTGGGATGTGTCGGTGTTGTTGAAGTCAGGGATGTTATGGAGCTCCGTAACCGTAACCGAAAGTATTGGATATTCGAAATAAAAATATATCCGAAACCACAACCTCATCCGATTAAAAATGTTTCGGATAATTTCGAATAGCGGCAGAGTTTAAATAAAATACGTTGTGATTGATTCTCGCCAGCCAGCCCAGTCGATACCTCAGCCTCTCATTTAAGTTTTCATTTTAGACCAGTTTTTATTATTTAATTTTTAAGGCTATTGTTTTTTCTGTGATTACAATACTACTTGATAACTACTATAATTTGTTACCTTATAATGTTACATTATATTTTTTTACAAGTCGTAAATCATCTCATGTCTGTAACCGTAACCGAAACCGGTAAAACAGTATCCATATCCAGAACCGAAATTTCATATCCATAACATCCCCAGTTCAAATTTGGAATAGATTTTTTAAGTTGTCCTGGTATTCGAGTTTTATGTAGCATATTTAGTTGTCAGTGTCAAGCTCGAGGATCGGGGACGTTGGAATTGTCAGTAAATTCTTACGTTCAAAGTAACGTAGACTTAGTGTAGATGGCGCCTATTGCACTTTTACGAATTTTATTCGTTAGCGCTCATCACCCACCTACCTTCGTAGTTTCAAACTTCCGAACCCAACATAACACCTTGGACTGTATAATGTCTAGCAAATGTTTAGAACTTTATTAAGTACGTATCGTTTCCATATAATGGTGAAACAATTTCAAATGTCACTATCATTTTCTAAAACATTGGGTAGAGATTAAAATAATCATCTTTGAACGTGACGTTCATTGACGTCACGTCACGAGCGCGCTGAAAAGGTTTGAACGGTGCACGCCGTGATTTCAAGTAGTTCTTTGATGAAAGTATGTATATATATATAGAGTATAGTAATATACAGATATACATTGTAAAGTACATTTGAATGTATTAATTACGCATCGCGTCATCCTATCTGTTTAAAACAATAGCTAGAGTATCATTAATTTTGTCTTCTCTTAATTATTATAATTACGTGTTAATTACTATAGTATACATGACGTGCGATTCAATTGTTAAAGGGATTGAAAATCGATTCATGAGGCTGTGTAGTTAAAACGCGTAGGTGGCGGTAGTGTTTGACAGCTGTCACGCGACGTTGGTGACGGGATGCGTCGTTGCGCGTTTTGAAAATGGAATGGGGACGTGAAGAACGTTTGATGGTTAAACTGATCAACGATTAGGGAAGACGGTGACTCAAAGTCCGTGTCACGCGACCGACCGTCGAGGATGGACGCGTGCCAGCAGTTCGTTTGGACGTGATGAGTTAACGATGCAAACACTCTCGCTAGCTTGTCATGTGACAACGAGGTGGCGTGACCCAGGTCGCGTGTGACTCCCTTCGTGTGTTGAGCCGATGAACGCGCAGACCGGCCACTTGATGGTCGCTTGTGGTCGCTGCACACGGACGCGGTGTCGGTCAAAGCCGTTGGCCCGCTTGTTTACTGTCTGGCCATTGTTGCGGCCGAAACCAGGCGGCGACCAAGGGGCGGAGGCGTTGGGGTCGTGACACCCCATCTTGACCCCCTCGCCCCTCACCAAAATCGTAATGTCAAATTGATAAACTTTATAAAATTGGACATAAAAAACCTGCTTTTGCTGCTAAGTTGTTTGTACGTCATGTTTAATTTACTCGTACTTATTTATTTAATTACTAGCTTGTGCCCCTCGACTTCGTCTGCTTTCCTTATTATATTAACAGCTAGAAAACTACCCTCATTTCGCTTCGGAAAAACTACGCCTTACGCTAAAAAATAGTACCTAGATTATTTTAAATTAATTTATAATTTTTTTATTTATGGACGAATTGCAATGAAACAAACTTTAAGTATTAAGCGATGCCTACTGCAATATATTAGCGAAAACCAGAACATAATCGGATAAGCCGTTTGTGAGATTAGCACGAACAAACGCACAGACAAACAGACAAGAATTCTAACAACTATTGTTTTGTGTTCTATTGCGTCAATAAAGGCCCGTAATAATGTTTTTTCTCATATATCCTTCATGTACAGAATGCGATCAGTTTGAATTTTATTTTATGTATAAATGTGTTCTATGTGCAGATGAAAACATATAAAACACACACATCACTGAACACGTAGCGTTTATAACAATAGGTGTTTGTTAAATCTTCAATAACTCTTATGTTAAATGTAAATGAAAATATCCCAATTTTCTTTTTCTTAGATAAGAATCAAATGTCTAAGAAATGAAAATTAGAGAAGTCAATTGAAATCTATCCAGTAGCGCAACTACAGACCTCTATAATTTTGTTTACATACATTAATAATCTGTAGTTAGTTAATTAACGAAATAGATTGAAAATATTTTTTTTCGCATAATTGACGACAGATCGTCACGGGTGTCAAGTGGGCTCAGAAGAGTATAAATAGGCAACTATTTATAACTTAAATATACTGTTGAATATAAAGTACAGTCAGCGTAAACCCACGCGAGACGTTCAACGGGGTCAAACGACATCGCGAGACGGATTATCTCGCGTTGGAAGCGATATATAGGTACTAGAAAGCCCGGCGATCATACGAAATGACCGCTGTTCTAAGTATTATAGATTGTAATTAAAATGATTCGTAAACCGTTTCATAAAGGGATGATTGCCAATGCAAGCAAACGTTCACCTTCCCGCAGACACGCTCAATTTGCGTTCAGTTGAAAATTCAGTTTAAAATACAATGTCGGAATAAAATCGGGCAAAATCTTAAACTCTACGCGAAAGGATGCAACATTTAGCATAGGGTTTGGGTGAACCTACCTGATGAGATAGATGTACTACGCACGACTCGTTAGTTGGTTTCGTCTCCTTATATTTCTCAACGTCTGCAAGTTTCAAGGTTATTCATATGTAAATATAGTTAAATGCATAATGAGCAACAATTGTGTGATTTAAAAATATTTAAATGTTCTTAAATACCATGATAGTTTAATTACAACAATGATAAATGCATGTAAGGTGTCAGTGTATATGGACTATTTGAATGTCGCGGCAACTTCACCCCATTGGCTAGTACAGTTACGCAAGCAACCCATAAGCTATCGGTGACAAACAGACGCTTAAGCCGCATATAATGAAGAAGAAGATATAAGCTCTGAATAACTCATAAATAACTTTGTACCTTCGTTTGCATGGTGGTAGGCTCGGTTTATTAGCTCCGTTCGATGCGAACTGTCAAATACTGGTCCGTACGCGGTTCATTCGGATTTTCGAGGTAAACAAAAACGTAAAATTAAAAAAATATTTACAAAACACAAAACGAATCAGACGTAAAGTTGACAGCGTCATCTGTCATTAATTTCTGTCGAGTGTCAACTGTCAAGTTCCTCCGCGCCACCGCAGTCCAAAATATCAGTAAACTGCACAAAAATCGCGAGTATTCGTTACAGTTGAAATGTATAATGTATTTACTTAAATGTTCCACTAGCCTGGTTTTAAAGTACTCTTCTTATTATCGAAAATGGGGGCATACTTCAAGAGTTTGTAGTTCGGTAAATGACTGAGATAAAACTACAAACACTTTATGAGATTTTGTAGGTAATATCATGTAATTAAATAATAATTGATAAAATAATAATATTCATAGGGCATTTGTCCAACTTTTTAGCGAAATTAAATAAAAAAGGGTAATTTTTTTCGAAAAGTTTCCGTTAATTTCTTTAAAAAAATCCTATTTAATTTTGGGTTTTAAAAAATTTGGGTTTTTAAAAAAAACCCTATTTAAATTTGGGTAATTTTTATACCTCAAATAGATAAACTACAATAACAAGTGGTAAATAAAAAAAAACAGAATGAAAATAAATGTAAAAACAAAAAAATATTTTGAAAATAGTGCAGCAAGTCAGGTTTCTATACAAAAAAAATAAAAAAGGTAATAAAAAAAAATTGTTCGATAAGACCTGTACTTTAATAGTATTTGTTGATAGTTTTATCCAAATAATCAAGAGACGCCGGGCGGTCACTTCGTCCTGGGACACCCTGTATGTTGTGAATGGTGGAAACTAATATTAATTTAAATTATGTATATTTTACCGTAGTAGATAACGTTACAACTTCACCCTACAACCGTAAGATAGAGAGAGGCACCTAGATCAGAGTAGTACAGTAAGGGATAGATAGCGCTATAAGTTTGAACCCAGGATTATTTACAATCATTTTACGATTAAGTAGGATCCTTTAACAAGTCGCTAGATGTAAAATATTTTTTTATACCAAGCGCGATTGGAATTACGGCTATTTGTGTTCACTGGAATAAAGGAAAATCTACTCAGGAAGAGATCTTTTAATTAAACTCAGTCCAATAATGCTCTGTACACTTTACATTAAATATATTGCACAAAAACGGTTGGCGTGCTCGTGGCGTCATGGCTATATGCAGTAAACATTGTTTTTCATCTGTTCACAGTGCCGGCAACAACGCGCGCGCAGCTCGCGGCCGAGTACCTCGAGGCGTGTCGCGTACACAGCACTACGCCCATTGACTCTGTGTTGGAACAGATACGGGTAAGTGGTCGTGGTACGACAGCAGTGCGTGTCCAGTGGGCTCGACGTCAGTCCAAGCTGTCAGGTTTCGAACGGTGCAAGCGTCTTCAATTATCAAGCTGAGCGTATTCGTATTTTTTAATTATCACTCGCCTCGGTCAAGGAAAACGTTGTGAGGTAACCGGCGTTGACAAAGTTGTCGAAGATGTTCGAAGTCTATCTTGCATCAGTCCAGCGTGATCTACTACGGCTTCTAACCTTCACATGTGACGGGACAGAAGCCCTGAATCGAGATCGAAGAGTTCTCAAAGGTGTGTGAAGTTACTCAAAGGTGTCTCAGAGGAGAGCCGAGCCGAGCCGAGCCGAGCCGAACCCAGCGAAGGGACAGATGATGAACGTAGGAAAGGATCGTGCTAGTATTGCAGATGCACGTTCGTCATATGGGGTGTAACGCGATTCTTCTATATTTAGACCACTCCTTCAACCCCCATAGCTCTCGGTGCAGCCTGTTAAATCATGGTGTTAAACAATGGACGAGGCTAACCTCGACATTAAACGCCAGGATCTGTTAGGGGATGGGGAGGCTCTGTGCTCAGGCTTAATCATGTTTCCTTTGTGTAACCACGCCACCAGCGAGTTTGTCGAGCCTAAAACAAGGGTGTAAGTGTATGAGATTTCGCTCGATGGCAAAATACTAGCTGGCTTGAATCTTGGTTGCTTGTCACTTGTATGTATGTAAATGCAACTAGAAACACAGGGACTTGTATGAGCATTTTTTGTGTTTATTCCAGGAGCTACCAGAGAATTCTATTGGCGGCAGCACCCGCGCGCCCCGGCTGGTGCTCGCCGAGTGCACGCTACTCGGGAACGCGCCCGCGGACGCGTTGGAGGCGCTCCTGCGGAAGGTGCAGTTCAGGAGGGTGGAGATAGACCGCGTCGAGCTGGATGACGAGGGCGCCGTTAGTAAACCATTAGTTTGCCAGGAGATATCAATGTGGATGCGCAGTAGTGCTGTTGGGATAGGTATAGATTTGCCTCATTAAAATGTGTGGAGCTCCGTCGTGTGAGTGTCAGGAGTTGAAGACGTTGGGGTCTATTTTATTCAACTTAATCTCCATGGAACTTTAGAATGGTGATAATTATCTGTATTACTCTTACTTTTCTTCTTACACCAGTCCTGAAATAAATCGTACGTGATTTGGTGGGTCTGTTGGAGAACCAGTTAACAGGTGGGTTGGTTACTGTCTCTAGATAGGCGGTGTGTCAATGACGTCGTGCTTATGATTCATTGGCTACGTTGCCACACTTATATTTGGAAAATAATGTTTATATTTCCTGGATTCCAGGAGGCAATATTCGATATGCTGGAGTATTACGAAAGCGCATCAGCAATTTGCATCAGTGGCCCCCGGCAGTACGGCATACGAGGGTGGCAAGCGGCTTCTAGAATGATCAAGAAGGTACCAAATAGTTAATTATTAAAAAATTGTCATTCATTTTGGATCAGTGGATTTAAGCAGGAGAAAAAACCGCGGAATATAAAGTTATAGCGATTGAGAAATTCATTTATTTAATAAAAATGTTAAGTAGGCATTGTTCACGTGTGGTCATCCTTATTATCTAGATTGATTGTTCTATTATCTCGTTTCAGAGCGCGGAGCTATCTGAACTCGAGATCTCCGAGAGCCCGTTGGAAGCCGCCCACGCGCCAGTGTTGGCGCGGGCGTTGAGGCCGCTCGCCTGTCGACTGCGGTCTCTGTGCCTGCAGCGGGCATCGCTATCAGGAGAATCGTTGCTCTCGTTAGGTGAACGATTTTTGCCAATATTTACCGTCAAATAATACCTCTAATTTTATAAAAATAATTATCACTCGTTTTGATGAAGGAAAACATTGTGAGGAAATGTATACGAAAAAGTTCTCCACAATGTTCTCAGGGGGTGTGTGAAGCTTTGGCCGGAATGACAAAATATGGCCTTAGCCCCTAACAGTGTGAGAGCAGACACGCACGCGTCCAGCAGTGGGACAATTATGGGTTGTAGTGATGACGATAATGATCAAACTGACCATTCCAATTAGGGAATATAGACTTTTAATAATCTTTTCTCATCATGAGATTCACGTATTTGCTGTTATACCACAGTGTGCTGTAGGTGCTCCTGTCACGCACATCAGCTGTTACTTCGTAAATAAATGATTAAGTATTATGATACTTGCAAGGATTTTAAAAACTGAATTTAAGTATCGCTTTATAAAAAAACAGTCAAAGTAGAGTTCATCATGATAAGAATAGTTGTACGTGTTTTTTTTAAATTACCATAAAAATGTCTACCTCGGGAATTCCTTTGTGCTCCTTTCGTTCTAGTGTCCTATGATATCTCAAAAAAGAGATTTCACTATGCACACGGATAAATATTAATAATAATTATACATGCTTAATTTATTTTGGAGCAACATGGTAGAGTATTATCTAGCACTTTTAAATCACAAAGAGAGAGACATGCCCTGCAACCGATTTCTCATGGGTCGAGACCAAATACTTTTATTAAAAAGAAATTTTAGTGATTACGTTTTAACAGAGATGTGTGTTTTTTGGGAAAACCTCGAAATCATACTGCAGAATAAAATGGATCAGTGTTTTATAATTAATGTGACAGTCAATTACCACAGCTCCGATAAACATTATGACAGCGGTGTTTTTTTTTTTGTTACAGTTATAGCTTTAAAGTCGAACAGTTCCGTGCGCGAATTGCGGCTAGGCGACAACTGCTTGACTGCGTCTGACGCATCGCAGCTTGGCTCGCTGCTGCGGTACAACACGAGGATTCAGTTGCTGGATCTGTCCAATAACCAGATACAGGTAAGTTTTTTCTTCAGTTTTTAGAGGGATATGTACTAGAGATTATAAATAGCAGAATGGTACCATAATCAATTTTAGTATTATCAAAATTTTAAAATTAACTTCCTACTTACTCCAGTTCATATTGCCTAATTCGTTCTCTGTGACAGCTGTACGCTTATGGAATACTCTTTCCTTACCTATCCGATGCGCGAAACTGTAGACTCATTTAATCAGCCGGTTTGGTTAACGGTGTACGTTACAATAATCAATGTTAACTATAGATCCAGAATAACGGAACACTGGTGTATCTTTATATTTTAAGGACACCGGGGTGGGTCACATAGCGGACGCGCTAGTGGACCAGGCAGCTCAGACCCCGCCCTCCTCTGCGGCGTCGCCGCTCTCCCCCCACCATGTGCCACGTGAGTGTTCGTTAGTAGCGTCATCTCCAGGTAGGACTTCGAACCAACCGGATCAAAATGATGTATGGTTCGCACTGTACGCCATGTAGTTTTTAAAAATAAACATGTCCATATACTTAGACTTTATTTCTGCTGATCGGGCTGATCGAGGACATTTGAAAGGTAGCTCTTGATTTGTGATATATACAGAATATTGTAACAATTTCAGTGGGCGGATACGACACCAGGGGTCTCGCTTTCTTGGTGCTGTGGAATAACCAGCTCACCAGGAACTGTGCGCAATTCTTGGCTAAAGTATTGGTGAGTGTGAAGTTCATACGTAAATTATTTTTTGAGTTTGTTATAACTTACTTTGTTCTTTTTCCGATCCGACAAATTCGGTTGCGGTTATGGAAGTACATAACATCCCTGTTTCCTAACATAGTATATACATACCATCCGAATTTTCAATGTCTTCGATGTATTTTCCAAAAAAAAATATACAAACCTTTGTCCTTGACAATTATCAATCGATAAGAATAAACTGAACCGTCAAATCGATCGTTACACTCGATTTTTACTTAATTACATAATTACGGACGCAGAAACATACAAACTATTTACAATTGAAATCTCTGTACATGTACACCGTGTGCTCGGCAGCGCTCCTCCCAGTCTCTGTGCGTACTGAACGTGGGTCGGAACGCGCTCGGCGCGGAGGCTGTGCGCGCGCTGACGGCGGGCCCGGGGCCGGCGGGCGG
>PDGT01000126.1:518393-553989 GCA_003671415.1 Megathymus violae
GCGCGCTCTCCGACCTCGTGCGCGCCGAGACCAGGCTGCAGGTACGGCAGTCTGTGGTCTTCACGGTTCTTCCCCGCATACTGGGTATACTGTATGTACTAGTGTGTGTGTGTCCTGTAGTTTAGTTAAAATTGTTATCAACTTTGTAGTTTACTTGCATAGCAAATCTTTGAAAGCAAATCACGTTGTCTCCTGCGTATATTTTAATAAAGAAACATCTGGAAAAATTAAAGATAGCACACGTAAAACATACAAATACATAATATATTTCAACAAAGCTGATCTTGCAACATTTGATTGGGTGGTATTTAATGTTTGGCAATGGGCGAGGTATCCGATGGTACGTTCCTCAAATATCTACCTAAACCAGTAGCGCCATCTAGTGGCGAGTTACAGCAACGTTGAAATATTCCTCAATATATAAATTTGCGTGTCAATCAATTGAACGATGTAGTAGTTGATGTTTTGCTACGCTATCTAGTGGCGATTTACAAGGTTCATCGCTTAAGGGCGTTAACGAACAGACGAATGAATCAATGTCAAGACCGTCTGGAAACAAACCCTATATTATATGTATTCATTTAAAACAAGTGCTGAGGAGTATCTTGCACCGTGTCTTCTTCGTCGTGATAAAACACATTTTCGGAACGGTAATCGAAGCCGAAAAAAGACACGTATGACAAAATAAGTAGTTGTCACGCCACTTATTATCATTACAGCATCCGACAATTGGGGGCCAATTGCATGCCGCTGCTCTTTTGTTTGCAGTTGTAACTTCCAGCGCAATTTAAAATTTGATTCATATTGTAAAATCAATTCTGCATGGATTAAGTTCTTAAAACACTGCTATTTTTTTCTGTATTTGTATTTTTTTTTAATGTAAATGGCCGATAAACGAACAGACGAGCCATCTGATGGTAAGTGGTCACCGTCGCCCATGGACATCAGCGAGACCAAACCAAAATGATGCGTTGGTGGCCGGGAAATGAGAAGAAGGTGAGAAAGAAAGTACTGGCTGTCAAGCCCCCAGCCGGAACACGATGAGAAGTTTGGCGGCTGGCTCGTGCGGGAGGGTGGTAACTAGCACGGCAGGCAGGCTTCACGGCTCTCCATCGGCTACTATTTGACGGTGACAATTATTAATTATTTCAGAGGCTGGACCTGCGAGACAACAAGCTCGGTGTGGAGGGACTGCAGGCCATCTGGAACGCGATGAAGGAGAACACTACGCTGACACAAATCGACTTGGACGATCATTCTGTGAGTGGTCCACTTGTTTTTATATAGCCCTCTGATGGTGTGACGTCACCGGCGCCGCTGGTCGTTTTAGACTTTCATATTACTAAATAAATATAAGCTATAAATGGGCAATGCAAAAAGAAATCAGTACGTTTTTCTCGTTAGTTTGTTAATACCTATTTAATTATTATCGTCGAATTTCGAATACTAGGCGAACGTTAATTAAATGAATACCACCTAGGATACGATTATAAAATAAACATAAGATCAAGTTGTGGCACAGTCTTTCGAAGCGTTTATAGGTCGTTCGTTTGGGTGCGTGTAAACGGCGTTCCAAAATACCAGTGGATTTGAACTGACAACGACTCGGTGGCGTTTAAGATTCGATGAATCGTCACAACTATTCCTATATGCTTTTCCCTCGTCGCCATTCCTTAATTTGACAATGGGACCAGATAAAACGTCAAAACCGGACACTAGTTATAATAAACGCAACCCGGGTTATAATAAACGCATCCTAGTGCGGGGCTGTGTCTGTGTGAACGTTTATTAATATTAATTTTGTCATTGATCATGTTTGTTGAAATTAAACATTAAAATAAATCCGAATGAAACGTTCAGCGGATAATTAGTTGATCGTTTACTTTAATGTCTGTCTCAACTGTAATCAACGATATGATAATATAGACTATATCAAATAATAAAGTTGTCCTAACGGTGCGTGCGTTCGACAGGAGTGCGCTACGTCCGCGCGGATTACGCGCGAGGTGCGTGCGCTATGTCGCCGCAACGAGCCGAGCGCGCCCGCGGCGCCCGAGCGGCTGCTTAGGAAGATCAGTCTCACCTGTCACACCGCCAGCTTCATTAAGGTACCTACCGTATTCAATTGACTTTAGGTATAATAATGCAGATAGATTTTAGGATTGCGTCAGGTTTCAGTTTATACGCATACAACATAGACTTCAGTAAGGTACCGGATTTACGAGGATTTATGTGATTGAGTGTTTTAAATGTGCCTTATTTACTTTTTAAACCTGGGAAATTTAACTGAGACACCTGTTGACTTGACACATGTCGGTTACTGAAAGTATCAGATTTGATTATGTGAATAAACCAGATAAAATTTATATTTTATAAATCTGAGATTAAGTTTTAAAAGGGTACCATTGTTTTGTAACTCCGTGATCATTCACATCGTTCTATTAAATTTACGCTCCTCTGATGACGGTTCGATCGGTTCTGACCCGCATGGTTCGAAGACGTGTTCTCAAGATAAAGTCTTAATTAAGACTGGCTCATTAATATAGCTTAACATAACTTATATAACAATGCCTAAGCTACACACTACACATGCATCCCAAGAATATTTTTTTTGTAACCACTCGTTAAACGAGCAAGCGAGCCAACTGATGGTAAGTGGTCACCGTCACCCATACACTTCAGCAACACCAAACTCATCACCGAAGTGTTGCCTATTGAAAAGAAAACGGACACCCGTGTTATTACGTCAGTCAGTTTTAAAGGTGGTAGCTTGTCAGTCGGGCAAAATACCCTAACGTGTGCAAGTACCATCGAGGTTAAACTGGCCGAGAGCCAAGCGACCCCTGATAGGCGAGACCGTTCGCCGTAGCATCGTCCGTTGTTCAGTTAGATGCACCACGAGTCGATACAGGAATATAAACAAAGATGTCAATCCTCCAGCCGGGCCCGAGCGCCGAGGAGGAGCGCCGCAGCCGGTTGCGTTCGCCGGCGCCGTCTCCAGCTCCCTCGCCAGCCGGCAGTCCTGTGCCCACGCAGCACCCTCAATCGCGCTTCTGTGTAAGTACACACAGATAAACACGCACAAATATTTATATACGGACGTAAACATGCACGTACGTGCATGCACAAGCACGCAGGCACGCAAGCGTGCACGCACTTGCGTTCATACACATACACACGCGTATACTAACAAACTATTTACAACAGATTAACTTATTAAGCAAAAGTATAGTTGCTCGCAATACTCTCACACATTCACCGAACTGAAATAAGAAACTCGCTCTACTGGAGCTCTCCTATCGTCTTTACAATAGGTATGTCAGTCAACTGCACATCACAGATTTATACCTAATGCTTGCCGTATACCAATCAAGGAGGTTTGAAAGCTTTCACCGGGTAGCGTTGGAATTATACTGGTTGGTGTGAAGCCTAGTGATTTTCATCGGAAGGAGTTCGATGATATAGCATTGTATACTGACTTGTTGGTGTTCGCTCGGTCCTATCACATGGATAAATAAAACTTAACATTCCTCCACACTTATAACGTGGCGTGGACGTAATAGGTCCACTGTAAGGCACGGATCTCTTCTCGTAATTTACGTTACCTAGAGAGTACGCAGCTCCAAGCTGCGTGCGATGCGGTCCAAAGGTTAGTGGACAATCCAAGTGTCAGAAGTTCGTAGGCTCCCAGAAGTCTACTGTCGACGCTTTTTGATTCTAATAAAAAGGTTAAAAATTAAATATTTCATACTGTGAAATGTTTCATAAGTATTTCGGTAGCCTTCGGAATTAGTAATAATGCGGGCCCCCGCTTCTGTTTCGATCGGCAACGCGTCCGTGGCTGACACCACATACCGTCAGGTGACTCATCTGTTGATGTGTCTACATTAAAGCTCTGGAGCACAAAGGCTCTCAAGAAGTTTTATTGCGGTCACCCACCTAACTAGCGACCTGTTTGACTCTGTCCAACTTGTCAACGAATAACTAAGTTGTGCGTGCGGTCTTTGCGTGTGTGAACATCCCATATCGAATATGGCTTCCAGGTGACACGCGTGACGCCCGAAAGGGAATCCTCGACCGACAGCTCGTGCTCCAGCCCCTCCACCCCCCGGCCTCCGTGTTCGCCGTCGCCTTCGCGGTTCAGAGTCGTGCAGGTAGGCTGTATTACAGTATGGCTGTAAAGACGAGGTACCTATTTAACTTCTTCTTAAAAAGTCATGTCAAAAACATATTAAGAAAGGCAGTTATTAAGAACTAGATGATTATTTTAAGACGAGCATCCTCGGATGCCAGTGTGGTATGTAGCTGTGAGTAGTAGAAATTGCTGAGTCGGTGACTGAGTAGGAAAAATAAACTCACAAGAAGTTGTGTGCCGTTTCTTCTTTCAAAACCCTTTACGGTAGGGATTTATTGAAGCGATGGCGTAGTTTGACTTTCGAAAAGCGTATTAAAAAACCAACTGCCAATAAAATTTAATTTTTTCATTTCATTAGCACAGAACTGAGACCTTGCGCCAGAGTTACCTGTGAGTTCTCAAATGTGTGTATATTTATTTAGTATTTGATCACTGGGTGGTTGACCCGACTTTCAAGCTCAAAAACAAATAACTGATCAACTGATCACACACTCATACCCCTGTACTAGGATTCAGTGGCTGGAGTCGTCGGATTTTGGAAATCGAAATGATATTATTTAATAAAAGTGTTTTTCATCACGTCATCACTTCAGTCATTACCTCGAACATTCCTGAAATAGGAAGTGATAATAAACTCCCGAGGAGAATATTTTGTAGTGTCCGTTATTAGGGAACACTTACTTTCTACTTATGATTATTAAATTCATCATGTCCAAACATTATTGTTTTTGAAACAAGTTGTCTTTGGTTATAAAAATGTGTTTGACACGAGCTTTGAATTAATAGATGGCACTGTATTATAAATTTTTATACATTTACCTACAAGGAAGTCACTATTTTTACAGAGACAAAAAATTTGGTGTACAGTTAGTTTAAACAAAGTATTACAATAGTATTGTTAACAAAATTATGAGTGTTTTTATTATATAAAACAACCATTATATCCTAAATCAAAATATCTATAATATCCCCCGCAGCCCAGCTGAACATTTAACATTAGTGTCAAATCGTTATTATAATAGTGAATATGTGTTTGCAGGTAGCCGAACCTCCAAAAATACAAGTACACCCAGCAACGCAGCCGCGAAAGCCTACATCACGATTTTCAGTGACGAGAAACTATGACGCGATTTACAATCCCACTGTTCCGCCGCCCTCCCCAGCGATGGGCGTGTCAGCCGTTCAACGCCCGGAGAGTTCAATGAGCGATCCGGGAGTCACGACCGAAACGGGCATCGTTAAAGGCGGTGATGATGTTGAAGTAGCAAGCACTCCGGATAGCGTGAAGAGTGATTCTGAAGTCAGTAGATTGACGTCTCTATCTACAGATAGTACGCCCATTAGTATTGCAAGGTTTGTTGTTAGTAAACCAGATGTTGATAATGTAAACATATCCAGTGGGAATGCGGTGAAAGTTGAGGGAATTAGTCAGAAAGTTGATGTGTCCGAGAAAGTCGGCAACTCACGATTCACCGTTAGCAAGCCCATAGATCTACATAGTTTTGATACTGTTGATACGATCAAGGCTGAGCCAGAAACATGCGATACTAAGAAATCTGAAAATTTAATTAATACAAATGATCAAAACATTGTTAAAGATCATGAATTTGGTAAAGTTGAAGATGATCAAACTGATAGAAAAGATGTCAGTATGGTTGAAAGCAGATCGGTGGTAGCTAAAGCAGATATAGCTAAAGATTCAGTTGAATTGAGCAAACTTGAAATAACTACTCCTGAAGCTGAGAATTTGCCTGCAAATACTGTTTTATCTAAAGTTGACGCGAAATATATTATAGATAGTGATAATGGTCAAACCGTTTATGAAAAGAATTTAATAGACGCTAGAACTCTAGAACAAGAGTCCCATGTACAACCTGTAACAAATCCGCCTAAAGTTGATAATTCTATAGGAAATAAAGTTAATTCAAGAAGAACATCTGATTTACTTAATAAATCTATGATGGAGGGACCTAGTATAGAACATACTAAAGTAATAGAAACTGTTAATGTTACTAATACTCTACCGTTGACTTTAAAATGTAAGAAATCAGATGTAAAAGAAGAAAATCCTTCAATGTTAAGGAGTGAATGTCTTGATAAATTTGATGTGATTCAGCAAATATGTAAAGAATTGTCGGTTGGTAAAGAAGCTTCAGCTTTAGATGATAATGCTTGTGTAAAAAATAAAAAGGATGCTTCTAAAAAATTAGAAGTTATTGAAGAAGTTCCAGTACCTGTGATTGTTACGAAGAATGAAGATATATCTACAGATAAAGAAGCTGCAGTTATTAAAAGTGATACCGTCGAAGCTTGTGGCGAAATTGATCTTCGAG
This sequence comes from Megathymus violae, assembly GCA_003671415.1. Classification (NCBI taxonomy): domain Eukaryota; kingdom Metazoa; phylum Arthropoda; class Insecta; order Lepidoptera; family Hesperiidae; genus Megathymus; species Megathymus violae. The sequence goes on from PDGT01000126.1 coordinate 524,862, forward strand.
TTTTTTCTGATGACAATGAAAGTATCGTTAAAAACGATAACAACTTGAGTGTTTTTGAAAGGAAAACGAGTGGTGATAGCTTTTTACGTGATACCAGTGAAGTTTGCGGTGACGTTGGACCGGTTTTATGTGACAAAAATACAGGGAAAAGTGTTAAAACTGAGTTTAAAGATAGTTTTAAAGATATTAGTATAGCTAAGATTGTGAGTGATGCTGTCGTAGATCACACTGTGTGTGACCGAACCAGCGATAGTTTTAAAGATAAAACAGATGAAGTATCTCATAATGAGATGATCACTCAAATAGGGGAGGATATAGTGTTAAAGAACGAGACGCACCTCGTTAGGAATAGCGTAGAAATAAACGAGACAGAGATACTTGATGTAGATTTGAAAGTGACGGTTAAACGGGAGACTGTATGTAATGTTAACGATATAGCCAAAGTACATTGTGACCAAAATGTATGTAATGTAAATAAATTTAGTGAATTTAAGGACGTAGATATGTCTGTTTGCGTGGAAAAGGGAGACGGTGCTGTAATAAAACAGATAGAGGCCATCACGGAAGATCTTGGTAATCTTATCCAAGAAATGCAAGACTTATCTTGCAAAACTAGACGAATCAAAAGTGATTCCACTCAAACAGACGATTGTAATGTAGATACATATAACGTTGTACCTGGTAGCATAGCAAGAGATAGTGTAGTGTTAAAGAAGAATAAGAGCGAATCGAGTCTTGATAGCCCAGATTTAGAAGTTTCTAGATTAATGAAGAGGAAGCCGGATAGTGCCTTTTGTGATAGCAGTTCGTCTTTGGAAATATCTGGTAGCTCGATGGAGAGTTTGAACACTGGAGAGATAAGGTCTAGGCCGATTATAATACAGGAATCTGTTGAATCCGACACTGAACTAGACAGACGGAGAGATTTGTCCACTGAAAGTAGCATAGAATCAACCAGTGAGGTTACACCAGTGAATATACTCAACATGTCAGTAAGTTCGAATGAAAGCGTGTCGCCTATCACTTTTGGTGGAAAGAAACTCCACGGGTCCCTGTCTAGTTTAGAAGCAAGCGTCAGTTCTTTGGAATCCCGACACGAGAAAGTGATGGTTACGTCGGCTGATTCGGGGATAGAGTATTCGTTGCAGCATCCGTCCGACACTAAAGACGATACGTCTTCGAATGAAGGCACGTTGACGCATAATTCTAGTTTAAAGGAAACTGTCAAAAAAGACAATTTGCAGGAAACGTTGACATCTCCGAAGCGAACGAACAGTTTGCTTGACGTGCCAGCGATGAAGTCGAAGGGTTTGGACAGAATGAGGAAGATATCTTGGGTACCACCATCTGCCAGCTTCCACGTACCCAAGCCGGAGCCGGATAGAGTCGAAATGAAGTTGCAGAGCAATTTAGAAAAATTATTGAGTCTTTTTCAACATCCGAGCAGTTTGTTTTCGAGATCTCAAAGCGATGACGATAAGAAATCTGCTTCCAACACACCACCGAGAAAAGACTCATCTTTGACGAGCTCCTTCTGGTCTTGGGGAAGCAGCACGGATAAGAGCGAGAAGGACGATAAGGAAGACAGGGACAGCTTGTCGGAAGCAACAGATTCGACTTTATCCGAAAGAGTTCAAGTGTCGTTCGTAGACGAGTCGTTCTCCAAAAAACTCGACAGTAAAACACCGTCAACGGATACCGATAACACGCTGAGCGAGTTTCAGTCTTTCCCCCAAAGCAACGACGCTCTCGACACGTCAGAGAAAACAATAGAAGATAGGAGCGTAGATAAAGTTACCGATTTAACCACCGATGACAATTTAGTACAAAAAAGTTTAGTTTTAAGCGTAAATAGTATGGAAAGCGCAAGCTCAAACGGCAACAGCGATATGCCGCGAGCATGTGATAATATAGATCTCATAATGCCCAACGATTTGAATAAAAATGTATACGATGCTTCCGGAGCGCCGACAGGTGAAAACAGTCGTAAGATTTCCTACAGAAATTTAAATATTGCCGGTGTTTTGGAAAAAGCAGAAGTGTTAGAAGTTAAGTTAGAAGAAAAACCAAACGAACCAGTCCGACCTAGGACCTTCGCAGCGGTACTCAAATCATCAGGATCCGAGAACACGTTGGACAAGCAAACCAGTCCAGACGCAGGACAACCGGTAGATAAACTACCGAGCAAAGTTATAAGAGGAATCAAAGAAAACATTAGCCCAGAAAATACATTAATATCGAGCATGAGCAACACCCAAGCGCTTGCGTACGAATTGGAAAGGCAAGTAAAGAATCCAGCTGTGTACGCAGTTTGGGACACGACGGTAGCGCTACTAGAGAAACCTGAGCCTAAAGTCGAAGAAGGTAAGGTCCAAAGCGACTTGGCCCCGATCGCAACTATCGATGAAACTTGCGATGAAGCGGCCGACGATTGTATACAACTGGCATACATCGATGACGTCAAAATTATTGATGATCCGATCGAGCGAAACATCGATACAATTATACGAGAACATGACAAATACGCGAAACGTAAAACTCTTGTTCTAGAAAATGTAGATTTAGGGAAGGACGCTCTTTCGTATCTTACATACGAGAATCTAGATTTCGAACCTGACACTGAACATTTGATCTCCAACGTAAAGTCGCAGCAGGGCTCATTGGCCGAAGAACTAAAAGATGCCGAAATAAAGGAACAATTATTAGATTTATCTCCGGAACTGGTGATAGACGAAGCGTTGGAAATGCCTGAGGTTTTCGCCATGGAACTCAAAGGGCTGATGACGTCTATACCGGAGAGAGCAAAGAAGAAGTCGAATTCCCTAGAAGATCTGTCGCAGATAGAGGAAATAGGCAAGGACAGTCCCAAAACCAAAACGATCGCGTTCAAAGTGCCCGAAAGTACAACACCGCGAGATATCCCTGAAAGACGAAGCAAGCTCCGTTCTCGAAGTGGATCCAGTCCTAAATCGTTGCCAGAAAGCCTCAACAAGCCGAGTCCTTTGGCGAAAATGGACACGATTCTCAGCAAGAAGAAGAAGAAAGTCTCTTCATTGGGCAAAATAGCGAGGGATTCTTTATTAGCTTTGAACATGAGCGAGGAGGAAATAGCAGAATTCCGAAGGTCATATAAGTTAACTTCGGTTGAGAGTCTCAAGTCGTTGGAGTCGGTGTCGGAAGACGCAAACTCCCAAAGCGGTACGTCGGTCGATTCGAGATGTCGGGCATGTTTGCGTTTGTCGCAAGAGAGTTTGATGTCCTTAGATTCCATCAACGAGGATTGCAGATGCTTGGAGGATTGCGACAAACGCGCCGGGCACTCCAATAGATAGATTCGAATACGGCGCTTGGGGTAACTGTTCACGCGCGACTGTTCGTCGCTCGATCGGGTGGGATTGCGACTTTTCTGCCGCACAGTACATAGTTAACAAGACTTTTGTACCATTAGACGTAGCCGGTGGGCTTAACGCGTGGACGTTTTTTTATAACTATAGATAACTGTTGGTCCACGTTTGTAAATTATTTTCTAATAGTATTATTTTTCTTCGGGGGGGTAAAGAATTTTTTTTATTATAATCTTAATTGTTGTGGAAACAGCGAAATTAATATAATGTATAGAGAAATTGTACAGATGTCGTCTAAAAATCGTTTCTGAAATTTTATATTAAGATTGTCGCGGACACTCGGGCCTTTGCTTAAGTGTGTGATTTGCGATTTTTAATCGTTGCGATTATTAGTCGCATCGACGCATCGTTTTGTTTTATAGCGGCTTGTCTACGTACGGCGTTGAATAATGTTTAAATGTTCAATATTATATAAGTGTTTATACTATATTATACATGGTGTATTTAAATATATACCATTTGGCATCAGAATAAATTATTGTTACCTGTAAAATATTTAGGCATAAATAAAATAAAATAAAATGCATTAATAAAAATATCTCAGTCTCTATATCAATAAAATATATATTTAAATTGAAAATGTTTTAATAATTAGTTGTGTTTGTAATGAACCGCTCAAGTAGAATTGTTCATAGAATATGTTATTTACAGCCATTGTTGACACAGGTATATTATGGGATTGGATAGATGGCGCTTGTGCGTTAAATAATATACGATGACGTCAAGCAATGCTTTTGAAAATAGAACAGTTCGTTTCTAATGTCAGGACTTGCCGTCGCCGCGGTTGGATGTGAACTGAAGTGAAACGCGCGAACTTGATGCATGGCACCAACTACGTGCGCACGTGCAACTTGCGGTATCTATTCTATTTTATATCTGTGAACGAAACCATAGAACAAGGATATAGATGAGTGTTAGAGAGGGAAGCTCCCCCCTGTAGTAATTAGGTTAAAACTAACAGAACTGTATTTGCTTATCCTGAAGTTATCTCCAGGCACACAATTAAATTTCTATAACTTCCATAGCGTGATAGCGACCGTATATAACCATGGCGGGGAACTTTCTAACAAGCATGGAAGCCTTAAAAAAGTAATAATTGTAAAAAGTGAAGGCGTGAATACGTAAATTGTGTACAGCGCCATCTATCGGATCTGAATGTAATTATAAATTATGATTCAATAAACTAACGTATTTTACACAACCTCACTTCAGCCGATCGGGTAGTTCATAATTTTCACAATGTGTTACAGACGCACGTATGATTTATTAGTATATGTCGTGTTCCGACCGTAGAATGAATTTATAATTAAATGATCGCGTTTCTTTCAATAATTGACATGGAAATGTTTTGACAAAAATGTTCGTTATTAATTCATTCAAGTTCAAATGCATTATTTATCTTTTGGTGGCTTACACTTGATTTTAATACAGTTTACCTAATAAAAAAATAACAAATTATATTATTACCAATGGCCCGCATCGACTTTGGGGTGAATAAGCCTATGTCCATATGGAGTAATGTACCTATCAACCGGTAAAAGAATTTTGAAATAAGTTACGTGGTTCCGGAGATTACCTTCCGCATACACACAAAATGAAAAAAATCGCCATTTTATATTAGTATAGATTGTACACATAGAAAAATTAAAATGATACATTTTAATTCTGGCCATGACGCCTCATGGTAGCCTCGCGCACTCAGCGGATATTACGACCTGTTATCAACTCAGTTGAGAAAGCTCTGTATCGGATCTGGATAAAAAAACCCTATAAGTTCACTAAAAACTTATACATAGACATAAATATTTTTTATTGTGCATTTGTTTTAAACCGATCCAACATTACGACCGCCATCGTGTCCGTTACAAAGGCACCAAAAGCTGACCATAAACAATATAAATATGAATGTTCCTGAAATACAACGGTTGAGATTCTGCGTTCAAATATTATCAAACGACCATTGATAATCGAAGGAAACGCGAGTATTTCATTAAATTGTCGAAAAATTTATCGTGTTTTTAATTCTATGATTCAACCACGACGAAGTGAAGTCGACTTTATGGAACGTTTGACCATTTTCATTATAATATTAATTGTAATTATTGCATAAATACGATCTCAACTTTCAAATCCTATTTTGACCTTGCTTCATAATCGAATAGAATCGAGAATCTTCCTTTTATTCATTTATTATTTAAAAAAACACTCGAATGTTCCGAAATCGGATTTATTATTTGGATTGTATCCTGTTTATCAGTGGAATAAATACGAAATGACGAATGGACGGTTTCTGTTGTAGTAGAGTTTAATACGAATTTTAAATCACTTCATTTTATCCTTGTTCTATGACTGGAACAATACGAGCGGGATTCGATCTGTTTAAAACAATGCTAACGGACGTATGACTTAGTTAATCGCGGGTTTTGACTAAAATTGCGGTTAAACCGATGTTCTATTTTTTATATGCGCGTAATTCTATAATTTAACAAATCCAACTCAAGTGATTCTACGATTATGTATATTCTATAATTATATAGATGTTTACTATCCGTGTTCCCGCTTACTTACGATGTGGGAATGTTCAAGAAAGATCGAATAGGCCTTTATAGATTAATGCGTTCAACATCTTAAACTCCATCACCACTTACCGTCAGGTGGGAATGTTGTCAAATATTAACTTATTTTGTACTTAAATTTAACATTCTAAGTGTAAACCATTAATTATGGTAAAATTCATTTAATTCACTATGTTATTATGCGAACAATTGATTTTGAAGTTTGATCTGCGAGATTACAGAATTACCGCGCTGTCAAAACCAGCGATCAGTATTGCCTACGTTACGCACTTGTGACAACCGTAAGTTTGCCCGACGAAAATATGAAAATAATGTTATAAATTTATCATCCTAATAAATTACAGTGACTAAACTATATTTCTTTTATTTATATTATATATTTTTTATTGTTGTTTTAGATATTCAGGAATATTAGGTACACCATATTTTATATATATACCTGTTTTATAATTAAATAAATTTCATTTGAGTCTTCTCTCCCAATCAAAATATTTACCACTGGTCCATGTATAACCATGCTGGTGTAGTGATAGTTGGAAATTTATACAACACCTTATCTTGACAAGAGCAAGAAGTTTCTGGTACACAGTTGTCTTCATATTCTTATTGTAGCAAGTGATAATTAATTTCTGCAATTTAGACGCAGTATTTGATCACCGTTCCACATGTGACTTAACGTAAAATTCAAAACACTGGCGCCTTAATAGTCTTCTCGCGCGTTAATAATACATTCTGTCATTACTGCTTATTGATTTAAACGATGCGCTGAGTAAAGAGTTTCATTCGAAGTTTCATGTTAATTATAAAACACCTAAATAAGATAAAAATAAAATTAGCATTTATTGACTAATTCCGGCCGCTTTCTCCCAACTTCTTGCTTAAGTCTCATCAGTTGTTTGCAGTAGAGTTCAGAATCGATGGTCCTGCCTGGCGGTAATAGCTCATAATGAATGATGGCTTCCAATTTCACCATACACACAGCATCACCTTGTTGCGAGTTAACCCGAGTTTCGTGAAGTTTCGTTTCTGTTAAGCCTGATCGGCCTTTGACTACGACCTTTTTCGCACGTTCTTGTCGCACCAGTTATCAGCTTCTTCAAAAATGGTTCGGTTTCATTACGTTGTAATAAAGAATTGCAAATGAGGACATGGTTCCTGAGGTTTCTGTCAGTGAGTTCGTGTGGCACCCAAATATGGAGCTTTTTTGTGTACCCAGCTTTGCCCGAATGCGTCAAAACTGTTTTGTGATCAATTTCCAGTTCTTGAGATACGTCGTAACTACTGATATGCCGATCTTGCTCCACTTTTTCAAAAATGGTTTTTTTATGCCCGTTTATCCGTGGCAGGGCGACCAGAGTTACGTTTCACATTAAAATTTCCGGATTGAAAACGCTTAAACCAATTTTGTGCTACTCTCACAGACACTTCGCTAGGTCCATAAACATCACAAATTTCTTTCGCGGCCTGCGTTGCATTTTTGCCTTTTTTGTAGTAAAATTTTAAAACGTAGCGAATTTCTTCATTACACTCACTCATCTTGGCAGTAAGCAAAACAAATGAAAATCACACATTTTCTAAATTTGAATTTGAAATTATCTTCTTTAAAATTTAAACTTTTCAATAATACCAAAACCGGGCAGATGCAAATGGTACAGTCAAAGAGATTTTCTTACAAGTTCATACATACTGAAATGCGAAAACACTTTCTCCCCAACCTAATATTTTTCATAGCTGAATATAGTTTCTAAATTTGGAACAAGAAAATATGCCAGAGGTTATTGAAAAAGGTAATTAAAATTACATTTCGTTTCACCGCTAGCAGGTCGGTTGATATGAAAGAAAAAATATTTAGATATTCAAATAGAAGATTGAATGGAACCCGTGACAACTTAAAAACCTTTATCTTTATTTAGCTGCCGTCAGCCGCGTGCGTCAGCTTATGAAACGCTTCATTAATAACCGTTTAATTTAACTACATAATTGCCTGTTCGGTAACGAGTAACAATTTAAAAACTTATTAACTAATTATAATTAAAAACCTTGAACAACAATTGTCACGTTCGTTCCGCGAGTCTTCTACGATGAATCGAGATTATACGATTTTAGTCCCGCTGTTATTATTGTTATTATTTAGTAAGTTACCGCGGATTTGCAAAGTAAGGATAGTTAAAAAAAACATGTTTGAGTGAATTTGGCATACGTTGAAAAAATCAGAGTGGGCCCTAGCAACATCTGTGATGTGTCAAATAAAAAATCTTACATCCTATTTACGAAACATTCGACTGTCTTTTTGTACGTACATTGGCAGACTACATTCGATTATTTGCAAGGGTTGGATATAATTTAAAGTATACATTGGAAAGTAATTTTTTAAGTATCATTATTAAATGTGTTATAAAAAAAAATTGTTCAAATGTTTCGTAAAACCAAACTTGGAGTTTATTATTTTCTAAATAATTATTTTACGAATTAGTTAAACTTGTATTATTAGCAGATTATTCACAACGTGTTTAAAGGGTCAACTACTTCCCTTTTACTTACAACCAATATTCCGTCCGGTTAATTTCAGCAATTCAGCGCAGTATACAGTATATATAAGGTACTTTGTGCAGAGTACTCCAATGAACGTTAATATTTATAACGCCAAAACCACAGAACAGATTTAATTATTTGGAATTTTTTTAGAATACTCTTCATTCAGCAAATATACATTTATATGTATATACTTTTATAATCCACAAAATATCTTCTGTAAGAGATTTTTTTTCTTCCTTATAAAACTAAAATGAATTCATGTTTTCAAAAACTGTGTTAACATCAAGTGTAATCCAGTTAAAATTTAAAAGAAAAGTATTTGAACTTGAATGGAAGAATAAAAAGTACTTTATTAACGATTGAAAATTTAAACAAGATATAGCAATGAATATATATAGGGAGAGTGTAAGATAATAGTAGGAATAAAAAAAAATACCTAGTGAGTGACTTCTCTGCAGAAGACAGGTTTAACTAACCTGTAGTGTAGCCCTGAGACTTGAGACTACATGATATTACTCTATGCCGATTGGCAGTGACTGACCGGAAGAAATCCTCATTGATTGTAAGTAAAGAGACGTACCCGACTCTCTCATGTACATCGTCATGGCCAATAAATAACCATGGATTCCGTTTAGGTTTACATATGAATAAATGTGAGCGCCGGTACTACTCGAAACAATGGCGTCAGCATTGGATGTACAGTGGATTGTTTCCGCAGAGAATTTACAATATGATGAAGGAGCACTACGAGGACGTTTCCAGAAAGATGGAATTTATCCAGCCCATACGTTTCACCTATGAAGAATCTGCTCATTATGAAATTGGATATATTATGGGTGAAATTTTAGAAAGGTAATGGTATCAGTAAAAAAAATATAAAAATATGCTGATGGCTGGCAAACAATCTTACGGGCTACTTTTTCTAGCTAGCTCTCCAAAACAATGGTTTAATATTAAGCCAACTTAAGTGCGTCTGTAACTTTGAATAGGAAGAAAAACTCCTCGGGAGTTTCTTGGCGTTTCTTCTTCGGAGACCACTCACGGTAGGGATTTGTTGAAGCGATGGCGTAGTTTGACGTTCGAAGTGTTTGTAAAAACCGACTTCGAATCAAATATTATTTCATTTCAATGAAAACAAATTTAAAATACTCACTGTTGATTTTAGGAGGCATGTATCTAGACAGTTAGCTCTAGAACTTTCTGAACTGCATCGTGAACCGTCAACCATGTAGCAAGCCGTCGAGAATAAATTCAGTTGTGCAGGAGCCCAGCGACCTCCGCCTCGCGCATTGTTAAGCTTGGTCTACCAAGGAGCAGGGTCGACTGCTCGAGCTCAACTTTGGATATTGTCCGTGCACTTTTAGTTATTTCGAATACAGTTAATTTATCCTGAGACAAAATAAGAAAAAAGTAATAAGTATTTTCCATTATTAAAAGAACACATGCCTTCGAGTCACCAAAATTATTTTCATTAGGTTCCGACATAATTCAAAAGATTCATATGTATAGCAATCATTCAAGAGATTTGTATTTTCATCAAATCTATGGACTTCAAAAATATGCTCCTATGTCTCAGGTACAGAAAGATGGTGGAACACCTCAAGAGATCAGTGACGTTCAAATCGGACGCTGTCTTTGCGACAATAAAGCGACTCCAATTAATTGAAATGCTATATTTCGAAATTTACCATCTAGTCAACATGATGCATGAAATACCGAGGAAATATGGCTTTAAAGACGACGACCTGTCCAAACCCCAAGCAGAAGCAGCAGCGACAGAATATCCGCCGTTCGATAACAACCAGCAAGCGTATGATGCTCAAGATAAGTTGATCAGAGATAAGGAGGAAAGGGAAAAGAACAAAAAGAAAAAGTTAAAGGAAATGGAGAAGATGCGACAGCTGATGTTAAAGGGTCAATACCATACCGAAAGAACCCGCAGACCACAAAACAAATGGTGGCCTATTGACTACGGATGGGAAATTGATTACTTTTGGTGATGGTTTGAAGTCTAATACAAAACATAAGACTATTGATTTCTTTAACTCGGTCCAACCCGTAACTGTTCTTCACAACTGGGCTCGGGGCTTCACAATGACAGTTAAATCCACTGCCTGGCTTAGAAAAGATTAGCAGACTCCATACACCTTTGTTAACATTTGAGAAGTCTTAGGTAAGCAGGCTTCCTCATGATGATTCCGTTTACCTAGACAAGTCTTAGGCTTTTGCGTTCCTGGGTAATAAAATCTATGGAAAATATGTCAATCCTTAGATTCCAAGTTACTAATTAATTGAGCGAGCACAATGCTCTTTCCAATGGAGACTAATTCACGAGGGTGTCTACGTGTTGGTACCGCGAACAAATTGTAACAATTAGTTTCCAATCCGCACACGATTCATGAGTATATATAAATAGGCACATATAAATTAGATCAGTACCTACTTTTTTATTTGGTAATACAAACTACACAATACACTACCATATCTATTTTATCGGTGAAAGTAAGGGTAGTTGTGGACAGAGTAATTTTATTAAGACAGTATATGTATATGTACTTTTTCTTACTTTCTACCCGGTTGGAATTATTACAACCGAGAATCACAGATCCGATACAAGCACGCACGTATGAGTGCATATATATACACACGCGCATGTGCATGTGCACACATACGTAAACGTCATATGTGCTGGACAAAACTGTTCATTACGTTTAGAATTTTAGATTTTCATTTAATTTTTTTTATATATTATTTTGGAAATAAAGATTCTTTGGACAGATTTTATTGTTCTGTTGTTTCAAACTTCACAAGTCGCATTCTGATTTTACACAATGATTTTAATAGCCATGCGCGATAGGGTTGCTAGTATAACAATAAAACTGAAAGAGAACGTGACATTATTTAGTAACATCAAATAAAATCTGGTATCATAGTACAAAACTGCGATCAAGCAGCTCATATATTGTAAATGAACATTATAATAAGATATAAGTCTTGCAAAATGAAGTATGAAGTATGAAATTATATTTTTTTTTTTACATTTTTATTTATTTCACAGTTTTAATCCAACCCGATTACTGGATGTATTATTTCAAAAATCCAACAGATCCGTGAACGAAACGTCATTTACTCCAGACAAATACACGAATTCAGATTAAAACCGTGTCTGTAAAATAACAAATCAAGTAAGAAATGTCTAATATTACATTATTAATTCATGCTCCATTTACAATGTTTTGTGTTACTACGTAAACAGAAATTCTATGCCTTCATATGAAAATACACAAATGAAAAAATATAAATGTTTGCAGTCTAGGGAGATACAAATTCGAACTGCGAATCGGCCACTTAGTTTTACGCGGTTCCAAATATTTTCTCTGTGCGCGGGAAAAATACCAATCGAGATCGACTAAATCACAAATTCGCACAACGTCGTTTGCAGTCACAGAGTAAGTAAAATATTTATGAGTACTGCTCTGTTATCGCCTGGTGACAATAGATCACCTGACACGGTTTTGTCGAAAGTTGCGAATGTTTTGTGTCAATTTATTATACTGGTGTGTGGTTTAGTGTTTTTAAAGTTCCAGCACTTTTGTGTCTTAATCGAGTGATGAGCTTAATACATTTCTGAGGACCATGTGCCAGACACTGGCCACTTATTCAGGAACCTTTTGCTAGTCGTAGACTGTCCTGGAGAGTTGAGCTTTCTCATTAAATACTCCTCCCTGTAGCGGCTCTTCACAGCTTCTTCTAATTGTTTTTGCTTTTCGTCTTAAAAACAAGAGAACTTTCATTAATTGTGATACGTAATGATCATACAATTGTATTTGGGCAAAATCTGGACTTAAAATATTTATTGATATATATTGATACTTTCAATCTCCATTCTATTTGTTATGGCATATATATACATACATATACATATATATATATATAAATAAACTTTCTCATACTGATAAAATTCTATTTTCAGTAATTCTATCAGTTTCTTTATAAGTCTGCCTCATTTTCCGATGTTTCATTTTGTTTGTGACGTTTCAAATTCTAGACGAAACATCCAATGACAGTATAGTTTTGTGTCAATGAAACAACCCGCTTTTAACCATAAATATAATATTACGCTAGTATATTAACTTTATGCTTATAACGCCATTTAGTGAGTATTAAATAAATTGTGCTAAAATATTTGTACTAATAACAAATGAAAACTTTTGTTATAAAGATATAAAGTTTGATATAAAGATCAAAACATTTTCTCGGATGCAGACCAATATTTCTTATCACAATTCTTACAATGTTATAAAAAAGATAAATACCCTCGGTTTCAATGTCCTCACTATCTTCTCTCGTCCTGAGATGGCCTTCTAAAATACTCGGGAACGGCACTATATCCATATTCATCCTTTCTAAGACTTCCACTAGTTTGTCAATTTCAAGTGCCAGAAAAAGGACAAGCTCCTGCCTGGAAAAATAGTTACAACTCATACACTTCAGGGTGTACAGCGCCATCTAGTTTTCAGTACCTAGCAACTTTCCTTGCTCGTTGTAAACTCCGCTGAACAACGAATGTAGCTGTGGCTTTGGTCTTCTTGTTGAAAATTGCTGAGATTTGTACCACCCCGTTTAATCCAACAGTTTCTTTGGCAAGTGGTCTCATTTATAAAACACCGAGTACCAACAACAACAATTTCTCATAAAAGGCACCAAATTAGGCGCTCAGCTCTTCTAGTTGTATGTAGCTACTAAATTATGAGATAGATATTATTAAATGACCAAATAATATCGCCAAATGTCTTACCGACATTATCAAACAGTAACTGGTTATTTCAACAACGAGTCCATATTACAAAATGGCCGTTAAGTTTAAGGCACAGTCCAATTATCGATTAGTCCACCATCTTAACGATATGGCATATAAAATGCTGTGCTGTATGTGTTTAGTATTTTTTTAATTATATTATTTGCTGTCGGATATAAGATACTCACTTTCGGAAATAGTATACCGAAATGTATTCACTTATTTTTGGTGTTTGTAATAATATTTTACCATGCAGACGATTATAACATATTCGGTATAACTCCATCATTAATTTATATTTTTCTCTTATTTGACCTGGAATTTTAATGGCATTAATTATTATTTTGGTGTGTAAAAGCCTGAACCTCAACACTTGGGTATACTTCGTAACAGTTTGTGCTTATGGTGTACCACACGTGTCGTCGACTCATCGCTGGTCTGTGTAACTCAGCTCAATCTGGAACTCGATGGAGTTTTATATGACTGTGCTACTCTGGAATCGTGACGGGTTTGAGTGCAGTGTTGGTAACCAGTAATAAACGTGAATCCCGCTTGCATCTCATCTTTGAACGTATTGATTATGCCTGCGGTGATACGAATATCCATGGACAACGGTGACAACTTACCATCAGAAGGCCCGTTTGATCGTTTATCAGCAAATGTCAAAAAATGTGGAAGAACTCCGGAAGCTATTGAGAATGCATGTTTTGCGTTATGTCCTTTATAAGTCCCCCTGACTTTCCATCCTCAAGGTACGAGGTCAAGATGACCATCCGAAGTCTCTGCCGACTGTTAACGCTTACTTGGGACTCCTAGAAAATTTTATGTTTTGTGAAGGATGACGAAACTCGAAAACATCGAATGTCTCTTAAAAATTAAAGTTTCCCAAATGTTATCACAGCTTTCCACAAAGCATTCGAAGGCATTCCTGATCTATGACAAATAATTCATATTTAAGTATATAAATTAGATAACCTATTACAAAACCAATTTCATAGGATATGAAGCGGCCATGTTCTTTTCTGATATCAGCAGTCTGCATGACTTTTCTTTTGGCGTCCGCAGCGAGCTCTCTCCCTAAATATAGTATGTTCCATCGCTGGTTTTTTCCAGTGAAGTCGGACGAATGAACCAATGTATAGATTGCACCTGGAGACATTAACGTAAAAATTTCAAGTCATAACCGGTCAACTGCACAAGACGAGTCTCTTCTGAAGAGGCTTGGAATACTGCTGCGACCGTTCAGTGCGGTGAAGGTAGGGGCCAACTCAAAAGGCGAAAATTCTTACGTCGAAAGAAGCCTTTGCGGTGGCTTAACGATGAATATCTGGCCATAACTGGATCGACGGCCTAACATGTTATAACACGAAAACTGTCAGGAAATGCCAGTACACCTCCATGTTCTGATCGTGAATGCGTTACTTGACTAAGTCGTTATTACCTAATTGATGTAATTTATATTTTAGGAACAAATGACAAGCGTTTCTCTACATAGACCACAGTGCAAATCGCTGGAGAAAGCCTTCGCAAACAGGAATACCAAAATACGAGACAGATGCTTATAATAATATCATTTGTGTATTTGCTAGTATCTAATGACATCGTTGTCATACACCAACAAAGGATTAAATTTTTTTAATTTTGGTATGATTTGTTATTGATACAGACGTCAAACATATCTCTGTCTGTGCACGCATCACCCAAAAACCACTGAAGTAATTTGTATCGTACTTGACATTTTATTAGCTTATATTATGGGTCATAATCTAAAATGCTTTTCATACCGAGAAGTAGATCTATTCCCGCAGGATAGGAAATAAAAGATATTGTGGACGTTCTATTAAGTGCACAATAAATAAAATTTTTGGCTGCCTGACTGTTGCTAATATAATAAATTAATATGTTTCTAATTCATAGAGAAAAATCATTCCTGAAACATTTCGAATGCTATTTGTAAAAAGGGTTATAAAAATTATCATATTAGGATGATTTTTATTACTGGCGGCACAGAACTCCAAAATACCAATTCCCGCCGAATGACCTAATATTTTATTTATGCAAACCGATATCAATTCTGGCCTGCACTCACAATTATTTTTTAACAGAGGAAAAAAGTAAGTAAGTATTTTCTTCACGTATTAATTTATAGATTATTAAAAAAAATTAAGTATCACTTACTCAGAAACACCAATATTGTTAGAACATTCATCGCAAACAATACTAATTATAAGCAGTTAATTATGTTCAGCTAATTATTGTTTAAGCATTTTAATTAAATCCTTATAATAGGTAAATTAAATTCTTATGGTTTAATTAAAACGCTTGTGTATTATTATCCATGGTTATTCTTAATCAATCTCCATAAGAACAAAAACCGAATGTATTACTATTCGTTCAGCATTTGACACTTGTTATTTGGCCCATTTTAAAAATCATAGCACAATATAACCGAAGACGTGTTACCTCGGGTCGTGTCGCCGCACCAATGCGCTAGCGCCGTGTGTCTGGTCGGCTCGGTACTTGCTGTGCGATGGTGGTGGGGGGGACACTCTATGGCTATTGGTCTAAGTCTTACACAAGCTGTTAGACGGCGCCATGACATTATTGTAGTAGGGATTGCCAATATAACACCTAATGGTTTTTAGGATTTTGAACATTGGACGCAGTAACGAAAGTTACGGGCTGACTTGTGTGTCGGTCTGTCAGTATCTCATAGCCTATTTCCTCTTTTGTATCCAGTAGGCAGATTAACGAGCAGAAGAGTCATATGGTACAAAAACACTGGTCATAGACGTTCGTAATTGCAAGCGCCACTAAAACATTGCCGGCCGATTAAAAGGCAATAGACTTGCTTCTCAAAGGCCCCATTATGTAGCTCTGAAGGAACACCGATACGGGAAGTTCGTTCTACAGTTATCACGTACGAGACAGGAAGTGTTGTGGAAATTGTAATAAAATAAACGCTCACATACATCAATCAACACATACAGTATCACAAACACTCACGACCCGAGGATAAACAATTATCTGTCACATTCATTGTCAGCTGGAACTCGAATCCGGGATCACTCGCTCGGCAATCACAGTCACTACGAACCGACCAACGAAGTCGTCGATTGACCGCGGATATTACATAAAAGTTTTTATTAACATTCCTTATGATAGAAAACGCACAGAGAGTCCACAGTACACAGTCCTGTAACCGTATTGGGGTGACCTAGGATACTCTCCAAATCCTATGCTGGTAGAACAGGGTGTCGTAAGAGGCGACGGGAGACAGCCTGCTTGGTGGTAGGGCTTTGCGTAAGGATTATACTGATAACAGTATTCTCCATTGCGGTGTGAAAGCAATTTACACAAATGCAGTTCTCTGCGGAGCTACTTCTGGGTGGTCCCGCGGGATAACAGCGCGTGTGTTAAAAACGACGATTTCTCTAAAGTTTTGTATGGAAGCTGTTTCTAAAACTTATGTCTTTGGAATAGTTATGAAACAAGCTGACATAAAAAATGTATTAGTCCAGTTTTGCCTTGTGACGTATTCTTAATTCTAATTGAAATTAAGATTAGCGATTTGTACTGCCCTTACTTGAGTAATTTGTTATCGTTTTAAAAAATGACCATATTTTCAAAAAGTCATTTTACATCAATATACATTATTGTACATTAATCGATAAAAAACAACACATATCGTCGTACATTTTTTTTCGCAACATAAGCTTTACAAAAAAACTCTCATTCAGGCGACCCGAACGCCGAGAAATAAACGGGTAAGTTTCGACATCAATTCCAAGAACACTGTGATTCAAGTGGCTTAGATTATTAACTTATAGTTTAGTGTGGTCCACATACTTATCACGTGCAGAGTTTTAGGCGTTACAAGTGTTTAGTTTATTAGAATTCGAACACTTAACCAAGCACTGAAAATAAGCGCAAAAAAGGTCCTCTCAAACATTGTAACACAGGGTAAATTTTGATGCGTTTAGTTTAAATACAAATTAACATTGTGTAGCTACATTAAATTTATGAATTGATCATAATAATTATTAGGCATGCTGCCATACAAATTAAAAACCAAAGTTATCAATTTCATAACAGAAGAGATCTATAAATAAACCAAGGATAACGGACAGCTAACAATGGGTGGATACAATTACGAACAACACTTTCCTACGTCAAGCTGAAATATGAACTTATGATGAGAACACATTAACTAATCATCTTATTGATAAGATAGTATGAATCACCGGTAAAATCGGCTTTGACGTAATTTGGTGGTTTATTTTTAAAAAATCCTCAGTAATAACGAGTTGAATACATTCGTTTGTTCATTCAGCAGTAATTACTATTGTTGTTGTATCTAATTATTTCTAATTGCTCAAGCACGCTTAGTCGAAAGCCTTTCCCACAGTTATGTAAAATTTTGTAAGTATGGTTATTTGTTATATATACTATGGCCGAATTCTATAAGATGTTTGGCAAAGTTAGATCTGTCTACGTGACCATTTTTGTACGCGGCTATATGTTCCCGGTAACGTGTTTCAAAATTTCTACCCGTTTGACCCACGTAAACACCATTACAATCAGAACAAACAATCTTATAGACACCAGATTATTCGTGTCTATTTCTTTTATCTTTACAGTTTATTATAGTTTTAACATTATTGGTTGTTCTGAAGGCAACGAAAACGTTGTTTCGACGGAGCGTCTGAGCAATTCGTTATGAAATTGGACCAAGATAAGTCAAACTAGATCTATATTTAAAAGGAACTTTGTCTTTGGGAACCGCGTACAAATGATCACGCACCATCAAACCTCTCCTCTTACGAATAAGTCCATCCACCATCTTCCTGTCATAGCCATTGGCAACAGCAATGTGATATATATTGTTTAATTATGTATTATAGTTCCGTAATGATAACGGAATAAACATTAATCTATTAGATTATTTTTATTATATTATATTAGATAATTAGAAATATATACCATAAATTTTCTTCGAAATGATTCAATCAATCTTTCGAAATAAATTTAATTTACATCTCAAAATTCCTGAACTGTTTTTGAATAAATTTTAAATTTGACGAAGACGAAGAAACAGGAGAAGACGAAAAATAAGAAGAAGAAGACGAAGAAGAAGAAGAAATCGCAGAAAACTGCATTAAAATCCGATGAGTACTTTAAAAGATCTAAGCGAACAAACAGCCGAAGCAACTTCATTTTCAACTATGTAAAAATGCAGATACCGTGGAACCTAATGTCTTAGACACGTTAGGTACAACATTCTTGAACTCATTACACTTAAGCAAAAAAAGATCTCGCACTAGGCTTTGACATCATGGAAACGACATCATCGTAGAAAGTAGTTGAAAACCCTATTCTCAGTAACAAATTTGAATGATTATTAGTTTAAAATTGATTTCTGTACAGTATTTTATTTAAAACATAAGTTATTGAATGTACATATATCTAAAATATCCCCAACGTAAACATCTGTAGTCAATTTTTGTTTTATATTGTGTAATTAATTTGATTTCTTACACACACAAACACCCGCGCACACACATGCACACAGCTTATTTTATAGTTTCCTGTTATTATTTTTGTTTTTAATTTTATCGTCTTTTTTATTGTTTATAAAAAAACTAGTAATTGGAGAACCCAGGACTCAACTCTTGCATAAACAGGTTTAGGGAGAAGATAACGGCAGAAAACCAGCGCTGAACGAAATCACTTTTTATTATCAGAGATTTGAACCTTTTTTTAGACAATAAAAATATTTTCTTATTATTTATTATTATTATTAAAACTCAAAGTTTTTTCCAGGCTTATAATAAAATATCATAAATTAGAACATTTGAAAAAATGCAATCATTCATCTGACTTTAATGTTAAAAGCACGTATTTTCAAGCTTCCTGATGCCTGCGTTTATATCTAGTCGAGTCATGCTTCAACATGCTCCGCGCTATATCAACCATGTTACACAACTCAACAGCTTTATTAGCGATCTGTTCATAAGCGTTGATGTGTTCCATCGGCTTCCATTCCACGTAGAGCCTCTTCATCGTCAGAGCGATATCCTTCATCACATTGAATCGCTCCGTGATCTCACCCATCACGTATCCCAGGTTGAATGAGGTGGAGTTCGTGTAATGTTGTTTTATTACCTCTGCCCTTTTTATCTTGACGTCGCTGTCTCGAATCGTCTCATACATCAGCCGGAACAACTTCATTTTCATGTTGCTCTCGTCGCGGCTTCCTCGCGGCGTTGTTACCATAATTGCACCGTCATTGTCTCGTAACACCTCCTCCATCCTATAAGCTTGGACGCCGACTCGTCTGTAAGCTGAATGTTTGGTCTTTTCCTTGTGTTCTTTGAGAAGTTTCAGCTTAATTGGCCAGGATACGTCATTTACTATCTTGTTCTGAAATTCGGATAGGCTGAAGCATGAGGTCACGCCTGGAACATGTGAAGAACAATTTAACGAATTGACATTTTTGGCATGTAAGGGACAAATAACCGTAAGCTTAAACATTATGTGTTCCAAGTGCACACTGCTAGGCTATGAATGCGGCAATGCCGCTGAATACCGTAAGGGCTTCGGGCTCTGAACCAACCAGTTTCTTTCTGTCGGTACTTGTACGTAATGGCAGGATTTTTTACCTGCCTGGCTAGTTACCACTCTCCTTCTAAAATTCACCGTTAAATGTTTTTATTATAAATTAGCGGCTCGCCCTAACTTCGGTCGGTTAGAACAATTATATTTACATGATTTATATGCCTTTGTCCATCCGGAATAATGTCCCTTTCAAATGGCAGAAGAATATTTCAGATAGATGCCGTGACATTGCGGCAACGCTCGACGTAAAGGATGAAGGGAACGGAGGGTACGCCGTCCGTCATAGTGACACATTCAGTTTTCGTACTCGCTAACAGATCTAATCGCCTTATTTTAACTAAGTCAAAATTGTAAAAAACTCAAAATACAATTCATCAAACAGTTGACCCATTTTTATTAGAACTACCCTCATCAACATCACGATACAAAACCCCGTGGTTCTGGAGATTCCCCTCAACATTCTATTCGCACTCTCATCAAAATATTAAAATAGATCACTGCTTCATTGGACGAACTCGCTAAGAGGTCTCTAAAGAAAAAATACATTAACTGTTGTACTATAATATCTGCATTTTAGACAATAATAAGTACGTTAAAAATACTCTGTTTTCTTAAGAGTGATGTTAATAATATTAATACTAGTAATGAAGTTAAATTGGTTGTCAATTTGAGTCTAAGCAAAACTGGGGGCTCTTTCATGGGTAGATTTATAATAAAACTTCGGTACAATTCTAGGAAATGTTATATTAGTGTGTAAAAAAATAAATAAAACAATTAAAAACCTCTAGCACCAAAAAAACCTAAACGTATCATGTCCCATCAGCATCTAGAAAAGACTTGATGATCTGCTAACGGCTGAATAGATTTTTTTGAATCATAGTTAAAAGAACTCAGGATCTAATCAACAACAAAAACTTAATGAAAATCGGTTTACCCATTCGGGAGCTACGACGTCACAAACCCACACGGATATACAAGGTAATCTTCAGGGTTGGTGATGTCATATTTATGTAAGACCATGTCATCCGTAACACAGGGAATCGTACAGCGGGGGTGTCAACATAACACTCCCCTATGGTCACCCCTTTACGTCAGGGGTTATTATGACAAACGTTGATACATTCGCGTTCCTGCACTTACATTCCCTGCATTGTGTGTGACGCAGACAAACACAAATAGAACAGCACAGATATCTTCAACCCAAGAACTCAGGAAAATGTCTGGAACATCTCGCTAGGCGCGCTACCAGTTAAGTTATCAAGCCTAAATACATATAAATATCCTATATTTATTTCCAATAATAATTAATTTCCCAACCATACTCAATCGGCCACCACGTATTATTCTTTTTGGGCCTCAAGGTTGGGTTAATTTTGCTATTTATGTATTTATTTTGATCAAAACGCGTATGCTTCGATTTGGACCTCGTATGCCAACTGAACGTGGGCCTCGTCGCCACAGTCGGGATCTCCGTCGTGGGTGGCAACTCATAATCCTTATCCAGGCCATTCTCCTTCCCATATTTCCTCTCAATCTCATGGAGCATGTTTCCTATGTGCTCTATCTCCCAATAATGGCGTTCGATTTCTGCTAACGGCAAAATGAATTCGGTCGCGAAGTATCGATTCCTCATGTAGTGGGAAGTGTGGTATTTATCAACCATACGCCTGTATTTATCTTGTATTATATACGTTAAATAGCCGACTTCAAAAGACGCTCGCCTGAAACATGCATTATTTAAATATTAAAATAATTCTATATATATGTTTTGAAATGCTGATAAGCGAACCTTAACTTCTTAATATGTTTAAAAATTTGACAAACCTTTTTTGAAATTATACTTCTTTTGGCACGTATGGAAAAAGAGTGAATTTTTACGAATACAGTTATTTAAAATCGCCACCATGAAATTAGCTACAATATATATAAATTTAGTCTGTAGTTAGCTAGTGATTTCTAAAAATTTTTGGAGTTATTTTTGTATTGTTCCGACGAAGAAGTATAATTTCTTACGTGCATATATATGCACTTATATAAGTAACCATACGTTTTTTTATCTATATACGCATACAGAGTAATGTACATTTGAGAAGGTAAGGCAGCTGCGTTAAAGTGACCAAACCCAACGAGTGCAGTTTGAACACTGATTTATTAATGAAAAGTAAAACGCTTATTGTAAATATTTGCATGTCAAAAAACCTAAAAAGAATTCAAAATAAATTTAATTACCCCTCACAAGCTTGTTTAATATTGGAAAGATGGCCAATTCTCATATTAGTATCTTTGATGACTTCAATCAAAATCTTTATCAACTCTCCTCCGAAATCTATTGTCGAGCATCCAGCGTCCTGGACAACATCTGAAATAGTTATAGTATCAGCCAGCAAAGGAATAGATGTTATAATATTCGATGTTTAAATACAATTTAAAGGACACTGTAACTATCACTCACGCGCCCACTTCTACACAACGCATGAGCTCAGGCACACGTCCGATCCGTACCGTGTCCCTGACAAGACTAAGCACTACAGATGTAGCACGGTACAGGTGATAATTTTCACATCTGCAAAGCTTGTGGTGCTACCAACGCGTTGCCGGTCAAAAACATGTTTAAAACTATTTCAAAGATGATCTGTAATCACACTGTCAATACAATTGCATGTTTTATGTATTTAATTGGATTAAAACATCGGTACTAAACACAAAAATCGTAAGTACCCGTTACACTTGTATAATATCCGCGATGATATAATATTAATTATATATATGATCAGAGACCAGCGTTCGTCAAAAAAGTGATCTACCGTCAATGTCTCATTCGTTGCTTAACAGAGTGCGCCACTAGTAGGATAGGTTAGCATGGATTCTGAAGTAGAAACCTTTTGGAATAAAAATATGTACTTCAATCAATTTACGTCAAACGTAAGAGATCTACTGGGTCACGAAAAAATGGATGACTACAAATTCTATGAGCTTCCATATTCTGGGCGTCACGTTAACATGAAGCTCAGATTATAATGGATGGTTTGCCAAGACAGTATTAGTGGCATGTTCAAATAACAATAAAATTAATGCATATTATTCATCATCCATACAGGTCATACATAATACATCACACACGTGTGTATATATTCGAATAAAAATGTTAAAATACTGTATATCTATACCTATATATAATACAATATAAGTGATCGCTTTCTGTACACGAAGGATTATGAGAAAAACTACTATTGGGGGCCTTTATCAACGCAGCAGAACTCAAAATAATAGTTGTTACAATTCGTGTCTGCTTGTCTGTGCGTTTGTTCGCGTTAATCTCAGAAACGGCTTGTCCGATTTCGTTGTGGTTTTCGCTAATGTACCTATTGCGGTAAACATCAATTAACATGTAACGTTCCTTTCATTTCAATCCGTCTACAAATAAAAAAGTTTTAAATTAATATATGTATTTCTAATTCACAGAACGAAAAAAATCCGACCGTAAAACAATGCGGGTGCTACTTTTAAACCTTAGAAAGTTCTTGTAAAGCGTAACGAGAGCAGTTTGCCATTACACACAAAAACAGTTATTTGAAGTATATTAATTATAAAATAAATTATCTTATTTGCGTGAATAAAAATGTAAGGAAAAGTTATTTTATTTTTTTACAAGTGAACTGAATAATAAATTTTATTCGCCGTATTGTTATTGAATCGATAAAAATCATAATATTACTCACAAAACATAACTATCAACAAGAGCGCGTGGTACTTCATCTCTCGGGTATTTTCAACAATCAAATTAATATTTCATTAGAATTATCAAGATTTCGTCAGCTCTCATAAACTTGTACTATTTGTTTTAGCTCGGTCGATTCTCACTCTATATTCGAACAGTCGACTACGTTTGAAACGTGCAGAAGGAACTTATGCCTTCGATTTAATACGCAGATGTAGCACACGAGCAGACGACGCGAGATAATCCAGGCTATTGTTGTTCCAGGATGTAATTGATCATTGACCAACGCTAGTGAACACTACTTTTATCACTATTGGATGTGAAGAGATTAGGAAAAATATATTTCTATTGCTTTTTAACTAATGTCTCTATTTTAAATCTTATTATATGTAGCATATCGTTAAGTTTTTTTGGACTTAAAAAGTTCTGAAACTTGTTATTTCTTAGGTACTTCTAATAATGAAGATAGGCGTGGGCATGTACAAATAATTAGCAGCTAAAATTAAATAAAATAGTGTTAAGAAGCTTCTCGAAAGGTCTGCCAAAAAAAAATTTTTTTTGGGCCCAGACAAAAGGAAAACGGCTGCCCTCCGGAGATGCGCGGGAGGGAGGTGGTGAATGCTCATGCATACCAGCGCAGCTCCGATAAACCTAGGGGCCTACCCACTAAATAGCACCCGAGTTTGGTTTTGGCCATACGGCCTCTAAGCCTTCGTCTGACGCGGCCCCCCTCAGGGAAGAGGGGCTCTAGTCGGTAAGAGGAGGACGGCAGTCACTTTATTTTATGTTCTTCGATCAGTGCTGCCCTCTATGTCGCTTACGGGATTGATTGGCCTTTGGTGTTTGATTATTTTATTTCTGAGTTTGTGTATGCGGTCGGTGGTCTCCGGTACCAACTTGAAAACTTCTTTTATCATTTAAAAGGTATATAATTACGGATGGACTTGGCTATAATATAATATTATATCATGTAATTTTTCAATTGGATCAAGACGGAGCTGACCGCTAGTCTATACATATAATAAAATACTAACTGATCGTTTTCTGTACATGAATAGATACACGAGAAAAAATATCATTACGGGCCTTTATTAACGCATTAGAACACAAAACAATGGTTGTTATAATTTTTGTCTGTTTGTCTGTGCGTTTACTCGTGCTAATCTCGGAAACGGTTTAACCGATTTTAGTATCATTGTAATTAGTCCATAAATAAAAAAGTTATAAATTAATATATTTCAGACTAGCGGCCCCCTCCGGCGTTGCACGGGTGTACTTTATCAATAGTTTCCGCAGCGTATGCGACGAAAGAAATTTTTAAGCTAATTATTTTACACCTCCGTTCACGTTACTGAAGTTTTAGTGACGATCCCTAATTTTTCTAGTAATAAATATAGCCTACGTTACTCAGAGATAATGTAGCATTCTAATGGTGAAAGAATTTTTAAAATCGATTCAGTAGTTTTAGAGTTTATTCGTTACAAACATACAAAAATACAAAGCTTTCCTCTTTATAATATGTATTAGTATAGATTCATAGAAAGATAAAAACTTAGTCGTAAAACAATGCAGACGCTATTTCTAAGCGTAAGGTAGTTTTTCTGAAGCGAAACGAGGGCTGTTTGCTAATTTAGAATAAAATTGTTTGAAAATGGAACATTTTTTTTTTAATTCAGTGTGACAGTTCGAATGTGACATCACAGTAGCGACGCACACAGCACACATGTTTAATAGCATCATCAATAACGGTAAACTTAGATTATAAAATGCGTGTTATTAGTCTTAAGAATTATGAACTGTGTTAATGTTGATTTTCTGTTGTTATGAACATTACAAAACTATTTATTGCGATTGCTACAATTTTACGTACGTAATTTTTTAAATCACATATTTAACACAGAGTAAACACAAAGTAACTTTCTGTTAAAAAAAAAAACACGAAAACAAACTTTATTTTTTTAATTTTGCACTTATTTTTGACATATTAATTAACTTACTACACGCGAATCGAACATCCAAACGATAATTCGAGACAATCGAGACTTCAACATTTTTTTATTCTCTATTACAATAACTTAGTATATATGATAGCAGAGGAGACAGATTTCCAATCGACGGCTAAAGTAATTGCCAAAATGCCGCGACTCCTCCTGATGGGTTATCAACAGAAAAATCTCTTTATTGTACATCAAAAATAGTATATAGAAAAGTTTAGATACAATTAAAATTCATCTTTCTACTTATAAAAGTCCCATTAAAATTAGCTAAGCCGTTCCGAAGACTACCTTAAGATAGACAAAAATTAAAGTACCCTCTTTTTTCAGTGTCAGTCCCATGCACCATCCAGCAGCAAGACGTGTTGCCGCTACCCTGGCCGCAGTGGGCGGAATACAGGGCGTTCTTACATCTTGTCAACCTTACGGAATATCTGGTTTCAGGTACAAACTAAACTAAAAAACTAAACTAAAACAAAACTAAACTAAAACTAACTAAACTAACTAACTAACTAACTAAACTAAACTAAACTAGTTTACTGGTATAAACTATAGTTTAGTAATTATAAAGAAAGAACATGCTTCAACAGCAAAAATCATTGAGAAGTTTGTAAATGTGCCTTGTTTAAAAATGTAACCTAGCGACATCTGTTACGATATGGTAAAACTACTGTACGAAGCCGTGTAATGTCACAAAGCAAACTAATAGCAGACTGTGTGGCGAAAACATTTTAATATATTAATAACTTCTAGACATTTAAATTAACAAGTCCGAGTACAATCCAGTAATTTTAAAGGTATAATCTGTTTATGACTCCAAAAAACTAGCAAATTTTCAATACGTTTGCATGTTTTCTCCGTAATTTTTTAAGCCATTTGGGAAATTCCTTTCCTGTTTGAGAGAGTATACACCTCCCGTTTCGTCCCATTTTAGTTTTAAGAAAAAATACCACCCGAAAGCTAAACAATAGGAGATGTAACAAACAGATCCACCTGCAAATTGAAATCGGTTTTAATAAAATATTTACTTATCTCTTTCTATGGGCTGTGCAGCTCGTTAACTAGTATAGACTTTCTTCAATTGAAACCGTTCACCACTCTCCAGTAGGTACTATAATTAGGTCCATACTTTACAACAATTAGCAACCGAATGAATCTTATTCCCCTCAAGCAAGAAGGGGCTACTCGTCGGAGGTACGCGAGATGGAGTGAGCCTGCGCTGGTTGTCTGGGCCTTACGATAGACTTTGATGCTTACCCCCTACACACAAGCAGAGGTTGGCAAAGCCAAACATGCGGCTTCTAAGCCGTCATCGTATACGACCCCTTCTTGGACAACAGTTGTGGATTCTTAAGCTTCGAACAATGGGCTTTTATACCCTCGGTGCAACTACCGTCCCCTATATCATTGTCATTCAACTGAGATTGACAACAAAGCTAAACTAAAACTTGTTTTTTATGGTAATAGCCGACAAACGAGCAGACGAGCCACCCGATGGTAAGTGGTCACCGTCGCCCATGGACATCAGCCAGACCAAAGGTATCACGGATGCGATGTCGGCCAGGAAATGAGAAGAAGGTAAGAAAGAAAGTACTAGCTCTCAAGCCCCCAGCCGGAACACGACTAGTCGTTTGTCGGCTGATTTAAGCAGGAGGGTGGTAGCTAGCCAGGCAGGGTCCACGGAAAGATAATAATACCAGTAATAATTTTAATGACTTAATAATAACACTGATAATACAATCCTTACGCGAAGCCCTACCACCAAGCGGGCTGGCTTCTGTCGCCTCTTACGACACCCTGTTCTGCCAGCATGGGATTAGGGGAAGTATTCTAGGCCGCTCCAATACGGCGCGAAATATAAATGTCTGCCCCGGCCGGGAATCGAACTCGGGACCCCTCGCTTGGCAGGCTTATTAGGCTTCAAAAACTCATAATACACGTGTTATGGACACTATAACCCAAAACACAAAAGCGGCGGATAAACGTTCCGAACTTTCAATTCAGACGCCACCAACAAGCTGCGGCATGCCGAGAAGATTCAGGAGCAACACAGACACAGCATTACGTACGAGCTGGGCACGATCGCGGCCGGCATCTTGGACCACTTCAAGCGGATGCTGAAAATATACCGCAAGTTCTCAGAGGAGCAGTCCTTCATGCGAAGAGATTATTACGTCTGGCAGTACTTCTACGCTTTCCATCATATACGTGAGTTGTGTTTCTAGGTCCCGGGTTAAAATCCTAAGCTTACATCAAATTTTTTTATAGATATGCGTGTTTGAAAAATTCGGTGAAGCAAAACAAACAAGAAAACGTCCTGACGAGTTCTCCATAATGTTCTGAAGGGCTTTGAAAAGCTGTCATTTAGCACTTCTCCAGCGTGGTGGGAAAATTTGAAATCCTCTCAAGGTGTGGTTTCGCCAATTTAAATATACAGCAGAAACGGGTTTAAAGCGAGTTACAAATTTCTTATTTTACAAGTATTATGGAAACCAAAATCTTACAGGTTAAAATGGGTTAAACATGACATTTATGATTCATAGAAACTAATAACGTAAGGATTTTTTTCCGGCGAAATGACCAGGAGCTATGAATCAGTGAGATCGAGAAATCAATTAGAACGATTTATAAAACGATTTGTGATCGATTTAGATCATGTTATGAATTAACTTAGTTTTTTCAAATTTAAACCTTTTTCCGCTTTCAGAAGGCGAATACAATGAAATACGAATGGAACAAGGCATGTTTCACGAAATAGTGCGGGATTACGAAGCCACCATGGGGGGAACTACCAGATTTACTCTCCCCCACGGCTTTACCCTCCCACGCGACTTTTCCGTCCCCCGCGACTTTTCCCTCCCCCGTGACTTTTCCCTCCCCCACGACTTTTCCCGTGGCGCAAGACGTTCCAATAACAACCCTAACGGTACTTTACTGTATACAGGACAATATATAAAACCAACAACAGCAGTATCTAGGCAACGGTTTAAGAAATTGCAGAGGAAAAGGACGACAAAACTGTTATGGAAGCCATCGTGGTAGTAACTGTACAGGAAAAAAATATTACTTCGTCTACGATATCCATCAACCCGTCTAGCGTGCCTTTAAGATGTTTTTTTTTATCTTTGGGACTGATACAGATAATCAATTAAAATCGATTGGGTCTCCTGGAAGAAATTCATAATTAGGAATAAAAGACGCCCTTGTTCAAATCTTTCAAACATGTTTAGCTTCGCTGTGATAAAAACGTCGACAAGTAAATCATGTTACTTTTTAACAGATATGTATCACGTCATGCAACCGTCAGACCTAACATTTCAAAATGGCCGTCGTTTCTGTCATCATTGTAGTTTGTAAATGTTTTTGATAAGTTAATTAATTAATCTACATGTGTATTTCTATGTATGTATATAACGATATTAGTTCATATTATTGATTAAATGTAGAAAAGGCCAAGAAAAGTTATTTCGACGTCTGGACATATG